>VWYE01003291.1:43360-127435 GCA_013398995.1 Alaudala cheleensis
CCCTGACCCTGCCCTCTGCCATAGAAGAGACCCTGCCAGTCCACCTGGGGGGTCAATCACCTGTGAGCCCAGCCCCCTTTCCTGAGTTTAAAGGGGCTGTACCTGACTCTGAACTCTCCTTTCACCCCGAGCTCGGGGTGAAAAAAGGATCCCTGAGAACAGGACCAGAAGTGAAGCAGAAGACAGGACCTGTCTCTTCAAATCCTCGATGCTGCAACACCAGGACCTGTAGAGGAACAGAAAGCAGATCTCTCTTTTACTGCTACCCGAATTGCTGGGCACATCAGGGGTCATCAAAGACCTGTTTGGTCCTCAGGATGAAAGAGCTGTTCCATGCTCTGCCAGTGCTCTCCTGAACTCTGCAGTTCTACAAGCAGTGGGAATCCCTGTGCCAGAGGGAACTCGGAATTCAGGGCTCCTCTCTCCTCTCAGGGCTCAGTCGGGCCGTGAGTCCCCAGGGGTGCTCAGGCACACCCTGGCTCTGTGATGGAGCCCAGAGTTCTCAGGAACAGGGCTGGAAGCCGGACCCTGAGTGAGCCGGGATTTCCCGGTCGTGTCAACAGCGGGGGCCTGTCACTGCTGCCGGGGATGGCAAAGGGATCAGACAGAGGGGACAGACAGACAGAGGGGACAGACAGACAGAGAGGACAGACAGACAGAGGGGACAGACAGACAGAGAGGTCAGACAGACAGAGGGGTCAGACAGACAGAGGGGATAGACAGACAGAGGGGATAGACAGGGATCAGACAGACAGAGGGGTCAGACAGACAGAGAGGACAGACAGACAGAGGGGTCAGACAGACAGAGGGGATAGACAGACAGAGGGGTCAGACAGAGGGGTCAGACAGACAGACTGATCGGACAGACAGACAGAGGGGTCAGACAGAGGGGTCAGACAGATAGACTGATCGGACAGACAGACAGAGGGGTCAGACTGACAGAGGGATCAGTTTGGGGCTGTCCCTGCCCTGCCCGGCCCCGGCAATGCCCGGGCCTACCACCAGAGGGCGGCCGTGCCCTGCGCTGTGCTAGGCCGGGCCTGGCTGGGCCGGGCTCACTCCTGGGCTCACTCCTGAGCTCATCCTGGCCTCACTCCTGGGCTCATCCTGGGCTCACTCCTGGCCTCACTCCTGGCCTCACTCCTGGGCTCATCCTGGGCTCATCCTGGGCTCCCTTAATCCAGCGCAGCCCAAGCCGCCTTGGCTGACATTTGTGCTCGGGAGTAAGAATAGCTCATTTTGGGTTGCCATAAACACATCCCAAGCTGACATAAACTGCACGAAGGGCCTTTCCAAAGTGTTTATACCAGTCTCACTGGGCTGGTGGAAACCTCCGTGGGAGAGGGAGCGGCGGGACCTTTGTGCTTGAATAAACATGGAGCCTGAAATACACTCATTTAGCTCAGAATGGGAATGAAAAAGTCTGGTTTATCTTCAGAAGTAAACGGTGCACTGTATTCAGCAGCAGCTTCACAGAAAGTCCTTCTTGAAGAAGAGACTCCTCATCTGTATTTGATTGCTTCTTTTTCAGTTTTTTGACTTAATTTTTGTTGTTGGTTCTGCTTCCAGACAATCTCTTACCACTGGGGCATTCTGTGAATGCAGCCACACATCAGAGGACAAGGGAGAAAAGATGTCCTTGCACTTGGGTGCTTGAGAACTTTGTGTTTAAAGCAAAATTTGTAGCTCAAAAATTTACTGAGGATTTGTTTTAAGGATGGTGCTGAGGTTTGTTTGCTCAGATGCAGGGGGAAATCACTGTTTGGAGTGGTTCAGGCTGGAAATGTCTGGATCTGTGCAATATCTTCTGAATATTTTTCCCACCCCTTGCTTCTCTCAGTTAAGATCACCTCGTTCCTCCCTTTCATACACTTCCTCCTGGGCTCTGTCATCTCCATTGCCCCAAGGAAATGCAGCTGTCATGATGGTTCACAGATCAAAATTCAGCCTTTAATGTAGCTAAGGCTTGATCCATTAACCACTTTGAAGATTATGACCAAAGCCTGTAACTGGCATCTGAAATATGAGCCCTCAGCAGGAGTTAATGAGGCCCAGGAAAGCTGCAGCAGCTCTGCTGTCCCACCCAGGGCAGAGAGGAGAGCCAGCAGCAGCCAGCACTGCAGCAGGGCCAGGGCCAGCCTCAGACAGCCCAAGCAAGGGTAAAAACCAGAACATTCAGAAGTGTGAAGGGGATTTTTGGCTACAGTATTAAGCAGACATCGAAAGGAGCAAGTCTGGAGACAGGAGGGAGAGGACTGAGATTCCCAGGCCAGGCAGCAGGACCAGTGTGAGCAGGAGCTCCTGAGAGCAGTGGGGACACAGGGACACAGGGACAGGCTGTCCTGGGAGCAGGAGGATGCACACTGAGATTCCCAGGATGCACAGGAGCCACTTGCCAGAGGAAGGCTCTGGTGATTTAAATGGCAAGAATCCAATTTATACACCCGTGGTCCTGTCAGCTGAGAGGAAGTGCAGGGAAATAACCCACCCTGGGCTGGGCTGGAGCACTGACAACCCTGTGCTCATATCTGGGAGCTTCTTCTGAGTGAAGAAAGAGCTCCAGTGCTTAAAACTTCTGTTGAGAGTAAGCTGTACCTTCGTGTTGACCAGCATAGCTCTAGAGAGCCAAAGGTGAAGCTGCAGGAAAAAATGAGCAAGGAGCCATCCACAGCATCAATTAAACAGGATTCATTTCACATCAGCACAGAGAGAGCTGCTAAGATTGAGGATCCACCAGAAATAGTCCAGTAAGTTTCCACTGAATCAACATTTTCTGATGGAATACTCAGTATTCTGTGATTCTGTCCTGTCTGGAAAAGTTGCAGCATCTCCAATTGTTACACTGAAAGCACCAGTTATCATTTCTCCATTCCATGAATACCAAATGCTCACAATTGCTGCCTTTTTGAGTTTATTCTCATTCTAAATATGATCCTGCTGTGACCCATTGGAGCAGAGCAAATGGCAGAAAATGCAAATTGACTAAACTTGAAGATTTAGGCATTAGAATGATTCCATTCAGTTTATAAGTCAGGCTCTCATTACAAAAACAATTTAAAATTTTGTTTTCAAATACTCACCTCTACTTGTGCAAGGCAAAGTCAAGTCACTACAACTTGGTTGTGCTCTTCTGTTTTACACTTCACCAGCTGAGTGAACAGATTTCCATCTGAATATTAAAGAAAACAGCCTAAAAAGGAAAATAATTAGTCACAGTTTTGTATTTTTAGTTGGGTAATATATTCACCAGCAACCAAATTTTTACCAGCTGACACAGTGAAAATGGAGATGGCCTTGTTCATACAACTGATCCTAAATCATTCTTCAGCCTTCCCCCCTGAGTCAGGCAGGATTGAAAAAACAATGTATTTGAGGTGGCACGTCCTCACCCGACTGATAAGGAGGGATTTTTCTGTGATAGGAGCAGCTCTGAGCCTGAGTTTCAAGGAATTTCTTTCCAGTTCTATGCCCTAATCTGGGCAACCCCATAGCTGAACTCAGCCCCTCAGCTCAGCCACTGAACTCATCCCAGCAGAGCTGGCTCCCAGCAGGTTGTCAGTGCCAGAACAATTACATCACACCCAGCTCCTCTGTAACCTCCTGTGCAGCTCCCACATGACTTCCAAGAACTGAAACTCCAGTTTAGAATTGGCTATTAACTGCTTGCTGCTGTACTTTTGGTTTGAGCAGGTTTTTATTTGGTTTCCCTGTTTGGAGCTCACTGCTGGGTTACCTTTGGCTCCCTGTGGCTGGGGAGTAAAATGTGAAATGCAGCTCAATTTGGCATTGTGACTTTTGGGTTTTTTTTTACTTCTTCAGTGGCTGAGGTTTAGGTGAGGGGTGTGAATGTTTGTGCTGTTTCCCAGGCCTCAGCCCACGGGTCATTACAAAATCATGGACTTTGGGTCAAGGTGCACAACTGCCTTTGAGCAGCATCTGTGTCCCTAAAACAGCACAGCCCCTTGTGCCACCACACTGGCTCAGTCCCACAGCCTCCAAACCCATCCCCAAACCATCCCTTGTGCAGCTGTGCTCTCTAATGAGCTGCAGCAGCTCACATCCTCCCCAGCCCAGATGCAGATTGTGCTTTATGGGTTGCAGGCTCTGGGCTGCAGCAGCTCCCACGTGTTCCTCGTGTTCTTGCAGTTGGAATGTTTTAGTCTGGAGCCAGGACATGGCAGCTCCAGCACTCCCTGACCACCAGTGAACTCAGCCCTGGGACTGGGACTGCTTTGCTTTTGTTTGCTCAAGTATTAACGAGCCTTGGTGATGTAGGGTTTGAATAAAGTGCAGAGGGAGCCACTGACAGAGTGACTGAAAGGGTGACTTCAGGTCCTGAACCTCTGAACCCTCCCTCCCCCCCTGCCACAGCCATTAGTGGTTCACACACAGCCAGCAGAGGCCTTTGCTGCTGCTGCTCTGCAGCTGCACAGAGCTTTCAGATGTCCCCATGCCCCTCTACCTCTGCAGGTATTTGTTTCTAGCTGCCTGCAGGTATTTTGCAGGAGAACTCCCTGCAGGGCAGGAGAGAAATCATTGTTAACTCTTCCCAGGCCAGTCTGTAACCTGGAAACAAGCCAGAAATCTTGGATTAACACCAGCATGTCAGTGTTTTGTTCAAACCCTCTGGAGCATCAAGCAAGGCCCTTGGCACTCTGGGTGCTCCCTGAGAACACGTGGGGAGTTGGCACTTCCACAGGATTTACCCTCCCTGGAGCCCTGTTTGAGCTCAAATCTGAACTCTGCCGTTTCTAATCAACTTTCAGGCGTGTTTTCAGAAGCCTGCTTGGGCTGAGGGGAAGCAGCTCTCAGTGACTCTCCCCCAGGACTGCTTGGGGTTGCTTTGGGAGAATTGTCCCAGCTTTATGGGGTCACTGCTGAGTGCCGGGGGTCTCTCTCGGGGTGACCCCGGTCTGAGGTGTTAAATGGCTGTTTTCTCACTGCCCATGCTTGGAAGAAGGAGTCAGAGTTCTTCAGGTTGCAGTTTGAAGATGTTTATTTTTAGAAATCTTATCTCCAAGTCTAGTCAGACCAGCGTGGTGTTCCCAAACAGCTGGAAAAGTGAATTCTCCCCACCCAGGAACAGCACCTGGTTTTTATACCCTAATCTACATTAACATTGTTTTCTTCTAAAATCCAATAACTAAAATCCAAGTCACACAGTGAAATCACACCTTCACCCAATCCTAAAAACCCACAGCCCTTTGCAAAAAGGAAAAGGAAGAGAAGGACAGGAAAATGTGCTTTTATCACATTGTTCTGCCACCATATTTGCCCAATATTAAGAATACAGAGAAATCTAAAATTAATATCTACACACCCAGTGATACAATAAAAAATACACCAATCAAACCCTCGTGTCATCCAAATCCTCAGAGAGCCTTGGGAGCCGTCTCCACGGTGTCAGGTCAAAGCCAAAGCTATCTTTCAAGGAGGCCGTGGGGCCCCATCCCCCACGTCCTGGCTGCTGCCCATTCAGGAGACCCAGAGGGATACTCTGGTCTCCCACAGCTGAGGTGACACAAAGCCCTGGGAGTTGGATGTCACCATTTCCCAGGCTCAGCCCCCCTGCTCTGCTCATCTGCACAGGCCAGGCCCTGCCCCTAGAACCCAACCTCTCCTTCCTCAGGGTGGTGCAGAAGCTCTCCCATATCTCTGCAGGCCTGTGAGGAAGGGGCATGGGAGAAATGGGAATGACCCCAACCCCAGGGGCTGAGTGTGCAGAAATCAGTGACTTTGTGAAGGTCACGTTGGCTGGGAGCATTTCCCTCTGCCAGGGGAACCTCAGCTGCTGCTGGTGTTTGCTCTCTGCACACACCATAAAGTATCCAGGAGATGAGAGGTGGAGCACGCAGAGATGCAGGAACACCTCTCACTGAAGGGCTTCTCTGATTTCACACTGCACAAAGGTGAAACTTCCCTCTGCTGTGGCAGCCACCCTCAGTGCCTCACCAAGGACTGACCCTGCATCTCCTCAGGGCACTGAAGGCACAGAACTCCCCCAGAGTGTCCTGGAGCCTGACTCAGCAGCTGCCTGTGGCTGCCAGCCTGGCTGCAGAGCAGGAAATGTGCCCAGCAGCACCTTGCCATGTCTACAAGCTCCCTTTAGAGAAAAAGCCTCAGGGGAAGGTGTCACTTGGAATTTAGACCCGGTGTGAAATAGCCCGAGTGTTTAGGCAATAAATGAGTCAGGGCTGGTGGCTCTGAGGAGCCCTGTGTCCCCTCAGGTGCCTTCAGAGGAGCTGGCATCCCTTGGGTGCCTGGCAGGTGCCAGCTCAGCTCTGCCCACCCATGGGTGCTCAGCACAGGGCTCAGGACAGCAAAGCAAACCCCACCTGGACCCCCCAAAATCCACCTGGACCCCCCAAACCCCACCTGGACCCTCCAAAACCCCACCTTGACCCCACAAACCCCCCCTGGAGCCCCAAAGAGCTTCCCACTTGGCATTTCCATGGTGTTTGTGCAGGTGTGCCCTGAGGTGAGGGAGGCAGAGCTGGGATGATCCCTGCCTGCAGTGATGTGCCCAGCACACGGCCTGGGCAGGGCTGGCAGCTCTGCAGGGGACATTCCCTGTCACTCTGTTAACTGACAGAACTCTTGCTTCTTCAAGTAGAAGAAGAATCTTTATTGCATAGTTCATCTTTTGATAGGAATAGCAGAAGGCACTATGTTAAATTTAATTTGCTGACAATCTGCTGGAGCTCAGTTCATTGGTTAGAAGGTGTTTGTGTGTGTAGGTGTTAAGACTCTTTCTTTACACAGGTGTTTATTTGTTTTCTTTACAGACTCTCATGGGATAGGCTTTTTTAATTTTTACAGGTGCATCTTGTTTCTCTCATAAGAGTAGATTGTTATGCAAACTGATTTGCATTCCTAGAATTTATTTCTTATGGGAATTCAACAGGCTAGCTGTTAATTCAGCCTGACTTTATAGGAAGTTTGCTTTATAAGGTTTTACCTCTATGCAACAATCTCCCACTCAGATGTGACTCTGACAGTGACTCTGGGGACAGAACTTTGCTTTTGCCTTTTCTTGGGGTCAAAAACTGCCCAAAGCCCAGCAGGTTCCTCCCACCTCTGGCTTTGGAGATGTGGGACTGGGACTGTTTAACCCCTGATGGAAACTCAGCTCTTTTCTTGCTAGAAAATAACTGGCTCAGCTGAGCACTCCCCAGGGACCCTGCTCCTGTCTCAGGAGTCTCATGAGTGGCTGGGGGTGACACTGAGGTCCTGCAGAGACCCCGAGTGTCCCCACTAGGGCAGGAAAGAGCTTTTACAGTCATTGTCACTGTCAGGAGTAAGGGGCTGGCACTGGCATGGAGGAATCCAAATGTTGAGAATGACCAGAGGCTTTTTATACCATAAATTGGTTTTCTACTCTGTTCTTCGAGCTTGGGGAAATCTCACTTTAATTAGTGTTTCTCTCATTCTTTTCTGGATCTTCTATTTTCTGTACTACAAACAGCAAGAATGAGTGAAGAAAGTTCAGGCTGCTGCAAATTTGAACTCAAAACCAACAAAAAGTTCCTATTCTCACCTGGGTGCTGCTCTTGCAGTGCTGTACAACCTTCCTGAGCCACAGCTGGCTTCACTTTCACCTGTCTTTGAGGAAAGTACTGAGCAAGACACCTGACCCCCCTAAAATCACACTAAAAAACTCAAGGCTCTGTGGCTTTGTGTGGAATCCTCTGGCTGTGGATCTGTGCAAGAAGCAGAGTGCTGAGATGTCAGGGCTGGTCTGACTGTGGGGGTCTGAGGTGACTCCACAGCTGGAACATCTGACTCCAAAAAATGAGGTTCTTATGGTTATTAAGTGGTTAAATTCTTAGATCTGAAACTTCACTGCTATTTTAATTTTGATTAGAGTTTCAAAGTCCTGCACAAAGCAAAGCTCCTCGGCTTTTGGAGCTGTCTGTAGAGATTGGAGGGCTCCAGCAGCAGGGAATGGAGCACTCCGTTCCTGCCAGCTGATAGCAGGAGCTGGAGCCCGGCACTCCTCCCACCCTGCCACATCAAACCCGCTCCGAACGCCAAGGATCCAGTTTCAGCCACAAAGCCCCGGCTCCTTATCAGCCCCAAGGAGTGTCTTTGTTCTCCGGCTGGCTCCTGCCCTGCATCAGGAGGCAAACACGCTGCGGATTTGCCTCTCCTGTGTCTGAGGCGTGGAGGAACAGCTGGGCGAGCCCCGAGTCCTTGTTCCAGCAGGGATACTCAAAATCCCAGGATCTGTATCCGTGCTGCTGCCCCATGCACTTGGCATGCCCAGTTTGCCACTGAAACATCCAAATTCTCTATTATTTGATGAATTATAGAGAATTCATCCATGGGCATGGGATGGCAGAGAGACCAAAGCCCGGATTTCTTGCCCACAAATCCCGATTTTAACCCAGGTGTAATTATTTACTGGGAGGACTCTGGGAGCCTCTCTTGGCTTTGCCTCTCCCGAGCTGCTGAATTGCTCTCAGGGCACTTTATAAACCCAACAGTTCAGTGCTTCCTGCTGCACTCCTGAACTCCTGACAGCCCAGCTCACCCCAAACCATCAGAACCACCAGAATTATTCAGGTCATCCCTTTAATGAGGTAAAAAAAAAAAAAAAAAAGGAAGAGTTCTTTTTCTCAAGAATGAGATTACTTCTGCATCGTTTTCAGGCTCAGCCCTGTCCCAGATGTACAAAACAATCCCATTTTCTATTTAGCAATGTGCTGTGATTGCTTTCTTCTGAAGAAGAGAGAGGCTGGTGCTGCTCCTCAGTGATGTAATGGCCATGGGGAGCTCACTCCCTGCTCAGATTTGGCTCCTGCTCTCCAGGGTCTCCTCTCTCAAGCAATTTATTTTCCATGGAGGCTGCAAGGGCATGGGAGCCTGCGTGAGAAAGGCAAACAGAATGTCAACTATTGCATCATCCTCCAACATCCCAGTGGCCAGGTACAGCAATTGCTGCAGGAAATCCAGGATTTGGTTATTTTACTTTTAATTTTGTTGAGTTTTAAGCTACAAGAATGAGGGCACAGGGCATATTGTAATCAATAGGGTTTGCAATTAAGAGGTGTAAAAAGGGACCAGGTAGGGTGGCCTCCTTTGACTCTGAAAAATAAATTCTTCTTTAAGCACTGAAATAAACGATCTAAAATGAATTTATTTGCTTATTTTATTAGAGACATCCTTAACTGCAGGCTGTGTTCTGGTTTGCTGCAGACATCCAGGCTGGCACCTGCACTTCTGAAAGTGCTGGCCTTCCTCTGAGCTGCACAAACAACCAGAAATCAGACCCCAAAGCAGAAAGAAACCAAGTGAAAACACTGGGACAACACTCAAGAAGCAAATCCAAGTCAGTAACAGAGGAACCTGAGCTCCTTGAAAATATTCTTTGTATAAAGAATGCTTTCTCATCAGTGAACTAATTCAGGTAATTTCCCTGCACACAAAAAAATTAGGCCAAAGGTAGTACAAAGTGCATATTATTAATAAATGGTCAGCTTATGGATATGTCCAGACCATGATACATAGCAAATGAGGGGTGCACTCCTTGCCCTGTTTAAGGAAGCTTAGGAAAGTAGATATTTGAGCAAAGAAAGAAAGAAAGAAAGAAAGAAAGAAAGAAAGATGGCACAAGTGACAGGCACATTGTCAGCTGAGATCTGGAACTGCATGTGAAAAATGTGTCAGTGGAAACCATGGATTGAGCAAAGCAGCTCAGAGAGCTGGATCTGGTCAACATTTGACAGAGGAGCAATTTTTCTCTCCCAGTGAAACAAGAGAGAGCAGATCAGAGCCTCCCAGTCTGAAGTAAAATCCTCATATTGAAGGAATTAATGTAAAGTGGTTTGGCTCTGCTTATCCTGCTTATCTCTGTACTCCACAAAAAAGAGAAAGAGGAGCTTCCATAAAGTAACTGAAATAAAAAATGAGAGTCCACTTCTTTCCTGAGAGACCCCAAATGCAGATACTGCAAATCAGCCTGCGTGGATACTCTCATCCCTGCTGGAAAACATCATTCAAATTGCTCTCTCTGAAGTTACAGGACTGAGTAAAAACCTTTGGATTTGAGTTATTCGTGCCTTCCACAATTATCTCAGTGTAACTGGGTTTAAACCCTGGTTCTGCTCAGTTCAGATTCCCAGATTAATGGTTATAACCATGTCCAAAAAAAGAAATAATAAATCAACAGAGCAAAGAGCAAGGTGCTTGCAAGGACATGTCAGGGCAGGTAGGAAACAATCTCTCTGCAGAGATTGGTTGTAAATCAGCTATATTTTGGTGGTAGCTACACAGATTAGGGTTTGAATAAAATACCCTTGTGTTGGAGGAAGAGCAGCATTTCTGTTTACCCTGATGCACAGGACTCACTGTCTGCTGTACAAATATTTACATGGCAGCAGCTTCAGGCTTCTTGTGTGTCCTGCACTCAGGGACTCCCTTGTCTGTATTTCTTGCTGAGAGAAATGCAAAAGATGGATGGATGAATTCTGACAGAGGTGGGAACTGTGTGTTCCACCATCAGCACCCCTTTTCTCTCCACAGCTGCCTCAGGAACATCTGCCTGCTTTCTCTGCCCAGCACAAACCCTTCTGCCCCATCCCTCAGTGCCCTGCACGTGCAGAGCTCTGTATAAACACAGAGCACACTTCACTTTGAGCAAGCAGATTTATGAAATGGGTTGTTATACATCCCCCCCAATCATACTTTGGGTCTCAGTGTTTAAAGGGGTTGTGTTGTGGCCATCCATGGAATATTCTGATGGAACATCCTTCCCAAGCAGACGGTGTGGGGTCCCATGTGCTCTGTTCTGCTGCTCAGTCTGCTCTGGGGCCAGTGCAGAGGCCACCAAGGTGATGGGAGAGCTGGGGCAGCTCTGCTGTGGGGAGAGGCTGAGCTGGGATTGTTCAGCCTGGAGAGGAGAAGCTTTGGGGTGAGCTCACTGTGGTGTTCCAGTGCCTGAAGGGAGGATGGGGCAGGATTATTTCCCAGGCCAGGAGGGACAGGACAAAGGGGAATGGCTTTAAATGGAAAGGGAGTCTGTTGAGATTCAACATTAGGGAAAAAACTCTTGGCTGTGAGGGTGGGCAGGCCCTGGCACAGGGTGCTCAGAGAAACTGTGGCTGCCCCTGGATCCCTGGCAGTGCCCAAGGCCAGGCTGGACAGGGCTGTGCTCACCTCAGGGGGCTCCTTGGTACTGGGCAGTCCAGAGCTGCTCCCACTTGCCCAGGGGCCAGCCCAGTCTCAGAACTCACTGGAGTTTTTGCCTTGATCCCCTTCCCCAAGCCCTGTGGACCAAGCTGGGAGATTTCTGAGACAGTTGTAATATTCCAGAGCTCTCTGCCAGCTGCTGTGTCAGCTCCCACTCCCTGGCACAGGCTGTGCATCCAGAAAGTCAGAAACCACCAAAATTAAAGAGCAGAACAGAAATTCCCTTACAAATCACCATTACTCCTCTACCACTTAAAAAAACCAAAAAAGCAAGGCAAAGGCAATGGGACATGGGCAAATTGCCAATTTTTGACTCATCATTGAGCCTGAATCTGAAGCACTTTCAAGGAGGTGCCTCAGGCTGCCAGCCAGCAGCAGGAAGAGAAAGTGAGGCTTGGGGTCACTTCAGGAAAAATCTGGATGAGAAGAACAATCCTATGGAAAATTTGCATCAGCATGGAAGACTAGCAAGTTTTTCATCTCAGTTGTGCTTGGTGTGATGAGACACTGCAGCATCACAGAGGCAACAGCAGCTCCTGAACTCTGATATGCAGCATTGAGGGTGAGTAATGTCACTTTTCGTGTGGCTCCTTTTAGGAGTTTGCTGATTTGCACAAAGAAAATGAAGGGTTCATCAGCAATGAGCAGGACCAAGGAGAGCCAAGAGGAAATGTGATCCAAGGAGTATCTGAGAAGCAGGAGGATGAGGACACAGGAGGGTGCCTGAGGTGTGTTTTCCCAGTCTCTTCAGTGAAGGCAGAACCTGCTGCCTGTGTGAGGTGGCACCAGGGACAGCTGGCAGAACTGCTCCAGGTGGGTGAGCAAATAGGAAATGATGCCATCTTTGCCAAGGAAACATGCTCAGCTTACTTCATTTGCCCAAACCAGTTTTAAATACCGGGAATAAAAAACACCAAACCTGTAAATTTTATGCAGTGGAGAAAGCTGACAGGTCAGAGTGGCTCTGTTGAGATCTCTGCTTTCAACTTGTTTTGCTCTGCATTTGTTATTTATGAAAGGGCAGAGAAGCTGCCGTGTAAAAAAGTTCATTTTCAGGCAATGTCAGTGTCACAGTCTCTGGATATCCAGGAACTATTTCCTGCCAGCCCAGCACTGCTGCCTCCCTGTGAGCAGCTCAGTGCCCTCCCTGCTCCATGGCAAACCCAGTGCTTTCTGTTTCCCTTGATTCCTCCTTGTTCCTGGCAGCAAGCACCGAGCCCAGCTAGGGCAGAGGCACACAGCCCAGGGCAGGAGCAGAGCATCCCCAGCTCCTGGAGCTTTATTCCCTGGAGGCTGCAGCAGGAGCAGCGAGCTGCCCTGGGGATGGGCAGGCTGAGCACTGCAGCCCCGCTCTGCTGCTGACACACCCCATCACCTCTGGGAGGTGAAATGCCTCCACATTCCCTGTTTGCCTTCCTTGGAGCATTCCCACTCTGCTGTAGACACGTGGCCGAGGTTACAGATCCTAGAACAGTCAGGATGAACAATTTCTCAATCAGATAAATTGGCAATCCTTCACTTGGTTCTCTGCTGCAGGGCCAGAACTGAAAACTCAAAAGTGACTTCAGGTAAGGTGGTTCAGCCAGATTTATTCCAGCTGTACCAGGTGGAAAGGAAGGGTAAGAACCTGAGAGCTGGGCAGGAGATGGATCTTGTGAAAAACGAGGGTCACTTTCTTGTAAATTTTGTAGAAGTTTATAATAAACAGACAATAGGAGACAGAAATAAAGCAAAGGGGCTTGGCATTCAGCCAAGAGCTGTCAGCTCCGGAGGTGTGCTTTAAATACTTCTCTTGTTGCATTGTCATACTTTTCCAAAAACTAGTTTTATGTATTCTTGGAACTTTTTTGCATGGCCACTTCTTGAATGTTTTGTGCTGTGGTTTTAATCCTGCTTCTTTATCACTTCCAGTGAGGTCTGTGGTATGTTTTTCTTCAGAAAGCAGGTGCTGATAATTTTGCATATCAATAGCAGGGTCCTCATTGTATGTTCACTGGATGTTATCCCAACTAAACACGCAGCTCCATTACAAGCCTAACTATGTATCAGCAATCCCTTTACCATGACTAAGCAAAAACTCAAAAACTGCATCTTTACAGCAGAGTTATTTTAACATTATACATAAAACATTCATCTTCATGTTTGCAAAAAGCCCATTTTATAAGCTGTATTTGTAACAATCTGGAGCAGACCTGTATAAACCAAGCAGAACCTGGGATGTGCCCTGGAGGTGGCTGTCACCTGTGGCCTGCTGTCCCATTCCTGCTCACCCACCCAAGCCAGCCCTGTGTGCAGGCAGCTGCTCTGTGCGTGCCCGGCCTGTTTCGGGGCTCCTGCAGGGAAATATCCCAGCTCCGTGTGTAAGCCCCGCTTTTGGAAGCCAGCTCACACAGCTCTGCGGTGGGACAGACCTCTCTGCCCCTCGGGATTTTATTAACCGATCCCTAACCCTTCCCAGCCCTCCTCCCAGCCCCGATGGAGTGCCCTGGGCAGGGGATGGGTGCGGGGTCGGTGCTGCGGGGCTCGGGCGGTGCCGGCGCTGGTGCCGCTCCCGGCTCCGCTCCCGGCTCCGCTCCCGGCTCGCAGGGACCCGCATCCAGTTACAGCTGCTGGCGTCAGGCGGCCCCGCCGAGCCCTGCGAAATGCTGCGGCTAAAAATAAAGGCTTCCAAAAGCACTAACCCCGGACAGAGCGGGAGAGTAAAATTCCAGGAAAGCTGCAGGAAAAGCAGCCCCCGGGGTGGGGGGGAACAGCAGCGTTTTGGGGCGGTTTCAGTCGAGCCTCTGTGCGTGCCCTTTGTCAGCGCGGTGTGACACCGCGGGCTCGGCCTGTGGCTCCGGGTGTTTGGCTGGACAAGGAACGCTCGGGAGCCCTTTGGGAAGCAGAGCCATCCCCGGTGTCCCCCAGAACCCCAAAGCCCAGGCACACTTGGCTCAGGCGTCCCCTGTGGATTTTCTGTGGATCCAGGACTCTGGGATGGCGCCCGTGGGAGCGCGGATCTGGTGAGTCCCCGGGCTCTGCTGTGGGGCTTTCACAGCGTCTGCAGCACCTTTAATTGTCTGGAAGGTCAATAATGGATCCGTGAGTCCAGACCAAAGGGTCAGGATGAAATACATACCCAGCCTGCTCCCAGAGGTTAAATTAATTAGTCTGCAATCAGATGGAAAAGCCCCAGTGCTATTTGAAAGGGGAGGTTTATGAATTTTGTATGAAGGATTGGGTGGAAATTTCCACATTTTTTGAGCAAAAATCATAATCTAATAATCTTTGAAACTGTCGTTTTCTATGTAAATATTAGATAGATACAGGGATTAATGTTTACCAGGTACAAAGTTGTATTTTGAAGTGTGACTGCCCTTTCCTGGAGTAGCACAGTTCCATTTCAGGCTTCCAGACTGCTTGCCTTAGACTTGTCTGCAAAAACCCTTTCTAGATTTAATCGAAGCCTCTTTGCAGGAGGCTTTATTGCTGCCTCCTTTTTGGATGCTTTGAAATCCAGGAGTGTGAAAGTGATGTTTAGAAGCAGCCGTGTGTTTGCATAACAATGAGTTGTACCCACACAGTGCTGGGGCCCCGAGAGCCCATCTGCACCTCCTTGCACTGGCTCAGGAGCTTGCAAATGATGGCTGAGATTAATGTGTATAAAGGCCTGGCTTTTCCCAGTGTGCCACAGTTTGATCCTGGCTCTGGGGAGGGTTCTGTGAGCACTGGGAATCACAGAATCATGGAATGAACTGGGCTGGAAAAGACCTTTGGGATCATCTGGTTGTGCTGCTGCACGGTGAGAGCTCAGCCTGGGGCAGCCCTGGCTGTGCTGTTCAGGGATTTTGCAGCATCTGCTCTGCAGCACAGGCTCCTGCAGGGCATGCAGCACTGGGGCCCAGCACCCTGCCCTCCTGTGCAATATTGGGATTTGCTTTGGTTCTGCACCCTAAGAGCAGCAGCTGTTTCAGGAGGGAGCTGGAGGTGATCTCCTGCTGACATTGGGTGGGTGTTTGAAACTGCACTGGTGCTTTTAATGGGACCACAGAACATCTGAGCCAGGAGGGACCCCCAGGATCATCCAGTCCAGCCCCTGGCCCTGCACAGACACCCCAAACCCCACCCTGTGCACCCCTTGGCATTGGTTTATGTCCACACTGGGATGTGCAGTGTGTAATGTGTCACCTTCTCAGGCAGCCTCCAAAGCTGCCTGGCTGTCCTCATGTGCAGCTCCAATCCTTATCCAGGACCTTTCCTCTTGGTCCAAGCTCTGTTTCACAGAAATCAGCTCAGTTTTTGGTAAAAGCTGCTTGATACAACTCAAGTGTCTCCACATTCATTTTCCAGCAGCAGGTGCAGGGAACAGCTTCAAGGTGTGCCCAGTCAGAGCTACCAACATCCTCTGGTTGTTGTACAGAAAACCCCCACAATTAACTGAAAATCTGCAATGTTTACTGACCTCAAAGTTAGCCCTGTGCTGATGTATTTTAGGCTCACCTCACCTCTCCAGCAGAATTAGAATTAGCTCTCCAAAGTCCTGGGCTAGAATCACTTTAACTGCTTCCTGAAGTCATTAATTAGGGTAGCAGCTAATTTTGTATGTGATGCTTTATTTTTTGCTGTATTTTATAGGATGATTGCTGGAGCACGTTGGATGTGTTGCATCTTGAGTATTACTGAGGCTGGAAAGCAGCCAGAACAACCAAGGAGCAAAACTTCCAGGCAGTTTTCCATATCTGCAGTAAAACTCAAGTCTGCAGCAGAGTTATCTGAGGAATTCAGGCTGTGAACAACAAATGGAGAAGGGAATGACACAGATATGAGGGAAAAAATAAAGTGAAGTATTTCATGATTTTGGACAGTTGCCTGCAGTTATATCACTGCATTGCTATTATTCCTCAGCAAAATCAGAGTCAACAGATTGCACTTGAGCAGCTCCACTCCCCTTCTCATCCTCTGGCAACTTGGGGAAATCCAAGTGAACTGAGAGAGGTGGATCAGAGGTGATTCCCCACCCTTGCCCATTCATTCCAGAGTGAAGTAGCCAAGGACCAGAATGTTGTGGATATTTTCCACTATTTTAATTACTTTGGGCCTCATCTTTGGTACAGTTTTTTGAGTATTCCATGTTTTTTTTAAGAACAAGGAGACTGAGCTTGCTGTGATCTGAATATCAGAGCACATTGCAAGGGGAAAAATCCCAACCCATGGCTCCACAAACAGCAAGACTAAAGCAGTCCCAGCACAGATTGATGTGGTCTCGTGCCTAAAGCACCTCTGCTGTGACAAATAGGGATATCTTAGCTGTGGTTCTCATTTCAGAGAGCAAACCCCTCATGTGCTGGGGTTAATTCAGCTCCATGGGCACTGGCCAGGGCACTGCTGCATAAACAGGAATATTTGGTGCCTGAGTTCTTTCTTCCCTTCAGCTGAGGAATGAACATGGTTCCTTTTTCTGCCTGCAGTTTGCTGACTTCCAAGAAACTTTAGAAAATTAATTCTTCTTGAGGCCTTGACTCATGTGTCAAATATGTATGAAATTTGGAGCTAGAGATAGACTGGGCCATTACATAAGCTTCCTCTCCTTAGGAAAGCAACCTAATCAAGCTTGTTCCATTAAAACTCCCCACCCAAATGACTGGAAATGGAGGTTTTTAACAAACACAGACCTGTGCCAAACAGCAGCCATCAGAAATCCCTTTGCCCAGTGTCCTTTTTCTTGGCACAGGGACCTGCTTGTGTTGGACAATGGAGCACATTTTGTCCTCTGTTTTGAAAGAGGAGTTTACAAGTTAAATCTAATGTCAGGTTATATTCCCAATCCAAATCCTTCACAGACTCCCATTAATCAGGCTGGGGGAGAAAGAATAACAAAATGGAAGTGCATTGAGATTTTCCCCAAATGTTATATTGCTGTATTTCCCCTCTCAGCTCCAAGGCCACCCTGCATTTCCCTTCACTCACAGGTACCCCAAACCTCCTCAAAATCTGAAGCAAAAAGGTTGGGATGAGTATTTTGGCCAATGTAAGTTGGATGACTGCAATTAATTAATGTAGTTAATGAATGTAGGCTCCCTACCCTGCACTCCCTCAGCTCCTGCTGAGTCTGAGCTCTCTTGGAGTTGATGTGGTCGCTGCCTCCTTCACTTCTCTGGCCCAAATGTGACATTTTTCCCATTTTTTGCACATTCCTCTGGTCTATGGTGGGTGCTCCGTGCCTTTTCCTCTGCCTGGGGGAAATGTGAATATTGCTGTGCTTTTCCTCCTGAGCACAGACACCCCCTCACTCCTTGGCAGGCCCAGGGGTGGTGGTGCCACAGAAAGCCCCACAGAGGAGCAGAGCTGCCAGCAAAGCTCAAGGATGGAGCAGCATTCACTCCCCAGTTCCCTCTGCCACTGCACTCACTGCTGCTTGCACAAAACCCTGTGGTAGTTACACAGTTCTCCCATAAAAGTTGTGTTTTATTTCATTTGTAATCAGAGTGCCCTGGAAGTTTAATTAAATACTTGTTCATGTTGACATTCAGGATGGTATCAGCTTTTGCCATCAGTTGAATACCAGCAGATTCAGTTTGACACTCAGGTTAAGGACTTGTTAATTTTGATCCCAAAAGGTGTCCAGGAGTCCCTGCTTAAAGAACCTCATGTCTGAGGGTCCTATCTTGTCCCCTCCTCTGAATATTTCCAGCCAGAAATCATCACTCTTTCTCCTTGCCTCAAATATTTGGTTACCCTGGCAGCAGGAAGTCTATCAAGGGGTCATGAGAGAAACCTTTTTTACTTTGGAGGCTGCAGAGAGAATCCAGCATTCTGGCACAAGGTTTTATTCTATTCTATCTTGCCCCCTTAGCAAGAAGAAGCTGTAATAGTTCCATAAAGAATGTGGACTTTTACACAGAATACATCCCTCTGGTGCCCAAACACTCTGGTATGTGAAATGGTTGTTTGCTTAATAAAAGGAAAACAAGAAATGCAGAGTTTTGGCAAGCCCTGGCTTTGCGTGCCCCAAACCCAGGTAGGCACCTGCACAAATATTGTTTGCATACAAATAAATCTGTGTACACAGAGCTGGAGGAGAAAAAAAACCAATCTAAAAGCTGAACTGCTCTATAGAGCCAAGCCCCAGCTTTTACAGTGTGTAATTACTGAAATAATTACTGAAGGACCTGTATTAAAGGAAAAAGAGAATAAACATTTTTAATGAATGCTGGCAGGTTCACACTCTGGGACTTCACTGGCATTTTGAACTCACTGACTGAATCTGAAGCAGAGTATTTTTAGCTGCACCTGTAGGTTGTTTTTGCTTTTGTGAAATGGTTCCACACCCCCCTCCAACCTCTCCACCCACTGTCTCCAGTGCTGATGGAAGCACCACACACTCACAGTCACCCCACAGACTGGATCATTTTTCCTCACTTTCACTTCTTAGCACAGACATGGGAATAATTTCACTGGTTTCACTTGAATTTGTCATCTGTTTGTCCACCAATTCACCAATACCTAAACCAGCTGGCTAAAACTTGAGTATCCTCTCAGAAATTCCATAGAGAAAATTATTTCACCATTTTTGGCTGGGGGATCTGTAGAGGATTTGAGATGAACTTTGTAGTTTTGAGCACTGAAAGACAGGGGAGAGTTTTGGGTACAGAAGCTTGGCTGAGGCAGAGAAAGCAGTGCTGCTTCTGGATAAAGGTCATCCCAGACTTTGTTACAAATCCTGTCCTTCCTGTGCATCCCAAAAGCCAAACTCCAGGTGCTTGGGACTGATGATTTCCCTGTGTCATACCTGGAGCAAGGCAGAGGCCACAATGAAAGAAGGGGCTTGACCCCAGGATGCCAGCAAGGAGAAGTTTCTCCAAGTGAGGAAAAGGAGAAGAGTTGATATTTCCATGTTTCAGTCCCAGCCCTATTTTGGTTGCCACAGACCCACTGTCACTCCATGATCTGCATTTAATCCTGCAGCCTCCTCCCATTCCATGGCACTGGCCTTGACCACCTCCTTATGAACAGCAAATCTTTTCAAACTGAGGCAGTGCAGGATTCATGGGAATGCTTTACCTGAGTTCAAAGTGCCAAGAGCAAAGAACAACCCTGATTTTGCACGAGGGGAACAAAAAGTGTGTGTGGCTGGAGGTGCAGAATTGCTCAGCAGCAGCAACTGCAATTGCTCTCTGAGGCTCTCCTTGCCTTATTAAATCAAGTCAATACTTGCTCAATGATCAGAATCTCCCCGTTTCAGTGCTGTGTGGAGCTCAGAGGAGGAGGATTCAGAAGGCCCAGCTGCTCTCCTGAGAGCTCAGACCCTGGGCAGAGCTGGGAGCAGCAGAGATCCCTCCTGCCCGGGGTATTACTGAAACCTGGCTGTGTGCAGTCACTCCTCCCTGGGGATGGCAACTCCCCATCTGGAGTCACCTGCAGCAGCTGAGGAATTCCTTGGGTGTACCAGATACTTCATTTACCTTTGGGCAGATAGCAGCAGAAATTACAGGTTAGGGAGCCAGTTCAAAAGGGAAAAATCCCAGGGCAATTAGAAAGCCCTTCATAAGCAGGAGGTGAATTCCTGCCAGGCTGCATTCTGGGCTGCTGGCATCAGCTCTCAGTGCCAGCAGATGATATCCAGGAGAAGTGCAAGGCTTTGATTTTGAAATTATGCACATAAATATATACACACACACGTATATTTTATCTGAGGGAAGATTGCAATCATTGTTTAATCAAAGGTGAAATTTTCAAGGTGCAAAAGGAACTCTGCTCTTCAGATTATGTATTAAAGTTGGATGTACATTTTTGAATCTTGTTTTGCTCTTTCAAAACGTGGGCATGTCTTTACTTTTACTTACAGGATATCATATACTGGTGATATATTATGAAATATATGGTTGCTGTGCTGAGAGAGCCATTTAATGCATGATAAATTGGGGCTGTGTTAGTTGTGAAAAGCATTTAAATACCACAGTTAACTTTACACATGGACTGGGGACAGCTCCAGTTCTTTGTGTGGAAACACAAGACAGGCAAGAGACCCTTGGGACAGTTTTGTGTCCCCTTTGAAGGCATTCAGCTCACAGAATAAATAAATACACAGTGCTTAGAACTAAGCAGATATTGAAGCCTATGCTGAGCAGCCAGAACTGTGGAATTTACCCAGTCCCTGCAGTGAACTCACACACCAGGGGATGTGCAGTCTCACTGGCTGTTTCAGCTCTTCCTCTGCCCAAATGAACTCCTTCCATCCAAGTTTCCATCCTGCACTGAGGGGTGGGTGTTGCTCTGGGCACATGGAAGAGGGGATTCCTGCAGCAGTTTTGTTCCTGAGAGAACACTGCCAGATTGCACTACAGGAGTCAACATTCCTATGGACTGAGATAAATAAAAGATAGATTTGATAATCATTCCTTTCTACTAATTCAACTGAAGGAACCAGTGTCTGAAAGGCTACTAAAAATTATCAAATTCATTGTGTGCTACTTCATAATGAATTTATTATTCTTAGGTTTCCACAAGATTCTGTTCCCTCAGAGGAGTTCCAGTCAGTCTAGAACAGATCAGTGCTGCTTTCTGTGTGTGAGCAAATGAAGGAAAATCCTTTCTCTGTTCCAGCCACACAAACCTTTCTCTGAGGACACTAATCCCCAGGGCTCTGATATCCCATTAGGATCCCCGGGGCTCTGATATCCCATTAGGATCCCCAGGGCTCTGAGATCCCCCTGGGGCACTCCCAAGTGTCCTGCCCCTGTGTTATTTCCACAAGGTTGCTCCTGTCTCCTGCACACCAGAAGCTGCAGCCCAGGGCTGTGGGAGTCACTGAGCACCTGCTGGGGAGGTGGCTGCCATCTGAAGGCAGTGCTTCCCCTGGTGCAGGAGCCAGGCTGCTGACAGCTTCTCTGCAGGTGGGCAGCCCCCAGTTTCAAAGTAGAGTTCAGAGTATCCTGAATCCTTGCAGGCCTGTGCCCCTTGCCAGGAGGAGCTGTAAGAACCAGCTCGATGTGGGGCTGTGCAAACAACCCCAAAGCTGACTGAATTCCTCCCAAACCTCCCTCCTCAGCCTCCCTGCCAGCTGCTCCCTCACCCTCCCATCCTGCCAGCCAGTGCCTCCCACTGTTTAACAGCACCTTTGGGAATCTGGTTTCTTCACAGGCTTTGCACTTGGATTCCTTCACCCATTTTAAAAATCCCACAGTCCTTTCCTTGAATCCTCAAAATTCCAGAAGAATGCTTTGCTTACCTTTTCCTGGTTCCTTCTTTGACCCAGTTCTACAGACACAGAGCTGCAGGAATGCAGTGACAGCCTCAGCTCTGCCAGGAGAATTCCACCAGTTTATATTGGTTCAGGAGCTGATGAAACTGTGGATAAGCAGATGCCACTCCATTTCAAAATTGATGTGCTACCAAGGGCTTGTGGGAAATCGATTATTTCACCAAAGAATTACTCAAATTCTTGAGTGCAGGCTAATGAAGAACTACTGGTACACAAAGTTTTACACATTTAGGTCTTAATCAGAACCTTGTGCAATGTTGTTTATAGACTTGTCCAGATTCAGATGTGGCTGTTCAACCACTTTTGTTGGGACTAAATAGATGCCATGGCACAGAACAAACACTGATATCTGATCAGGATTGCTGGAAATGCAGTGATTACTGTCTAAAGTGTTTATTTATGGACAAAGATACCAAAGATGAACCATGGAGTCAGCAGGACCATCATTCTTTGATACAGTTGGAATGAATCCTTTGTGTGAAATGAACCCTTCCCACTAATATAATGCTTCTTATCCAGTGCTTGCCTCTCTTCCTATTTTCCACACCTTTATATTATCAACTATCCATTGATATGAAAAATGTCCCTTAATGTATTGCTCTGTGCCCCTTTGACTGTGGTAAACTGCTCCAAATCCCACCCTTCTGCATCCTGCACCTCCAAATGTGTGGATGCACACTCAGCAGTGACATTCTGTCATCAAAAGGCACTTCTTCATTCTCCTGGTTTCAATTACACACCAAACCCTGAGATTATAAAAAGATATGATCTCATTGCTGAAGTGTCTCCAACCAGCAGTGAACTGAAATTGTTTTTCTCATTCAACAAGCAAAATGCAGCATTCACAGCTCTTTTGAAAATCGTTGTGGAACCCTTAATTCAATATCAGTAGCTTGTGCACCCCTGTTTACAGTGCTGGATTTTAAAAGGGCCAGAGGGGAGATGAAAATGTATTGGCCATGTTAGCAGAGGTGTGGTGGTTCCTCTTGTCTGCTCTGGGAGTAAGACACAGGATGCTCAAGACAGGAGGGAAAATTATGGAAAAACTGGGAATGGATGGTGCTTGGCTTGTCCACAGTCACTGTTGTGCAAATGGTGACCAGAGAGCATCCAAGAAAAATGCACTGCCCAAATCTTAAGGCCAGCACCTGTGCCCAGAGACTGAACTAAGCAGTCAATTCCATGAGCAGTAGTTCCTGAGCTGCTCCAACATCCCCAGCATCAAACCTCTGCTGCCCTGGAGTGACATGTGGAGGGTGTTTTAACACTCCCCGCAAAGCCTCCCTGTGTGGAGACACCTCTGCTTTGATCTTGTTCAATCTGGAGGTCAGTGAAACTCACTGGAGTCACCTCCAGCAGAAACACGTGGACTATTAGGGAATATTTATGTATTCTATACATTAAAGCTGCCTTCTAGTTGACACTCATGATAAGAGTTGCTTTAACTTGGCCTCCTTGTACAGAACCTGGCAGGGCCATTTTGTGATCACCTCTCCTGCAGTGGAGCAGAAATTGAAGGCATTCAACTGCAAAAAGCCTCTTCGTGTATCTGGTTTGAAGTGAGCACAAAGATAATACAAAGCATCCAGATTCTCTTGTGTTCCTCTAATTTCAGTTCTCAGAGTCCCATAAATTAGCACTTGATGGGCCTTTAAGATTCTGCTTCAGTGGAATTTATTGGGCAGTATCAAAAGCATGCAAACAAGTTGAGAATGAAAGCCACCTTCCAATCCAAGGGTAGTGTTCCATGCTGAATTGTGCACAGAAATTGTAATTGCTTTCTGGCAGGAAGCAAAAGATGTTCAATCTCTTTCAGAAGTAGAAATTAGTCATGCACAGATTCAAATCTATTCATATGCAAAGACCACTCATCAATACACTGCAGCTGCCTGAAAATAACTGCAAGCCACTGGAGAATGCTTCTGTGTGTTTGTCAAGTTAATTACTTACATAAAGTTGCATCTGTTGGATGACACTGATGAAGCTCATGATTTTCAAACACTTCCTTGGCCTACAGAGTGATTACTCAAAAAGTATTTCTTCAGAAAAAGGACTCATCAGGGATCTTTTTGACAAAATGCTTTTTCATTGGAAAATGAGATTCACACCCAGATTTGCATGGGAAGTTGAAAGTTTTGCATGGAAACCAGTTTATTTTGGTGAAGTTTTGTCAGGGAAGGTCTCAGAGTTCTCTGGTTCAGATGAGGTGTGCCTTCATTCCCAATTATCACAGAGTCTGGGCCAATTGTTGTAATAAAGAAATTCCAGAATTTTGCTCCTTTTTTTGTGTACTTATAAAAAGTAAACCAGTTCCATCAGGACAGACTTGAAGACAAACTAAAAATAAAAAAACAAAGAAGAAAAAATGAAAACTAGCCAGCAGAGGTGTGGGAGCTGCCCTGAGTGGCTCTTCCAGAGCCCCTCACACAAAGCCCAAATCCAGAGATGTGTGGAAAACTCCCAGCAGAACTGGAGGTCCCTCCTCAGCCTTTCCAGCCCAGTGTCACCCAGTCCTGTGACTTCCTTGCATTGGTCTTGTGAGGATTTGAGAAGTTCCAGCTCCTCTGGGGGTTTCAGGCTGGCTCAGGACAGGGCAGGAGCTGTGAAAAGCTGATTTCCTCCTTGCTGAACACTGCAAAGAGGCTGGGACAGAACAGAATAACCCCCAGTGACATGTGGGGCACTGACAGAGTTCTTGAATGTGACCTGGGAGTGGTGGTCATTATCTAAGATACCCCCTCATCTTCTGGGCACAGAGGGAAAAAAACAAACAGGACTAAACAGGATGATCTAATTGGATTTCAGTGTAATCTCACAGTTCTGGTTTGATGCTTTGGAAGCTCCAGGTGTACAATACAATAGGTAATCCCTGGTTTTATTCCTTGCTACTTCACACTTTTCCCCAGCTGGTTCCCAGGATCACTAACA
This sequence comes from Alaudala cheleensis, assembly GCA_013398995.1. Taxonomy (NCBI): domain Eukaryota; kingdom Metazoa; phylum Chordata; class Aves; order Passeriformes; family Alaudidae; genus Alaudala; species Alaudala cheleensis. Next base: position 67,719 of record VWYE01003291.1, read on the forward strand.
AAGTCATTTTGCCATTCTTGGAAATCTCTTTATTGCTTTTAACTTAATCTCAGAGCCAGTAAAACATTTAAGATCTGCTACTTTCAATTACTCCCTTGAGTGACTTGGCTAAGTAGTTTCTGGTAGAGCCACAATTTGAGCCCTGCACTGCTTTAAATCCAAAGTCTTTGTAGTTGTTGCTCATTATCATCTAAAATTTGCCATGATATTGTTGTGCATATTTTTATTGTGCATTCTATCTTAAAACCACATTATTTCCTTATTAACACATAGCTCTATGAAGAGAATTAAGTGGCATAAAGCATCACACTTGAATATTCAGGTAGTCCAGAAAAGAAAGCTGGAATTAATGGGGCTGGATAATGAGAGTAACTTCAACAAGCAGGAGCAGTGACAGGTAACACAGCCAAACCAGGCTCACTGCTGCCATGGTGGGGGAGAAATGCAGAATCAGTTTAGGGACTGATTTAATTCAAGAGCAGTTCTAAAAGATGGACCTGGAAAGCCATGTTCAGCTCACAGCAGAGCTGCTTGTTTGTTTGTTTGTTTGTTTGTTTGTTTGTTTTATACAGGACATTCTAAAACTGGCTCCTTTTTTGCCCCTCTCTGGCCATATTCCATGCTGGAGGGAGCAATACTTCTCTCATGTGGTTAGAAATACCCACTTGGCCCATGATCTCATGCAGCAGGGCTATGGAATGATGCTCTTTGCTGCCATCAGTGATTTACACACTGCATCCAGCTATCCATTATCTTCAACCAGCTCAGCACTCTGGTCTTTTCCAGTGAATTCTAATGGAAATCTCAAAACTTGTTGTATTTTTAATTTGTCTTTAACCAGTTACAGCTCAGCACTCTGGTCTTTTCCAGTGTATTCTAATGGAAATCTCCAAAGTTGTTGTATTTTCTTTCTGGCTCAGTTAGAAATGGTTTAGGATTCTATTTTTAATATAACTCTTTGAAAGACTTCATGTTTTGGCAAACCTTGTCCTGGAGCAGGTTACTGTGGAGTGCAGGCTGGCCAGGCTGGAATGTCATCAGTGCCCTGTGCTGCATCCTGAATTCCTGGGTACCTTTATCTCCATCATGTGACAGAAAAGCAAAACTCCTGTGCATTTGAGAAGCCATGAAGAGCTTTCCTGGGGGCAGAACCTCACAGTGGGGCTGCTGGACACTCCAGATCCATTCCCTCCTGGAAGAGAGGGAATTAAGAGGCTTTGTGATGCATTTTATCAGAAATAAAGGTGTTACCATCACCTGCATGCAGAGATTTCTCTGCTCTGCTCAGGACACTGGTGGAGCATCAGGAGGGCACAGCTGAACTGCCCTGACCTGGGCCACTGCCCTTTGTGCTTTTTCCTAGAGTTTGGCCGAATATAAATTTTTCAGTTTAAAAAAAGCAAGGGTTTATTCTACATTCACATGACATCACTCCATGTGACTCCTTGGGGGTTATTTTTGTAGCCTGTGGTGATATCACTGAGTTCCTAGAATCAGGCTGATAAATTTTAGCACTGAATATTTATTTAGTTGGGGAACTTCTGTTTTTGGGGTTTTTTTTTGACTACAGAGTTCCTTATTTTACTTCTCTTTTAAGCCTGGCTTTCTGCAAAGTGTCTGTTGGGTTGAGTCTGCTGTTCTTCCAGAATACCTGCATGGGAAACTGCTATTTCTCTTTCCTCTCCCATCCTCTCTTTCTCTTTTTTAACTTTTTCCCTTTTATTTTATTTCTTTGTGAGAAATCTGGGATGACAACCCTGTGTGTTTTAACCTTGCTTTTTAAAAACATGTTGCAGGCTTTCCTGGGGCTTTGTGTTGCCAAGCTCTATGTAAACAAAAACTCTGAGTTCAACATCTTTTTATATACTCTGTGCACCTTTATTCCAGAATGAACACCCCCAATGTTTCTTTAGGATTTACCTAAAGAAGGATTTTCAAGATATTTGTAGAATTTTTGTAAACACAGCACAGCTTCTTAACCCTTGAAATTCAACCTCATGGATTTTCTGCTTTACTGTCAAAAGCAAGTATTGTTGTGTCATATTGGTGTTTTTTCTGTGTTGGATGCAGAAGAATGTGTTTATCCTACTTAATTAAACAAAGGTCAAGCATGGCAAAATGTGCTCTCCAGGATTTTGGGAGGGAACAAGAGCATCACTAAAGCTGAGCTGTAATTATTTTGAAAATCCCAGGCTGTCCTGGCTTAGCAGATCCAGATTCCAACAGCTATGGAACATTTGGAGAACAGATCTGCATCTAAATCTTGTGTCCTGAATACTCCTAAAGCACAAGTAATGTATATTATTAATACATTACTTATTTTTCAATAATAGATTATTGATTTTATCAATCTCTGTCTGCATTTTGAAGTAACAGCTAAAAGGATAAAATGCTTGCAGGTTGTTCAGAGACTCAACATAATCTAGAGATTTTTATTTAAAAAAAACAAGACTAAAAGGATCTTTCCCTCCAAATCTAAACAGGATAAACAAAGAGCAATATTTGCTGCCAAGCAGCCATTTGTCACAGTGTAAGTTGTTTCTAAATGACAATTTAAAAGCTCTTGGCCCTGGTATTTCAAATATAAAATCATAGGAAGCTTCACACAAATCCCAAATGGCAATTTAGAGAAATTGCAGAAGAATTTCACATGCCCAGAAATAGAAGATCAGCCTCCAGTTCAGGAAAACCTTTCATTGACTGTGACAACACTGGAGGCCATGGTGGGAGAAAATACACTTTAGTGTTTGCATACAGCACCCTTCCTGCTCACCTTCCCTGCATTTGTCATGGTTTGACAGAGAATATCTACATATACCCAGCACAGTCTCTGCTTTCTGAGTTCCTTCATTTCTCACCCAAATCTTCTCAGTCCCACAGGATGACTGCACAGGCATGTGAGAGGTGCTTGTCTTAGGAAAATCACTTTATTTGTTCTCCCATCCTTTTCTCCCCCCAGCTGAAGAGCCCTAATGCCTTCAGTTGCTTATCATGTAGGAGCTGGTTTTATCTCTCCAAATCCTGCTGCTCTTTTCTGTTCCTCTTAATTTTGTTACACATAAATGGCAGTGCAGGAACAGACCTTCATGCTGTGTTCAACATGTGGGAACATCCCTAAATTCCACAATGTAGGTAAATGAGGTAAATCTTCTATTTTGCTGTTGTCTCTCTCCCATCCCAGACTCCTGAGGCTGTTCCTTGTTTGAACCATTGCTGAGCACTCAGCTGGCATTATTTGGGAGCTCTTCCCAGTGAATCCCACCTGTCTTTATCTGGTTGACAAGAGCTCAGCCAGAACCCCTGACTGATAACACACACAATTTAGGCTGTCTTTTCCTAGACTGTTGCTTTGCTGTTCCACTTTCATACTGCACTTTTTCAATGTCTGTGTTTTAGTCTCAAGTATCTTGAACATTTTGTTTATCAGCAAATTTTCTTGCCTTCCAATTTACTTCTGTACTGATTTTTTATCACATTTTGAAGAAGTCCCATGGGCTTGCTTCAAGCCAGCTAATACCTGTGGCAGGTAAATTAATTATCATGTATATGGAATTTTGAACAATAGATTAAAAAATAATTAAGGTCTCCAGCTCTAGGTGCACATAATGATATTGCTGCTCATGTGAGTGTGATAAACAGCTGAGTAAGCAGGGCTGGCCCTTGAGATCCACTTTGCATATGCAAAAACTGCTCTTTGTGGGCTGTTTCCAGCTGCTCAGGCTGCAGCTTCCCAGCCAATAACTCCATGGGCAGCTGCCAAATGGGGAGATTCCAGTCCCTGCACACCTCAGCCTGCCCTGGCCTCGCTCAGGGAGCGCTGGGACGGTGTTAGGCAGGAGAAAGAAATAAAACATGAACCCTGACTCAGTGCAGTGCCAGGGTGAGAGCAGGGAGGGCTGCCAGGAGAAAAGGGGCTGTCCCCTGGCACCCTTGGGATTTTATATCCTTGTCGAGCCTTCTTTTACAAAATATCGTATTCAGAATGTTCTTCTGTTTTTGCAAGACTTCCCAGGTTTCTGCTGCAGCAGAACAATCCCATTGACTCAAGATACAATCACAGTTACTTGTGCTGTTAAATTTCACCTCAGCCCTAAAGCAGGGCACTGCTCCGACTTTGTATTCACAGAGGAAGAGATGGGGCTCAGAGAATTTAACCAAAACCCGTTTTCCTCCATGTTGTCTTAACCAAACCCTGCTTTTCTCCATGCTGACTTAACCAAATCTTGGTTTTCAGAGTGACACTTGAACCTTTGCCAAAGCCATGAACTGCTTGAGCACATCACCTGTGAGGAGGTTCCACTCACACCACCCCTGCCTGTGCCTGGAAATTAAGCCAAAAAATTAAAAGTTCTTTAAGGAAATGTGAAGCCTGACTCGGTTAATCTCTCTGGTGGTGTGAGTCTAGTGAGAATGACTCACCTGGCTGTTTTAGCTGAGTCCCGAGGCTGCTCTTGGGGGAGCCCCAGCTGGCAGTGCCGGTGGGCAGCGCCTGGGTGGCAGCTCCTGGAGCGGGAGAGCTCTGGCACAGCAGGGCTCAGCACACTCTGATAACAGCGGGCTCTTGTTTACACGGGGAATATCAACCGGGAAATCGGAATTACAGTCTCAGGGGAAGCTGAAAACTCCAGCAGTTGAGCTGTTGGAAGGTGGATGTTGGTGGCACTGGAACAACTGCAGGGCACAGGAGTGATGCTTCACACAGCCTCTGCTAATGACAGCCGTTAATTTGGAATTGCTAATGAGGAGCAGGGCTGTTATGCCTCGTAGTGAATAGTTGTGGTAAGAATGGTATTTATGGGGCTTGTTTCTTGGAAAGTTCGCTGCTGCGTTAAGTTGCTGTGAAAGGGTAATTCTGTAATCTCACTTTCGGTGATAAAGGTTTCCTTGCAACTGCTGTTCCTTCAATGAGGAACACGGTGTTGAATGGAAAACTACCCATTTTCATAAGAAAACAATGTTTTATTTCAATGGCCTGCATAAAGGATTATTTACAATGCTGCTCAGCTTTACCTAGGATTTTATATCCTTGACAAGTCTTTTCCAAAATAATATTTTCAATAATTCCTATTTTTTGAAAGCCTGCCCAGGTTTCTGCAAAATTCCATTTACTCTGGATTAGTGGATTCTACAATACCAGCTACTTCCAGAGCAAAAACTGCAAAGTAAAGGTAATTAGGGCATCGTGGCTCCTTGCCAAATTCCAAAGCAGCCTTCCTTGGCAATAACCATCCCAGCTGTTTCATATGAGTTGTTCCACAGCAGTTCCACTTTCCTCTAGGAAAAGTGACTTTATAGAAAGGGAGTCTGAGCAATTCCTACCTCTAGCCTATTTCAGTATTTATTGTTCCATATCACTACACAGCAGTGGCATATTTTGTGTAAATTCCTTCCATTACTCACAAAGCCACACAAACAGCTCCGAGCTTTCCTCAGAGAATTCTTAACTTCCTGCAAAAACAAGCAATAAAAAACTACCAGGAAAAGGAACCAAAGACTTTGAATCACTTGAGTCTATTTCCTATCCCTAAGAGAAACCAGGGTTTTTCACCTGCTTAAGTTAAATACTCAAGTGAATTACATTATTTTAAACTAAATAAACTCATGATATTTTATTGTGTGAAATATGAGAATGGATCCTATTTCTTATCCTTACTCCAAGACTTCCAAGGATTGCTCCAGAAATGGCAATTCTTCTTGAGTAGGTCTGTTTTATACAATCTCAGTAACATACTTTACTCTGATAGCCCTAAAAATCTGAATTTAGGCATTTGGTTGGAATGGAAATATCCTGAACTCTCCTGGTATAAGCAAAGCAGAGGTGAAAAATTATTTTCTAATATATTTAATATATAATAATACACACACTGTATATTATATTTGAAATATTATTAAATTTGCACATAAATTATGCAGTTTTTCTTTTGAATAAAACTAGGGCTGTAACCATCAATGCTTCTTTAAGCATAAGTGCAGTTGACTGATATGAAAAGATAAATGAAAAGGGACAGGGGAAAAAAGAAGGCAAATAATTTTGCTTGCCTTCTTGTCAGCCAAGAGTGTGATCCTACTTGAAAATTTGATACATCAAAATCCATTTCTTGAGGAAATAATTTATTGCTTTGTACTGAATGTTTCACCCAAAAATTTAGTTAAAATAGGTAATGTTGAAGTCTGAAAGCTACAAGAAGTTCAATAATTTACCCAGAGAGTGCTGGGGCAAAGCATCTGAAGATTGCCTGCACCAACATCAGATATTTTTGGTTTTGTTCCTTATTTACAAGGATAAAGTTTTCACAAGAGGAGGGGGAGTCCACCTTGGTTTATTTTCAAAAGCCAGCGTGGGAAGAGGTGAATGTGTCAGGTGTGTCCTGGGGGATGTCTCAGCACTGAGCCTCCCCAGGTGGAAATAATGTCTGGACTTTCACCCTCTCTGCCCCAGGAGAGCTCTGACTTTGCTGCAGTTCCAGAGGCAGCAGAGAGCCCCAGAGCCTGTGAGCCTCAGCAGCACTGCTCAGAACTCAGGTGATGGCAGGGAACCCAGGTAAGGTCTGAAATGGGGATGCTGAAGTCATCAAACCCCAGGCTGGAATTATAAATATTATTACACACTAGCAACAAAACATTGCTATTCCTTTCCATCCATTCCACTTTCTATATGATAAAGGGGAAAAAACTCCCTTTTTTCATTTCCTGCCCAGAATTTAGTGTGTGAACATAGAATCAGTTATTCCAAGTTACAAATACTTGCTGTATGAAAAGCAAAGGCTTTATCTTGCTTTGGATTTTGCTTTTTTGGTATTTCTTTGGCCTCACTATCAAATCAAATGGATGTCTCAGCAGTGATGTTCCAGCAGTTACTCAAGCCCTTGTGTCACTGCTCCATTTCTGTGGAGGGAAGAAGAAAGCCTTGCATAATTTGTTGCTAATGCAAAGCTTCAGTCTCTACCAGAAATAGGTCTGGAGGAGAGGAATGTGTGAATAAATGAATGTGAATACCTGTGAGTATTAGATGTGTATCTCCAAAGTATTAAAAATACTCAGGTACAAGCAGGCATGTCCACACTCATTTCTGAGCAGTTGCTGAGAGATGGAACAAATCTCCTAACGCAGCACACTGGGCTCCTGCTCTGAGCTCCAGCAGGAGACTTGTATGTTTGCATTCCTTTGGCCTGATGTCTTTGCTAATTACTGCTCAAGTAATTTACTTGTTTTGCTCATAGCATTGTTTTGGGTTTTTATTATCTTGCAAAAAGAAATTAAAAAAGAAGTTCGTTCAAAAATAAGACCAAAGTGAACATCATTGTTCATTTAATCAGAGTTGTCTTTTCTGTTGAGACAGAAGTATATCCTGGTACAGATAATCAACCTGATTACCACTGGCCAGTCTGAGAAATGACTTTGCAACAGCAAAGAAGTCCTTAACAAATGAAACATCTGAGAAAAATATCCCCCACCTTTAGAATCAGACACCAAATGAGCCATATACATATGGAAGCTTTTAAAAACTAGCATAGCTGCACTGGTGTATAATGTTAGAACTCCCCAGGGGGAATGTCCTGATGTCTTGTGCTGTGACAGATCAGTGCAGAGCCCTGTGGAGGATGTGTCCCTCAGCCCAGAGTGAAATCTGTGCCTGTGCAGCTCTGGAATGCTCTGTGCTTTGCACAGGGCTGTAAGAACTTCCCCTTGTACTGCCACCAATCCTTTCTAGCTGCAGGACCAAATTCTGCCCTGCTGGCACATTCTCACCAGTGCACTGCTCTGAAGGTAGATGCTTGCAGAGTGATTTTTAATTGTGCTGGCCCTCAAAGCTCAGATTGCTCTGTAGGACATGGAGGACAAGAATCAAAGGCTGGCTACAGCAGGGCTGTATTGCCAAAAGCAGCCCTTTGATCACCTATCTTTGTTTATCCGAATGTTTGAGATGAACTTGAAAGACAGTGGATAAATAGGCTGGAGTTGAAAGCCAGACAGCTTTTTTTTCTTATTTTGCATTGGTTTTTGTAGCAGAATGCAGTTAATAAGAGTTGCATTTCTCAGTGCAGGAATGCAGGCACATGCTAAAATGGACTTTTGCCTTGGTGCTGCCTGCATGAACCTTTGAGTGGTGCAGGTATTTATGACCTTATACCCACATGTTAATTAGGTGTGTTATCTGGGAATAGCAGAGCTGCAGAGCAGTGGGATGGATTCCCTGCCTGCTCTGGGCTTCCTTGTCTCTGCAATCTGCCTTTGATAGGAGCCGAGAGTGACGTGAGCGAGGCTTTCTGCACAAACACCTCACAGTGAGAGCAGGTTTCTCATCAGAACTATAAAAAACCACTTGGGCTTTTTGATGAGGAAACAAAAATGATTTTGAAGAGCTAAAGGAAGGTTTGTGTATTTTTCAGCTACAGTCTGATACCAGCCTCCTTTCTTACCCTGTCACTACTCATTCCATACTCACAATTCCTCGCTAAAAAATGAAATTTTGCTGTCATCCTCGAGGTTATTACAATGAACAGCTGTAATTTTTCTGCTTGGAGAGAAACTAAGTATTGAGTGGAGTTCAGTGACCATGAGAAATTGTCAATGCACAGCTTAATGTCACACTAAATCAGGTGATAAATCCTTTATGTAGCTCTCTATCAGGTGTAATTGCTCTGCTGCAGGAGAGGTTTTTATCATATGTTCAGGCTGGGTTCTAAAAATGTTTGTCAGGAAAGAGCTATTTATGCTTTGTTATTTTTAAACTGTAGTACCTAGCTCTGAAGAGATTTTGTTGTGGTTAGACTTTTTCAGAAAGTCAAAATAAACCAAATAAACCAGTTTGGTTAGGTTTCAAAAATAGAATACACGTGTAAATCAAAGTGCTGTATTTATTGTCTCTGCAGAAGGACTGACTGTTCAAATAGACACAAATTATAGCCTATATTTTTAATTTAAAAAAAATCTGTCCTCTTTTTGGAGCTCAAATAATGCTAATTCAACTGAGTTTTTATTCCCTGTGCAGGTGGCTCTCATCAGTTCAGCATGTCCACACTAAATTTATAAGACATTACTTTAAAATTATTTTCCTGCTTTGATATTCTCAGGGTCCAGTGCTACCCCAACTCACCTGGTGCATTTGTCTTGTGCTCTTTGAAACTTCCTGTGTTCTGAAAGGAGATTTACCCACACTCTCAATCCTTTCCAAAATTATTTGGAAATTAACTGCTGTTCCTCCAATACATTTCCAGCCATAGGGAAAACCCAGTTATAGTCATCTGATAAAATAAATTAGTACCCATCAGACAGAGAGCACATTGAAGCCACATGGCCTTAGGGATATTCTCTATTTCTTTTTCTCAGTTGATCTGCACAAAAAATGGGCACCAAGGTGTGGAACAGCAAAGGACTTGGAGGATTGGCTGGGTCATGGGGAGAACTGTCTGTGAGCAGGAGCTGCACTTGCCAGCTCGGGTTTGGAAGCTGCGAGCAGCATTCTTGCATGTCACAGCTTCTTGTCACTCCAGGAGAAAGTGGTATCTTGGCCCTAAGAGCTGCAAATGGGAATCTGAAATTCAGGACAGGCACTGAGCTCAACCTGTCTGAGGAGAGTCAGAGAACTGGCTGGGGGAGTGAAGTGCCTTGCACTTCCATGCAGCAAACTGCACTGCACTGAAATCAGAGAGGCAGCAATGCTGTGTGCACTGCAGAGCCAGGCCAGGGACTCCCGAGAGCTGCAGGGCCACAAGTGACAGCAGCAGCAGCCACAGCACTGCAAACTGCTGCCACAGCCCTTGGAAACACCAGGAATCTTTGGGTAAGATTACCAGTGAGGAAGGGCTGCTAGAACTTCAGTTCTCAGCAGGAGATTGTTTACTCTTTATAGAGCTGCACTCGCAGAATTATTTAATTACTGCAAGGCTTAATGAAAAGCTGTTTCAGTTTATACTCTGAAGTGTTCCCTCCCAAACTGGTATTGAACATCCAGATAAGTGATATTTCACCCCACATTCATTGTTAATTTTATAGAAAGACACCCAAGGACCATGTAAGTATGAACACCTAATAGATGATAGTAAAGAGATTTTCATATAGAAGATGAAGATTTGGCTCCCAAGATTTGGCTGAAAAGCTGCTAGATAGGGTGAGAAAGGCATTTACTGTACTCAGCCCAATGGCAACCACCTTTGGCTGGATATGGATAAAGTGAAAAACTTGACAATTTGTTCAGGACAAAGCAACAAAAATAATGGTTTTCATTCCAGCAAAACAAGTTTCTGCACTGTTAACAGCTCCATAGATAAGGTGTCCCATTGTTGTAACTTAGGCAATTTAAATTCTCAGTGCATTAAAAACCCAAACTAAAAATTATATTTCCACTCATTTGAGCACTTTACTGACACAGGGAAATAATAAAGCCTTTCAGCTGGATGATAAAATATAAATAGTGTATGCATCATCATACAAATAAGAGATGCCTTATTTGGCTTCTCTTTTAGGTTGCTAATGCTTGATTTGTTCAAGGCCACTTTTCTCATGGTGTCTGTATGCTGGACTTCTTTTGTATCTAACTTGACTTACATTTTTTCTTGAGCAAGGTTCTCTTACTCAAAAAAAACCCAAAAGAACCCCAATTCATGCAGGAGTAAGAGGATAATTTGTAGCATAATCAAACCTTGCAGAAGGACAGTGCTTTGGCTGTGGCTGGATAAAATGGCAAAGTCTGTCTACAGCAATCCTTGACTTGAGGAGGAAGATTTGATACCCAGAATTCCATAATAAAGTGTGTATATGCATTTCTTCTTTTTCCCAGCCAGCATTCCACTCCTAATTCTTGCTGCTCATTCTTCTGAGGCTTAGAGGTATTAAGGATACAATTAGGTTATGTGGTGCCACTTCAAACATTGGATATTTTTGGAGAATCCCCAAGTAAAGACTGGGAACAGAGGAATATTGCACATAGCAAATGGAATCACCAATAAGGCAAGGTTTCACTTTTCCATGCTCCTTTCCAGCACAGTGTGAAAACTCTTCTCAAGGAGGGGGATCATCCCTTCCATTTTGGACTGAGGAAGCTGAGGTCCATGAGGCTGAGGGGGCTCTGCCTGTGTGACAAACCCCCTGGAGGAGAGGGCATTAATTAATCCCGGGCAGATTGGCCCCACACCTCAGGAGAATGGTGCTGTCACAGCCGGACCCCAGTGCTTTCATCCTCCTCCTCATCCCTCCTCAGGCTGCTTTGATTCAGGTAGGAAACCCTCCAGATGGTGGAAATGTCACATCTGTAAATATGCCTGGACAAATGAAAGTCTCATACCTGGACGTTCACACTTTGAACGTCTCACCACAAACATAAACCAGATCAGCCAGGGGAAGAATGCTGACTATTTGCAGTTTATTTTGGAAAGTCTGCTCAGTTTTTGTTTCCCTTCTACTTCAGTGCTGTAATGTTGCAGTTTCTCTGTTTGCTCTTCTGTTTCTTTCTTGCAATTATTGCCTTTCTTTGCATGTGCTGCATTGTTTAACTCTGAAATCTGGCTCCATGACTACACTCCTTCACTGTTCCAGTCTTCTTTAAAAATAAGTTTAAAACTTTATGAAAGGTCTTTGTCAGAACCTCCTCTTCTTGAGGTGGTTTTCCCTCCTTTCTTTTCAAGCTCCTCATTGTGTTTATATATTACAGTATTTTAAGATCCTTTTGCATATTTTGCTAAAATCTGTAATACTCTACCATATTACATGGCCATGCTTAGTCTAAAGCCATGTGAATATTTATTGTACACACTGCTTTGAGTGTATTTTTCTATTTTGTATGTTTGGAGAGCACCAGGACCTAAGGACTCTCTTATGTTTGGGGTTTTTTTCTTATTCAGTGCTTAGGACAGGCAGACCCACAGTGCTGCTTTTTTCTTGTCCTTGCTATGCCTCTCTGAGGTTAATGTGACTTTAGCTGAACTCAGGTTTTGGTTTCCATCAGAACTTTCTTCCGCAGAGAAATCCAAAATAAGGCTGAGAATTTTGCTGGAGGCCCTTTTTTGGAGTAACGCGTATTTAATTAACAATTAATGTAACTTACCTGACTGTAAATGCAAACGTGTAATGCTCTTTAAAAACAGTTATAGAAGAAATGTTTTCCTTTGCTATGGCTACCCTGAGTGGCTGTATTTTGGGGTGATAATTTATTATTTTGATGTGCCATTCTGTATGTTTTCAAAGCTAAAACAAGTGAGTTAAGAGCAAGCAGAGCCCTTTGGTGTCCCTGCTTTTCCGAGGAGGCTGTGCTGAGTTACACAGGGATTGCTGCCTGACAGCTGGTCCCTGTCTCCTCCAGGAAAAGAGCTTGCACGCTATTTTTTTTTATTATTTATTTTTTTTATTTCTCCCCAGATACCTTTCCCAGCAGCTCACACCCCACCCCTCAGCACGTACCGCCCCTTGGGAATTGCTGCCTGCTCCCTGCAGAGCCCGGCTCTGCTCTGCTCAGGTAGGACAGGGCTCGCTCGGCCCAGGTAAGGCAGGGCTGCCTTGGCACCGCTCAGGGCTCTGCTCCGCCGGCGCTCGGACCCGACCGGTGCCGGTGTGCACCCATCGGGGCTGACTAATTAACTCATTAATTGTCTAACTCCTGAGGGACTCAGGCGAGGCTGGGCTGGTGCGGGGTGCAGGGAGGCGGCCGGCCCGGGGAGCTTGAGGGCGGGGGACGCCTGTGAGGCGGCAGCGCTGCGGTTCCCTGAGGGGAGCCGGCTGTGCCGCCCCAGCGGCGCCCGCTCCAGCCCCGGCGCGGCGGCAGCGCTCCTGCCGCACTCCCAGGCCGGGTCGCGGGTAGGGCTGGAGGCGCGGCGGCGGCGGGATCCCCTCGGGATCCCCTCCTTCCCTCCCTGCCTCCTCCCTCAGCCGAGCCCGCGGCGCCTCAGCCGCTCCCAAATGGCGGCGGGGCGGAGCGGCCGATCCGCAGCTCGGCGCTCCCGCGCCAGGCGGGGAGGCGGGAGCGGCCGGGCAGACGAGCGCAGGGACGGCGTCGAGCGCCGAGCGGGCGATGGGCGGGGATAAATGTCTGCCTGGGCGCGGGGCCGCCATTTTCTCTGAGGCGCGGAACGAGCGGCGCCGGGTGGGACCGGGGCGCGGGGGACCCGCCGGGGGCCCGGGACACAGGTACGGGTGGCCGGGGAGCGCCAGGGGCGAGCGGGAGAGCCGTTCCCCGNCTGGGGAAGGAGAAGGAAAACCGGACGGCTTCGGGCCCGCGGAGCTTTGGGCCGGATTGCCCGGGCCGGGCCGGGGGGGATCGGTGCCGAGCGGGCCGGGGCGGGGCGACGGTGCCCGGGGGTCGGGGGGAGAGGCGCTGGGTCGTGGCCGCCGCCTGTCAGCGCCAGCGCGGAGCCGCGCGGGTGGGCCCGCAGCGCCGGCGGGAGCGTCCCGCAGCCCCGGGGCCGTGCCCTGTGCAGGGAGGGTGGGAGCGGGCATCCCGCAGCCCCAGGGCCGTGCTTTGTGCAGGGAGGGTAAACAGCGGGTATCCCGCAGCTCTGGGGCCGTGCTCTGTGCAGGGAGAGCGAACAGCGGACATGCCGCAGCTCTGGTGCCGTGCTCTGTGCGGGGATGGTGAACAGCGGGCATCCCGCACCTCTGGAGCCGTGCCCCGTGCAGGGAGGATGAACGGCGGACATCCCGCAGCCCTGGAGCTGTTGCCTATGCAAGGAGGATGAGCAGTGGGATGAGCATCCCGCACAACTGGAGCTGTGCCTTGTTCAGGGGAGGATGAGCAGTGGGATGAGCATCCCGCACAACTGGAGCTGCTGTGCCTTGTTCAGGGGAGGATGAGCAGTGGGATGAACGTCCCGCACAGCTGGAGCTGTGCCCTGCCCACTGCTGGGGTTTTGCTGGCCCGGTCTCCCCGGGTCCCTACTGTGAGGCTGTAGCTTTGTCCCTCCTGTGTTTCCAGCGAGGCTGCCTGACCCTCGTGTTCCATGGTCTGCCGAACTGGGAGTAGAAAACACCTTCAAGTGTATCAGCACTACCGAATTCTTTCTGCTCAGGCATTCTTCGGTTGGAATTGCTTGCTTGCTTATTTTCTGCAACGTAAAATCCGTTAGACATCTGCTCACAGGAGTGAGATTGTTCCATGTCCCCATTCCTTGTCAGCCGTTCAGCCTTGTCCTGTAGCAGTGGTGCTCCTGCAGAGCCCGGGCTCCAGCCCCGGCGTGTTTCCTGCCCCTCTTTATCTGCAGCCTGACTGCACACACCAGTAACCTGCCTGTGCCACTGCTGTCCCTTGTTCATCGCGCCTGTGACAGGCCAAATGACTCCTATAGAATTGTCCTCCTTCTTAGCCTTGAGGTGACATCCATAAATGCAGGGAGTTCAGGTGGGCCAGTGAGACTGCAGGAGCAGCTGCAGTGGGATTGCTGCAGCACAGCTTGTGTTCCAGCTGCAGGTTGGAGGTGTGCAGAACCAGAAGGATCTGCAGTGCTGCAAAACTCAGAATCTTTCCAAAACTGAGGCCAGCTTAAAATACCTGAAGATGTTTTTTATTTTAATGCTTCTGAAAAAATCAGTTCCAGCAATTGCCTGAAAGACCACTGCATTGTGCCAAACTGGGATAGCATTGGAATGGGCATGCTTATTCTTCAGAATGTGTCTGCAGTGTCAGTGCAGAAGAGATTGAGTTGATGAATGTGAGAGTTAATTCCAGGCAATTCACTAAAATCTCTTCTGGGGACACCCACTCAGAATGGAAGTGGCTTTAGTTTGGTTTGTCTTAATGAGAATTTTCTGCAGGCAAAGCCTAAGGCTGCAATTAATCATGAAAGGCATAGGGATCTCTGTGTGTGTGCTTGTGAAATGAATATGGTGACTGATTATTGTAGTAAGCAATTTAATCTTAGATTATGAAATCAGAAGTGGCATCGTTGGGTTGGGGCAGTGATGCTTTCAGAGACCTGGAATATGTATTTCATATGGTTTGTTGCTATTCTTAATATTGTCAGGACTGGACAACTTATTGTACAACACTGCTGATTAACCTGCTTTGAAGGAAAAGCTGGAAGTGGCAGAAAAATGCCTATTTTTTTCCAAAGAAGAGCTAAACCTTATTTTTTTCAGTTTAATTCCTTTTCCATTTTTTATTCTTAACCAACTGTGCATTCTGTTCAAATTACGTATGAAGTCACTGCTGTCTCAGGGCCTGAACTTACTACATCTTATTAAAATAACTCATTTTCTAAACCACAAACATGACCCACGGAAATCATTGGTCAGCACTTCTTGGTACGCTACATCAGCAGTAATTTCTTCTGGGACATCTACTCCCCTCCTCCCTCCAGATTATTTATGTGGCTCTTTGCACTGTTGGAAAAGCAGGAGTTGAGAAGAAAACTGAGTTTTCCTTGTTGGAAAACATTAAATCCAGAGCTGTTGGTTTCCAAGCTCCTGTAGGAGATGGGAACCAAAAGCTGTTACGTTGAATTCTTTTACATAAAGGAGCCTTCAATCAAGATTTCAGTGCAGGAGTTGAATTGATGTTCTGGATCCAGGATGTTTAAATTGCTTTTAGATTGCTAATTAAGTTAGTAGAGCAAGTGAACTTGGGCAGTGGAGTGCAGGTTGGTATTCGGGTGTCTCTGTGCGCAGCCTGTCCTTCCCTGTGCTGCCGGAGTCGTTCCCTCTGCCACACCTTTGTCACACCTCCAGCACCCCTCTGCTCCTGCTTTCCTGCAACACCCCCAGGTGTTTTCCTCCTCCCCTTCCCTTTCCCCAGTTGTCCCGGTGCTTGTCCTGCTCCCTGGGCTGCAGCTGGGCAGCAGGGAGGGGTTTCCCTGTGTTTGGGCTCCTCACCGGGGATGTGCTCCCTGGCTGATGGAGAGCGAGGAATTCCCCCATGCTCTGGCTTCCTATGGCTGTATCCTGTGGGAATGCCCTGTTCTTTGTGCCTCTGCCTAAGTTTAAAAATGAGAAATCCCCAGGAACTGCTGGAGGAGAGGCAAGACAGTTGGGTGCCAGGATCACCTACCCCCAGTTCCCCAGGGTGTGAGGATAATGGGATTTGTGCAGCCGCATTTCCAAAACTTCCATGGCAGGTCAGGAAACAAATGAGTGTTTGGCCACTGTGTGCAAATAAATGATTGAAAAGGGTGATTGTGCTGTAAGAAATAGGTTCCTGAACCATCTTCTAAATTAGAAACACAGAAATCTAAAGAGTGTGTGATGAAAAATAGTATTTGGTGTTCTATTTATAATAAAACCATCAAATTGCGTAAGTTAAAGTAATCTTTATTTGGGGAAGCAACAAAAGTCATCAAAACAAGATGAAAACTTGTGATTTACCAAATTTCAAGCACTGTGATTGAAGCAGGATTTCAGTGAGTTTCACACAAGTTTAATTTGTAAACAGACATGTTTACATCTACATTGTACCAATTTGGATTGATTTTGTGTAATTGCTTATGCCAAACCCTTTGGTATTTTCTGGTATGAAATACATCCACTATATATTGAATAAAGCTGTGGAAACATTTGGTCAGCTCTACAAATTAATTGAAAAAGAGTTGATGTAACAGTAGGGACTTGGCTAAAAATTCTAACCTTATGACAAATTACCGTGGTATTTTAGCAAGGAGCATGCATTAACTCATGGCTTTTGAGAGAGCATGAAGTAGATACAATTTATTCTGTATGGGTAACCCATGCTTAGTGGTGTTCTTATTTTTTTCTGCAGAGAAAGTCTCTTTTGGCCCAAGTTCTGTGAATAATTCTGCGAGCTCTGCTGGCTCTTGCTGTGTGTGCTGTTTTTTTTGTAAACAAAGCTTTTGCTTTGAGAAGCAGCTGGCGCACGTTTATTCCTTTAGTGACTTGAATATTGTGTTTGTACTATAAATGTCATCTGTTTTACACAAAGTTGATTTTATTGCAGCAGTGTGTACTGACCTTTTACAGTTTAATAGAATATGGTCATCTTGTGTACTGAAATGCTGCAGTGCACACAGCAGATGAGGATAAACAAAGTGCTGCTCTGGAGTCATTTGTAAATGAGAAAAGCATTTTCAGAGCTAGGAATTAGAACTGATAATTAATAAATAGCATGTTTACATAAGTATCCTACTGCCAGGCTTTGAAATGATGTAGTCCATGTGACTGAACTGTGTATTCTGCTTGCTCCTGGGGAACGGGGGATTTGAACAGCAGAGCTCTGCATGTGTGTGGCACTGCAGGGTGCAGGGTTTGTGTGCAGGTGCAGCTCTGCTGTGTCTCCTGTGCTGCTCCAAACGCATCCCGGCTGCTGCAGCGGGGCACAGCAGCAGCACACTCCTATCAGAGCTCTTTCACTTCGGGCAGAGGAGCCGGACAATTGCCTTGCCAATCATCTGTGCCTGTGGTGAGCGTGACAGCGCCTGGGCTGCGTCTGCTGGGTGATCTGCAGATGGCACCTGGAGCTCCTGCCACCTGAGCCCCTTTGATGTGCCTGGCTCTGCTGTGGCTGTGCAGCCTCCATCGCTGGGTGCTGCTGCTCCCCCCGGGCTGAGCTCCCATTGCCGTGCCCGCGCTGACAGCAGCGTTAATTGCTGCCCATTCCCATGGACACACAAGTACCGCTGCGGCGCTCCGCACATCGGGGGATTTTTAGTGCAGGCGCACGGAGGCTGCTTCCCTAACGCTGCTGGGTGTGGTGTGGGGTTAACCAGATTCATTAAAACTGCCTCAGAGGTTCAGGCTTTAAGAAATGGCTCTGAGCCCCCATTACACTTTCCTGTGACATTAACTTTTTCACAGTAGAACAAGCTGGAGTTCTGAAAGTGGGGTTTTTTTGGAGCACTGAGAAATCACCAAGAGGGAGATGCAGGATAGTGCAGAACTAGAAGAAAGATGTCTCTAATCCTTTTGTAGGGGAAAACATAAGGTATCTAATGAAAAATTTTAACATATGACCATTTTTCCTTATTTTTCTGTAATGTCTTTTAGTTTGCTTCCAGTGCCCTGTCAGCTGTACCAGAAATTTGTGCTGGCTTTTGGCATTTTCCTCCTTCTTGTTCTCAGCCATTTAAGAGCATTTGCTCAAAGTCTGATCATACTTTCAGTATTTTACAGTGGCTTTTCAGTCTTATTAGCACACCACAAAAGGCACTGCTCTCTTTACTCACTTGCTACCTGTGGCAGAGATGACTAAATTACCATTCTTTTTTCTTGATACACATTTTCTTTGTGTATAAGAAAGGTGAGATTTTCCGTAAGAGTTTTCTGGTGAAACTGAAGGAGCATGGTGAGGCAGGTGGAGATGTGTGCACTCCCTTTGGTTTGCATGGAATTGTTGAAGAAATGTGGGAACACAGAGGGAGAGTCCTGCAGAGCAGAGCAGATGTCGAGGGGACCATTAGACTGGAAGTGCTGCTGGGAAAAAAAAAATACTGGTTAATCATACTTCAGTTTTTGGGTTTTTTTAATGCCTAATTAATTACTACCCAAAAAAATGCTATTTATATTGTTTCCAAGTCATTACCATAGAAAATACACTATTAAAAGTTTCTTGTAAAAGAGAAAGTAAAGTGGATTTTAATTCCACTTAATGTGGAGGTGAGAGTGCCTGTAATTACCTGTGCAGCTTTCACTTGGAAAGGTGCATTTTGATACATGGGAACTTGGGCTTGTTCAAACTTTGCTTTAGAAACTTTAGAACAAAGTTTCTCTGAAAGTTGCTCATACTATCGGCACAGGATGTTCACTTCACCTTCACAGTCAAGAAGACCTTTCTTTTTTCAATTCCTCCTAAAGTTCAGAACTTACCTAGTAATTCTAAATTCCAAGACTACCTTTGGGTTAATATTTTCCTTCTTTTGATGATTTCTGATAGAAATTGAATTCCTTCAGATCTAATCTATTGCATAGCCCCATCAAAATATTTTTCCAGTTCTTGGATATTTCTGTTGTAATTTGATGTGTTTGGGGTGTTTTTTTGTGAAACTTGTGTTATAAAATTAGTGCATTAAAATATGGCAATAGTGCCTAAACTCTATTTGCTGTTGAATTTGCATGAGACTGATGCTTAGTTTTTAAATAAACACACATTACAGGGACCACTGTGTGGAAATACCAAACATCTCTGATTATTCCAGGGCTTGCAGGCTGAAGGAGAGGTAAATATGTTGATGATCAGTGAGTTTTTCTTAGATTTAGACAGCAAGTGTGAGAGCACGTGTGCCAGCTCAGTGTCTCCCTGCTTTTCCCAAGCTTTTTCCCCTTCCCATGTGCCTGCAGTAGCTTTGGGGAGCTGTGTCCAATCGATGCTGATGTGGAGGAGGAGCAGGCAGGAACCTGTTCGTGGTGTGGGATGGGAGGGTGCAGCTTTCCCTGGTGCCTAATTAGAAAGCTAAGCACTTTTGGTCACCTGCAAGTCAAGCTGCTGGCTATGGAGCACAGTCTCTTCTGGTAAAACAACATTTCTGCCTCTGTTTGATCCCTGGGCTCACAGTTGGAATGCTCAGGTTGTTATCTTTATGTGGAAACGTGAAAAAAACCCATTTAGAGTTCAGTGCTAGGGAGGGGTTGTTCCAGGCTGGCTGGCCTGCAGAAATGGGATAAAAGGAGATTTTTAGAGGATGGGTCGTGTGCTTGGCAGAGAAACTGAGTAAATGAAGGAGCTTCCAGTGTGCTGCAGCCAAAAGGAGCAACAAAGTGTGCAAGGCTCTAATTTAGTGCTGACATTTGACTAGAAATAGGCTGAATTCTGAGTGCCATCATCCCTGTGTGCTGAAGGCTTTGGAGCAGGTAGGAAGCTCAGCCAGGCAGTCCCAGTGCTGCAGCAGGGGCTGGGGGTCACAGTGATGCAGGGGATTGATTTCAGCTCAGAAGCAGGGCACAGCTCACTTTGCATTGCTCCAGCCTTTGAGCTGCCTGTGTGACTGGCTCCCTGGCAGTGGGGAGGTTATAAAAAGAGAGCCAGCTGATGTTGCAATGTAAGCACTGCCCCTGGAGTGGAAAGACTGTCCTTTGGCATGTGCACTGCTGCTATTTTTACCTATTCCAGTAAGATCTGCCCTTGTGATGTTGAATTACAGGACAGTACCTGGAATGATTTGCTGTTACAAAGTGCTGTATGCACTGAAGAAAACTTCCAGTAAAATTGGGCAGATTGACACTAAACTGTCTTACACTGACAAATATTTTTTCTTCTGTCAGCACAAGTATACTGTAGCTGTGACTACAAGAGATTCTTTCACTTTTGTTTGCATATTTTATGTCTGGCAGAGTTCTTTTTTTCAATTTTTGGTTCCTTTGTATATTGATTATTTTGTCTTTCTGGAGTTTCTCATGTGAAGACTTTAAATAGTCAATGTGAGTTTTAAAGATGGGGATTAACAGTGTAGCTCGCTCATAAGTGGAGTCTGAGGTTTTGTCCTAATTCCTAAAAGGCCAGGCTGATGTTGACTAAATTTTAGTTTGTATTCCTGAACACTGTAGGAGATTAATATTTTTTTCTGGGATTGAATGATCAGCACTGCCAGTGACAAAATGCTGTATGTACCCAAATACTTGTAGTGGAAACTGGAGCAAACAGCAGGAATGCTCTGACAGTGAGAGAGGGGTTTGGTGGCACAGGTATCTCACAGAGGTGTGTGACTGCTGACATGGTTGACATTTGTGATTGCCTTAGCTCAAATACAAAGTGTCTTTCCTAAAACCATTAACATCTGACGTTCAGAAGTGATTGGCAACACTGAAACCCAAACCTCACACTTCTGTCCTTGCACATTTTGTGAGTAGATTTGGGGCAGAATCTTTTCAAAGCAATGTTTGTTGACACTAAAGTGTGATGAGGGATAAATTTGTGTGAATTCACCATTCCCTTTACAGGCTCCTGCTGGCCTTGCTCCTCCTCAGAGCACCTCAGGTGGAAATCCTGCAAGCAGGACACTTCCTCCAGGACACAGGGACTTTCTTCTCCCTCTGCTCTGCCATTGTCTGAAGTGAACAGTTCAGGTTTCATTGCATCTCAAATCTGCAGGAACAGCTGGGCTTTTTGGCAACTCTTTTATTTCTTAAACCCTCATTGTTGCCAGTTCTGTTAGCAGATGTTCTTACTGATTTTTTTTGTCATGTGTCTCTTTATCTGTCAAGAAAAAGAAGTAATTTTTCCTGCCTTACAACTATTGCTTTGGTGGCAAATAGAAATGCTGCACCTGCTTCTTCAGCCCATGCCACTTGTTTTATGCTGTGCTGTCTCTTCCTGATTTATGCATGACATTTCTTTTTCTTCTTGCTGATTTTACTGTAGAAATGCTTTGGGTTTTCATTCTGTAAGTGCAATTTCCCCATCAGTTTTCTCCTTTTTTTCCTGTAACATTATCCATCTTAGTGACTCTTTGTGGTCTCTTGTATTTGGTTATAACTAAAGATCTCACCTTTTCCTCTGCTGTGAGAAAACCAGATTTCCTTCCTTCTCCCCAGTCTCCCTGCTTATCTTTTTCCATGATGGAAGGCATATTTACAGTATTTTATGTGCCACATTCCTCAATGTTTGTTGGAGACAGGTGTGCTAGGTGGAAGCAGGGTAAAGTCACAGTTCAGACTGTCAGCAGGTTTTACTTCCAAATGACTGAAAATGGCTCAAGGTGCAGGTCCCAAAGCATTCAGCTGGTTTCTTGTTAATCTTTGAGTTTGCTGTCTTGGTAAAACCTCATCTGCTCTGTCTAGAAGAGAGAATACCTCTAACCAAAAGTGAGCTGGCAATAGAAGAACTTTTCTTGATTTTTTCCTTGCATTTCTTATAAAGACATGAGGAAGCTGAGTCTTCTTGGTCTGGAGAAGAGAGAGCTTTGTGGGGGATGATCCCTTCAAGATCTCCTCAGCTTCCCTAGGAATTCTTCCTCTTGCAGTTGGTGCTTTTATGCAAGATACAGAGAGCCTTCAGAGGCCTGGCTGCTTGTTACTGTTTGTTTTGTCTCCAAGATTTGTCAACATTTGTGAGTCAGCAAGGTGTTTGTCTGGGTGAGGAACTGATGTATGAGGAGGGAGTATTGAACTCCTATTGAATTTCTACTTCAGTGAGTTTTTAGAATGATCTTGTACAAGATTTTTTCTGGATGTCTGGAATAAGACTGAGATGCTGAAGACCTGGCTAACATTTGGGTGTCATGCATTCTGTCTCCTTACACTGAAATGCTGCACAGAATAATGAAAGGGTGGAAGACCCTGAAAACTCTGAAAAGTAGAAGGATGATAATTTATCACTGATTTTTTTGTTATTTATTTGGTATGTAGTGCATGTATATGTTTGTCTATTAAAATATAAATATCCTCTGGTTTTTGTCTTCCACAGATGATGTGCTTCATCCCTTTGTCATAGGACTTCATTTGCTGAAAGGAAAACTAAAGGTATAAATCACAAATCACTTTCTCTTGCCTCTTTCCCTTCCTCCTTCTCCTGCCCCATTGTTTCTTTCTTTCTTTGGAGGTTTTTCTACCATTCCTTCAGGAAGGGAAGCTCAGCCCAGCTCTGTGCTTGTATTCTTGCACTGCTGCTAACATTCACTTTTTGTTTTCTGAAAAGTGCCCCCAAATGGTTATGGCACTAGAGTGGCTACAGGATTTACTTTGTCAGAAGTGTGTGTTTACCTTAAGCTCCTACTTGAGTCAGTCTCCCTGGGTATTTACTTTGCAGGGGAGAAGCCCTTCTCAGTCTAGAACTTCAGCTCTTGATATTTGCCTGTCTTCTCCAGACAGCATTTGCCTTTCCCCACAACTGCAGGTCTGTTGGGATTAATGCAGACCTAATGTAAGTCATGTCTGTGACATCATCTTCAGACTCTGTCTGAAACAAAGAGGCTGGTATGGCACTTTGTTAAATACACAGAAACACACCCAAACCAGAACTGTCATTTCATGGGTGTATTTAATAACATCATGTTAAAATGCAGCATCATTTCTTTTGGAAGCTCTTAGGACAGTAAATGTTTGACATAGTCTTAAGTATTTTTTGTTGTATACAGTCTTAATTTTTTAAGAACGTTCTGTTTTTATTTGCCATTTTATTCGGGTTTCTTGGCAAGTACAGGTGCCTACAAACCAAGAAAATAAAGTTGTTACAGCTGTCCAGGCATTATGTTGTGGGAGGCTCTATCCAGCTGTTCCCAGGTGCATTTTGGTACAAAATCCAAGGGAGAACCCTTTGTTTTATCCCCTCCAGAAGATTTCTCCAGGCCCTTCCCAAGCGTGGCTGCCTGTCCCTGTGCCCTGCCCTCTGCCCGTCTGGGCCGTGTTTCCAAGCCCTTGGTATGACATGATTGACCTCCACGTGGCACTGCAGGCCTGGCACTGAGCCCACATCTCATCCATCAGTCATTGTATTGGCTGCAGGCTGCCCTGAGTGAGAGCAGGGAGCACCTGGCTGTGGCACAGGCTGGGGCACTGCATCCTGTTGGGATGTGCAGGCACTTCAGCACTGCCTGCTGCTTTGCAGGGCTGGTAACAGCACCACACTGGCTGTCTGTGCAGTGAGACATGAGCACAGCTCCCAGCAGCTTCTTCAGTAATTCCCAGGCTGATCCTTGTCTCAGCTGTGAATCTGGGCTCTTCCAGTAGTGCTGCCCTCAGTGCTGCTGCATTTCCTACACACCACCAAGGGAGGACTGAGCCAGACATTCTTTGTGCTCAGCTTCTCAGTCACTTTTTTGTTTCATCCTTGAGAACTCGTGTGGGAAGGGCAGTTGGTGGATTGCTGACATTTGAGTAACTTTTTTCATCCTTGCTGTAAAGTGGATGAGTTCCAGGCAACTGCAAACACAGTTTGGGGCTTTCAGACTGGGAACAATTGGGGCATGAGCAAGTGCAGAATGCAGACAGGCACATGGCTGGGAAGGTATGTGCTCTTGATGGAGAGATTTGGGGGAAGAAAAAGGCTTGTCCAGGGTGTTTTGACCGTGTAGAGAAAGACAAAACACTTGTAGTCCCACTTCTGTCTGCAGTGCAAGGCTCACATTAAAGAGATCTCTCTGTAAATCTCCCTTTGGAGGATTCTCGTGAGAAAAATTAAACATTATGGCACAGAAACAAGAAGTCTGAGTGACAGAGCTGTCATACAATGTGATTCTGATACAGTCAGCTATAAAAAGCAGTGTTCAGTTTTGTTTCTAGTAATGAGTTTGAGTTCACTGAATTAAAAAAAGAACATGTCTTAAATATCACTTCAGCTTTAATAGTCTTCATAATGTTAAGAGCACATTAGATAAAAAATTATGAAATATTATACTAAAGAAAAGTGGAAGTTTTATTCTGTGGCAGAGTTCAGGTGCTTTGTAAGCAAAACTTGTACAAAATGTATGAGCCCTTTCCTTGCTTGCTTTTCCCTTTCCTACTGTTTCAATAGCAATTCCATAAACTTGTTTGTGAATCTATATAGATTCTGTAGCTGTACTTAAATCCAATTTAAAACCACTCTGACTGATTAGAAACACCTGCTGCATTTTTCTTTTTGCCTGGGCTGGTGTTTTGCTTTGGGAAAGGCAAAGCTTTGGGTTCTGTGTCCCTCTTTTAGACACAGTTCAGTGCTCCTGTTTCCTCTCATGTAGGAATTGTGGTTTTGTAGGGAAACTTAAGAGCTCCACATTTGAATTTCGTAGAAATACCATGTGGAAAGCAATGGGTGACTGACATGGGAATGATCTGTGTGGAAAGGACAAACCAACCACATCTTCCTGGGAATTGGCTGGGAAAGCAGCCTGGAGCTGTTACAACCACCAGAGAGCAGGCACAGGGTGGCCAAAGGTGCAGATTGTTTTGGTGACCAATTCCTGCTAAGCAGAGCCCAAAGTACAGCTGCTGCAGCCAGGGAGTCTGACTTGCTTTGTGCTTGCTGCCAGAGTTTCAATCTGACAGCAGCTTTCAAATACACAAAAATATTAATCTTGCAAATGAAAAAGTGTGAAAGCAGGTTGAGAGTTGTATTGGTTATGTCCTCCTGACTGTAGGGCCCACTGGTTGGAAAACCCAATGGCATTTTTTTCTCTGAAGGCTGAAGTAGTGATTAAAAACAGAATGCTTCTGATCAATAAAGGAAAAGAGCAGAAAAGATTCTTCCAAGATCAGAACAACAGACAGAAATTGTATGTGTTTCAGTTGTTTTTCGTTCTGTTTGGCTTTTTTTTCCTGAACACTGACATTTCCTTCTGTTAATGTTTAATTTTTGTCAGTTGTCTAAGGGAGGGGTTTGTTTTTTGGCATTGATCTCTTAAAATGAAGGGCACATGAAGGAAAAGCACCAACCTTGTAGATGTGGGAGGGATCTGCCTGGGTTGTTACACTGATCCCAACTCATGCCCTGCATTCATATTTCCACAGATCACAGATTTATTTATTTATGTAGGAATGGGTCCATATTTATCCTCTACTGCTCTGAAAAGCTACTTTAAAAAACACTGCTACAGGTCACCACAGAGATTTGTGGTTTGAATTTCTGGTTTTCCCCCAGAGAACTGGTCGCCCAAGCAATATTAGACCAGTTAATTACTGTATGGGAGAAGAAAGGCCACAGTTAAATGGATCATTGAACTTTTTGTGTCAGAGATGAAAACTTTGCTTCTAAGCAGCTTTTCAGGCTTATATTTACTGCCCAAAGTGTTCAGTTTGGAATGGATTCTGGACTTTGTTCTGTGCTGTTCTGTCTCTGTGGGTGTATTCCCAACACCAAATTCCATGGATTTGTGTGGATAAAAATGGCAGCATGTGTGTGTTGGCAGGGGGAGCTGTTTTGATGTGTTTTTAAAAGCTTTGGGTGTTTGCTTCAGAAAAAAAAATAAAGGACAAAGTACCTGAACTCTGGAGTGAGAGTTCAGCTTTGTAACATGTGAACTTCCAACCTCATTCAGTACCAGTTTTGGCATTTCTGAGAGAAGGAGACAGAAATTTTGAACAGTTCAGGCCGGCAATTTGACCTGCTCATGGAAAAGATGCCAGTAACTTCCAATACCTTTTGCACTGGAATGAATGACATGAATGTATTGATTGTGTATGAGTGACTGATCTCCAGGAATTTGTTCCTGTCAGATGTGCACATTCCAGAGCTGTTCAGTGCTTTTGGTTTAATACTTGTTCCAGTGATTCATTAGCAGGATCTGTAATGTGTGCAAAAAGCACTAATGAAAAGTGTGGTCTTGGGCACAGTGTGCAGAATTCCTGGGGGACTTGCAGCAGTAAATGACATTGTTTTTCTGCTGAGGCTGAACATTTAATATGAAACCAATCAGTATCAGTTTCCCAGCAGTCCTGGATCTACAAGGGGATTGATGTACTTTAATATCTTAAAATATTCTTTGTATGCTGCTGTTGCTGTTTGTCAGCTGGAGAAGGGCTGTTTGAAGTCATTTTCATGAAAGTGGTGAGCTGCAGGAAGAAAAGATTTAAAGAAGATTCTTAGAAATACACATGAAAACATCCAGCTGGCAGTGGATTATTTGAGCATGGCATAAACATAAATCCAGTATCTGGGAATGATTATGTTTCAGAAATATGCTTGTAATTAATTTAAAGAGAAAAAAACTGTTTTTTTCTGGAAGAGACATACCTAAGAAGAATACAGTTATGAAGGCATCATTGTTAAATCTTTTCTCCTTTATTTTAAATTCAATTTCTCTTGAGAACAGAGTTTCAAACATCTTTTCACTGGAGTGAATTGGTGTGGATGTGGGGGGAGCTGGAATAAATGAGAGTAATGAGTAAAAATGCCTGTTATTGATTACTGCTTGGAGCGAAATCCCCAAAGGGTATTTTCTATAACCAGGGCCCAGGTTACAGGGCACTGCAGGGTGGCTGTGCTCTGCACAGGAATTACCTGCTAAGGTGGGCTCACACCTGTGCCCAGGGATGTTCTCCCTGCTGGGTTCTGCTCTTGTGCCAGTTCAGGACTCTCAGAGAGGCAGCAGTGGTTTGTGTGGATGTGTGAGGTTATGCCATTCAGTGTTATATTGTCAGCTCTGAGCTGCTCAGTTAGGTGCCATGTTCATTCTCTTCTCTCAGACCTGTGCATGCAGTGAGCTGCTGCTGGAGTTCCAGATGGCTTTGTAGGTATTTATATAAATTTGAAGCCAGCTTTCTTTGCACTGGAGGGCAGGAGGAAGGTGTAAGTCATTCAGAAATCACCTCCTAAGCAGCAGCTTTTCTGGCTGGCTGTTCTTCCATGATAATAATCTGGAATAGGGCTTGAGAAGTGAACATGGCTGTCCACACTCTGTCAGAATTTGGGTGTTCTCCACCAGAGTGTTTGTGGCCCGGGTGAAGAGGTGTGTGTGAGGCCCTGGAACCTCTGCTGCCCTCAGAGGGCTGTGTGTGAGCAGCTGCAGGAGTCAGCAGCAGGACAGTTTGGGTTTCTTCAAGCTCCACCTTTCCAGCTGCAAGCCCTGGTGCAGTGGATGCCAGAGCAGGTTCAGCAACTTTCCAGCAGGGATTCCCTGTCTCTCCCGGGAGAGAAGATCTGTTAAAGTTCCCTTTCTTCTCCTCTGCCCCTCCACCCCCAGGTCACTTGGCAGGTTCTTGTCAGCTCCAGGCCAGGTGTGACCTCTGTTCTCATCTTGTCCCTTCAATGCTGGCCCCTCCCTGAGCACCCAGAGCCCTCAGGTTAGGGAGCAGGGAGAGCCAAGGATGGTGTGTGTGGGACATCCATTTCCTAAATGCTCTCAGCACCTGTGAGCAAACCCAGACTGCCAGGGTCTCAATCCTCAGCAAGGAGAGATGGCAAAACCCCACTGATGCAAGAGAGAGCAGGGCCTTGCTGGAGGGGAGGACTGTGCCAGACATGGCCAGTTCTGAGACTGCCCAGCACTCACTGAGGCAGAGATCCTGGGACAGAAGGATGCAAATGCCTCATTAAAGATAGAACTGACATTTGGATCTGCAGAAGGATGATAGCAGTTGCTGTCTGTGTTTGTGTGTGTGTGCAACAATCTTAAAATATATGGCTGTGATCTTCCCTGGTGGGCTGTGCTTCAGTGGGCAGTGTTTGGGACAGAGAATACCCCCAGAGCAGGGACGTCACTTTCTGGGTATGAAGCTTATCTTTTGTCAGAATGTAAATTTGAATTTGCTGCTTTCTCTGGATTTTTTCAGGAAATGTTGGCAGCATATCAAAATGTTAAATATAAAGGCTGTAATGTTGGGGTGTTTGTCAACTCTTACCAACAGGGACAAGGAGATTCTGATGTATGTCCTGCTGTTCCTTAGCTCAGCTCAGCAGAAAAATCAAGTTGAGCTCCTCTTTCTGTTTAGTCTCATCTGTTACCTGGAAGGGTGAAACAAAGGAGTTTCCCATAGGGGATAAGTTAAGAGAAGCTCTCTGGGTTTCATCTTTCCCCTCTTATCTAACAGTTTATCTGAGTTTTTATTTCTGCCATCTCAGTAGTTACTCTTTCAGCTGCCTTGTGCATGATATGGGCGTTGTAGCTGAACATAACCTGTTTTTCACCTTTCTGGGGCCTAGGAATTGTGAGATGTTGCAGGTGTTTATGTGTGGTGAACTTGGTTGTATTCCTCAATTTTATCTCTTGCTTTTCAGAATGTCTCAGTGTCTTCCTATTTCTTCTTCCCTTTTTACATCAAATACAAAACTCTTGTCATTTATGTGCCATAGATTTAAAAATAAAAAAATCCAAGTATCTCAATTCTTTTAGATGATTGGGCATGGAGTTTAAATCTTACTGCATTTAAATATTTGGAACCTTTGCACGAGTGGGCCTGCTCAGCTGATGGATTGAGGAATGCCAGGGGTTGGAGGAGTGAGGGTGAGGATGTGTTGTCATTGTGGACCTTGTCAGTGAAGGAGACATTCAGGAACTGACTGAAAGTTCCCTTTGGGCTGATGGTTCTGCTGCTCTGGGCTTGTGCTGTTAATGATTCCACCTAAACCAAACCTTTCTCTGGAACCGTTGTTCTGTTTCCTTTCTGGCTGCTGGGTTTAGGTCTGGACCAAAGTTGCAAATCTGCTGTGGCTTTTCAGAACTGTGCTGTGAAGGAAAACACTCTGAAATTCAGCTTATCTTTCTGGGCACCACAGAATGGACACTTAACATTAGTGGAGATCTTTTTTTTTCCAGGAATTCCATTGGCTTTTAACTGAAGCAAACACTGTTGGCTTTTCTCTGACATAAACATGAGGATGTGTATTGGAGGGTTCAGATAATTTGCAACAAAGGGGAGGTGCAGGACCACACATGAAATGAGATTGAGCAGCTGCTGGCACGTCATGGAGTGTTGGGTGTTCTGAATTAGGTTGTTTCATTTCAGTACAGACTTCAGTTTTGCCTAATTTTTAGTAAGATGTTTGAGTATAATTTGGAGTTCAATCTGCACTGCAGTTGGGATAGCTGGAGAAGAAATCCAGTGATACCTTTATCTTCATCCCTGCATGTGCAGAAATGTGTGCTGGTTTGGAAGTGTGCAGGGGGTGCTTGGTGTCGTTGCAGTGGAAGATGTTTGTGAAATCATAAAATGATTTGGGTTGAAAGGGACCTCAAAGCTCACCCAGTGCCACCCCTGCCATGGCAGGGACACCTCCCACTGTCCCAGGCTGCTCCAAGCCCTGTCCAGGCTGGCCTGGGACACTGCCAGGGCTCCAGGCAGGGGCCTCACCTCCATCACAGGAAGGAATTGCTTCCCAATATCCCATCTAAACCTGCTCCCTGTCAGTTTGAAGCCATTGCCTGTGTCCTGTTAATTGTAAATAACTCCTCTCCATCTTGTTGGCTCCCTCAGGTACTGGAGGGTTTCAGTTGGGTCACCCTGGAGCCTTCTCTTTCCCAGGCTGAACAGTCCCAGTTCTCCCGGGCTTTATTTATGCTGAAGTGCAACTGAGCATTGTGGTTGTGAGGGTTGAGAAATTTTTTTTTTTGCTATTTCACACTATGTAAATGGTGATAGTATTAAAAAACCCTCAAATAACCAAAGCCTCAAAATCAGTGATAAAAATAGATCCCTTAATTAATTATTTTTATTGTAGTTCCTGTTGAGTCTCCTTTCTTAACAGTCTGGGCTAATGCTTGTGTGGCATTTCTGGTTGACAGGACTGCTGTGCTGGCCTCCTGCAGAGCTCTTTACTCTTGTGCCCAGGGACAGTCAGGCTGGGTATCAGGGAAAGGCTCTACCCCAGAGGGTGCTGGGCACTGCCCAGGCTCCCCAGCGAATGGGCACAGCCCTAAGGCTGCCACAGCTCCAGGAGCTCCCAGGGGTGCCCAGGGTGGGGTTGTTGGTGTCTGTGCAGGGCCAGGGGCTGGACTGATGATCTGTGTGGGTCCCTTCCAGCCCAGGATATTCTGTGATTCTGTAATCTGTGGTTCTGTAATCAGGCTGCCTTTCTGAAAGCCCCTCAGACATTCCTGATGAAGATTAACCTGATGCTGAAGTGCTCCTGTGACTCGGAGGTGCAGTGGAAGGAGTTCCACATCCATTCCTCGTGCCCTGTTTGTGTGTAGGCAGTCAAATGCCCTCAGGGGTCAGGCTGGTAGTGCAGCTGTTGGTGAGCTGTGGGTTCATCATGTCACAAGGCAGGGCAGCTCCAGAGCCAGGCTGAGGTTGTTGTGTCAGGAAGGGACAGCCCCATTCAGAGTGAAGGAATCACCACCTTCTCTGACTCTGCCTGTCCTCCTCAGGCCGCATCCATGGAGCACATCCAGGGAGCTTGGAAGACCATCAGCAATGGCTTTGGGCTGAAGGACTCAGTGTTTGATGGCCCCAACTGCATCTCCCCCACCATCGTGCAGCAGTTCGGGTACCAGCGCCGCGCCTCCGACGACGGCAAAATCTCGGACACGTCCAAAACCAGCAGCACCATCCGCGTGTTCCTGCCCAACAAGCAGCGCACCGTGGTGAGTCTGGGCTGCCTGAGCACAGCTCTGCTGTGCTTTTCCCTCTGCTGCACTGCCAGAAATGCCTGCCTGCAGAGGGGTCTGGCTGTGATGGAGTGAGGCTCAGCAGCTGGTTGGTTTTAGAGGATATATTTGATTTTAAACGTGTGCTGTATCTGTATTTTCAGAAGCTGTATTCTCTGCCTCAAGGCTGTGCATTTTAGAATACACACGAGCATATTCCACGTTAAAAGTCATTGTTGGCTGACCTAAACAGTGATGCCTGCATGACAGTTCTGTCATTTTCCTCTCTTGGATGCCCACAAGGAAGTGGGGGGGGTTAAAGCCAAAGTGAAACTTTTTGAGGAACTCTTTGGTTTCTTGGAGCTGAGTTTACCTAATAATAGTCTTACCCAAAGTTCCCTGAAATCTAAATTAAGCCTTTTTCTGTACTTGAGGTAATTCCATTTGCCTGCATTTCTATTCCCTCTATAGGCTGCCTACTTGTGTGAAATCCTGTTCATAGAATCTCAGTCATTGTAAGAAACAGAGAAGGTATAAAATGGCTTCAGGACTCCTTTGCAGGAGTGCACACAAGTGCACTTTGTCCAGTTTTCCTGGGATTTCTAAAGAAAATGAGAAAAGGGTCTTCCACTCTTGGGAAAACTTGAAGAAGTGTGCAGTGACTGCCTGAATGTTGTGTTTGCTTTCCCTCTGGTGACAGGTGAACGTGCGGAATGGGATGACCTTGCACGACTGTCTCATGAAGGCACTGAAGGTCAGAGGTCTGCAGCCAGAATGCTGTGCAGTCTTCCGACTCCTTTCTGAACCAAAAGGGTAAGAGTGAGACTTCCTCCCAGAGAGTGTAAAAATCTGGGGTTTGGAATAGCAGCAATGTTGTCTTACCCTCTGACTCATTTCTGTTAAAAGCAGTTTGGTTGTGAACACTTCATGCTGCTTTTTTTGCCCTCTTCTAGGGTAACTGTCAGCTTCTTGTGTATTGGCAATTTAATTTCTGTTTTAAAACTAAATATTGAAAATACTTCAAATGGAGGGGTTCACTCAAGTGCTTGCAGCCCCTCAGTGAGGGTTTTGCCATGCTCTGGATGAAGTGCTGCCTTCCTTCATGTTTGAGGTGCCTTTCTGTGCTGCCTTTGTAGTTGGCCAGTTCACTGTCAGTGATTCCTTGTTCTGTGTGCTCAGTGTTAAGGCTCTGCATTCCTCTACAACTTCCCAATGTTTGGATTTCAATCTCACTTCAGGTATTCCTTATTTTTTTTGTAGGAGCGGGGATGCTGCTATTAAATACCCAAAGATTATTTTACAAGCTGAGGGAGTGAAGGTATCTCATGGAGTTAATGCACTTAACTTCACACCTCCTAAGGCTTGGGCTTAAAGCTCCCTGTACCTCAGGCATTTGTGGGGTTGCATCTCTGAGCAATTGAGGCCATTCTGGGGTCACCTGGCAGTGCCCAAGCACCTGATAATGGCTTTTGTATCACTGAGTCTGTCACTCATAATTTGTTATATTTATAAGGGTATTTCTGTGCTCCATTAAAGCTTCAGGGGCTTTATGTAAAATATTTTATAAATAAATAACATGTTAAAAATGAGCAGAAAAAGAGGCGACTTGCAGTGTATTCCAAGTTGCTTCTTGGAATTCAAGCTTTTTCGAGTGAAGACCTTGAGATCTATGTAGCTCACTGTAAGAGGTTAGCCATGATTTTGGGGTGTGTGTTTTCAGTTTACTGAAACTCACAAAACATAACTGTTGGTGAGGCCAGGCTTCTGTCCCGAGTGACTTTGTTGTCCCTTGGTCTGTTTCAGAAAGAAGGTGCGTTTGGATTGGAACACAGATGCTGCCTCCCTCATTGGAGAGGAGCTGAGAGTGGACTTCCTTGACCACGTCCCACTCACCACACACAACTTTGTAAGTTTTTCCTGCCCTGTGTTCTGCAGTGAATTCTATCAGCTGAACCACAGATTTGGCCAGAGAATGTTTTGGGCATTAGACAGCTTTTGGCTTTCTGGACACAGGGATTTTCAGCAGCTGTGGTTGATTCCTTCACCCCTGTTCCACACAAATGACATTCCCTAAGTATCCATTTGCAGTGAAAGGTCAGAATTGTGTTTATTGCACTGGTGATCCCCAGGTGTCAGAGACTGTCAAAGCTCACACTATGCATATTCCTCACAGGTCTGATGATGACCATTTTTATTTTCTATAAATACCTCTGTCTGTAACTGTTATGATGAGATACCCATGTCTTTACAGTCCAGAAAAGGGAGAAAATTTGCATTTTCACTCTCTGGCTCATCAGTCAAAAAAGGCTGAATAATTTCAGCAGCTTTATTGGATTGATGGTCCTGTATTTATTATTTGTACTGGATATTCAGGAGTGCTGTTAATTCTGCAGGTCATGACATTATTTTGTGAGCTAATGCTGCCTTGTAATCTGACAGTGTACTGTGGGGGAATGAAAGGCTTTACTTTGTAGTCCCTTCTCAAAAATGGGTTCTTTATTCCATGCAAAACAAGTAAGTAGAAGGTAGTTTTGTGCTTTGTGGGTTTTTTAATAAAAAAAAAATTCCTTTTTTTACAAAGAGATAATGCCCAACTCCAGCAGTTTTACTTTGCATTATTGTCCTCTCCTTGGGAAGGAGCTCTGTTCCTGTATTTTAGCTTTTTTCTTGCTTTGTTCTAGAAATACATTGTGTCAATCCTAAACCCTAAAGGATTGTAATTTACATCCATTACAAAGGTTAGGCTTGATTTACAAAAACTGAAAGTCACTTTACTTCTACATTACATTTTAATAAAACTACAGAAAATATCATCTGCAGCTGGTCAGCAGAAAATGAATATTTTTGTCCAGATCTGAAGAAGCTGAAAGTTGGAGCTTTCCTCTCCAGTAGGTCCTGGAGGAAGAAACCCCTTGGTTCATTTCAGGTTTTTTTTCATACTTCAGAATCTTTTGAAAAAACAAAGTAGGCTGCCATTTTAAAAAGTAGAAATTCCTTAGATTATTTTGATTACTAAGTTATTTATTTCTCATGCAAAGCATATTGGTTAGTCATAAACACCAAGAGTTTTGGTTAATAAAAAAATGAGTTGGGCCTTCCAGTCTGATGCTCTTTGGTGCTGCTGAAAACAAACAAAACCCCAGCTCCTGGCTCACACAGCTGTGTCACCTTGCTGAGCAAAAAACTGCTTTTTCATTTGACACAACACCTGGCTTTTTTCCTTGTTTGGTTTTTTTCTAAATAAAGCCTTCATTGTTTTTAAACTTTGCAGGTTTCCACCCCAACTGGAAATCCATGGTAGGATACTTGAGTGTGGTTCTAAGCTCAGGAGCAGCCTGGGGGCTCTGATAGCATTTTAGCCTGGTTATTTATTTCTGTAGGGCTCTGAGGAGCCAAGCCTCGGTTAATGAAGAGCTAATTAGCTGGGATTAATCACTTGCTGTGCTTTCCAGGCTCGGAAGACCTTTCTGAAGCTTGCCTTCTGTGACATCTGCCAGAAGTTCCTGCTCAATGGCTTCCGCTGCCAGACGTGTGGCTACAAGTTCCATGAGCACTGCAGCACCAAGGTGCCCACCATGTGTGTGGACTGGAGCAACATCAGGCAGCTCTTGTAAGGACTGCTCCTCCTTCATGGCAACTGCAGTTCTGACTGTTGGGTTTGTATCTCTGGTCACAGAGATGCCTCTGGGCTCTTGGGAAGGCAGTGCCTGTGGTCAGTGTGCACAATTGTGGATTGAGCTCATCAAACAGCCAGCAATGAGTGTCTGTTCCCAGGAGAAGGCCGTGCGCATCAACTGCTTTTTGTTCTTTGGATTTTAATGTTCTGGGACAAGCAAACAAACACCTGGAATGAGCAGGCAGTTGCTCCAGTGCCCTCTGTTTGAACAGGGGGACAGCAATTCCTCTCACGCAACACATGTTAGGAACAAACCAGGCCATGATTCAGTTGGATTTTAGCTGTTGGGAATATTAGTGTTCACCCATTCTACACCTCAAATTCTGACACTGCTGAAAGTGGTGAATGGTGAGAAAACAGATGGAGGATAATACTTTCCTAATAGCAGTTACAAAAAGTTGAAAATTAATTATGTTTCAAGTCTTTTAATGCAAAAGTGTGAAAGCCTGTAATTGTTTTTATGTGTCTTAGCAGTTGTATTTTTTCCGAACTGAACTTGGTCACATAGTTCTGCATTTTCTCATACTAAGAGAGAGTCAGGGTGACTTGTGCCATTTGGTGCTACCTGGCTTTAATAGAACTC
This sequence comes from Alaudala cheleensis, assembly GCA_013398995.1. Classification (NCBI taxonomy): domain Eukaryota; kingdom Metazoa; phylum Chordata; class Aves; order Passeriformes; family Alaudidae; genus Alaudala; species Alaudala cheleensis. Next base: position 102,775 of record VWYE01003291.1, read on the forward strand.
AGTTGTATCAAGTGGCCTTTCAGGAAAATCTGAAGTCTGAGAGAAAAAGATTTTGTCTCTCAAGTTTGGAAAGAACACGTGGAACTTTTCTCTGGGAGTCTGAAGGCAGAGGTTTTAGTTGTACTCAGATGTAAAGATAGGAATGTGTTCATGAAGTCAATCGTGCTGCAAAGAAACAGCCCTTTCAAATGTCAGCTTTCAAGAGCATTGTACAGGAGGTAGTGTAGCAGTTGAAGTTGTAATTGTTTGTGTTGATATTTCAGATTGTTCCCAAATTCAAATATCAGTGACAGTGGTGTCCCTGCACTACCTCCCTTGACAATGAGGCGGATGCGGGAGTCTGTCTCCCGGATACCTGTTAGGTAAGCCTGTATTTCCTGTCACTTCTCTCTTGGGAAATACACTCCTTCCAAACAATCAGCCCAGAGCTGCTGAGGCCCCCCAGCTCCTCCAAAGCTGAGCAATCTGATTGAAGGTTGGGGTGAATGTGCAAGGCAGCAACACCACTTCATCACAGATGATTCTTTCTTGTTCTTAGATTCACCAAAGCATTGATTTGAGATTTCATATTTTCAATTTTTAGCCTTCAAATTTTATGCTAGAGAATTAAAGGCTTTTTGGAGACCTTTGTTTTCCTGCCTAAGAAAATCCAAGGCTCCCTTCTGGTTTCTTTTTTTTTTTTGTTAATTAATTTTATTTTATCTGACCAGGTAGTGTGCGTTGAGGGTTTGTGTCTCATGGTGGATGATTCATATGCATAACTAAAATAATGCTCTGATATTATGATGACAGATAGGAGTTTAAAGAGAGAACAGTGGGAATTGAAAATATGCTCCTCTTCAAGGAAATGCTGATAACTAAAGAGAACATTGCTGTAGTTTGAAGTGCTAAAATGAAACTTGTGTCCCTTGGCAAGGGCCTGTCCCCTGACCCTAACGTGTGCCTGTGTTCTTTCCCTTGAAATCCTAGAGGCTGAGGAGAGCAGGCCAGCTTTTGTTTTTTCTGCAGCCATTTGAAAAATCTGGTCAGGAATGAGGCACAGAGCACGTAGCTGACTTGTCAATGGTTCTGTGTATTTATTTCTTTATTTTAATGGGAACTGTGTCAGGAACTGATCTTTGCCATCTTACTCTTATTTCCAGGGTTGTTGAACAGTGACTTACTAACTTTTTAAGGGTTTTGTGAAGGCTGGCCCATTTCTGTTAAGATACATTGGTGTTTTGGGATCCTTATGGTCTGAGTGGCCTTAGCTGTGATTTATAACTCTTTGTTGAGCTGGATTTTAGTCTTGGCCTCCTTTGAACTGGTGTTGGGTTTCATGACTTCCTTGCTGGCTGTTCTGTGCAAACCATTGAACAGTCTTGCAAAGCTACAAATTCAGGGCTTAGCTCTTAAGCTGTGCATTTAACAGTCTTGAAATAAGCAGTTTGTTTAATTTCACAGTCCTGAATCCATCTCTCAGAGTCAGTATTTTGTCAGTGTATTAAATGTGGTTTGATGGGGATTGAGGTGAACTGTGGCAAAATTTGTAACAGCAAAAACAGACCTCAGCCAAACACACTAATGAAATATGTGAGCTGACAAGTGCTTCAAGTTTTTCAAATTGATTTCTTAAATTAAACTGGGAATGTTTCAGCTGACCAAATAGTTTAGTTGATGTGTAAGTCCCAGCTTTTTCTGTGCTTAGTATTGTGTGTGCATTGCTTTTGGAGAGGTGACATTGAACAGTGCTTTTCACTTGGCAGAGGGGAAAAAAAATAACCACAACTCTCTCTTTGTCTCTCTTTCCTTCCCAGCTCCCAGCACAGGTATTCTACACCTCATGCCTTCACTTTCAACCCATCCAACCCTTCCTCTGAGGGCTCTCTGTCCCAGAGACAGCGCTCCACCTCCACCCCCAACGTGCACATGGTCAGCACCACGATGCCAGTGGACAGCCGCATCATCGAGGTACCCTGGGGCAGGGCCCACTGCAGCTGCCACTGCCCTCCCTGGGCACTGGTGCTCCCCTCCTGCCCTCCTCCCCTCTGCTCACTGCTTGCCTCAGTGGGGAACAGTTCAGGAGACATATTTGCATAAGGAGTTAATAATTAATCATTGCAGTCTATCAGCTTTGCTGGTAAATCCGAGGGGTGTACAAAGATGGGGTGGAGCTTAACAGTTAAGCTCAGTTTTGTGAGGAAATGCTCTTTAGCCATGTCTGAAAATGTCCTTCTGAATTTAAAAGGTTTGTGGGTGGGCTGGTGTTAATTTGAAATCAGACTAAAGGTGCCTTAAGTGTGGGTGTAGTTCTTGGACTTGAAATGCTCAGGTCAAAGCTTCCTGGTGATCTGTTTTGTGTGCACTGTAAGGAATTAATGGCATTTCTGGGCCTGTGGGCTGAAGCCTGCTCTGTCTGAGACTATTTCTGCTGTTCTTGCCTTCTGGCACATTTTCTTTGATTTTCCCACCTTAGACTGGCAGTGAGGGACAACTCCTGGAAATGAGGCCTGAAGTGGTTGGGTTTGTTACGTTTTGTTTTGTGATCACTGTAACAAACTGGTGTGCAGGACAGGCTGACAGAGCAAGTGCTGAAGAGAGAGCAAGCACTGCTTCTTGCTTTTGCCTCTGCAGTAGTTCAAAAACCCTGGAGGCCAAGCAAAAGCCTTTGCTGAGTTCAGCTGCATCTTCAGCTGGTGATTTATGGGCTTTTGTGCAATATGAAGATGCTCTGAAGGAGTTAAAGAATTCCTCTGGAGCTTGGCAACAGATCCCAAGTGCCCTGCAGCCCCAGGAAGCAGTTTTGGTCAGGGGCTTTGTGTCAGCTGGGGTGATGGGGAAAGGTGTCCTCCCTTTCCCTTTGGGTTTCTATGGCTCCCAGCCCCTCCTGCTGCTTCAGAGGCCTGGCTGACCATCTTTGATGGTACAAACCCCAACAGAGCACTCAAAAAAATCTGAATTACTGACCTTGGGAGAGTGATGAGTCTTTAAGGAGACATTGCTTTCTTTATGCAGAGCAGTATAGACAGAAATACTTTCTATTCTGGCTTTTCACATTAATTTAAAAATAGTTGTTACATCCTAAAGGCTTTTAAAAGTCCCCGAAGCAATGGAAAACTAAAGTACCAGAGACTTTGTAGTACACCAGGAGAAAAACCATGAAAAAGTGTTTCACCCAAGGATAGTAGATCTTAGTGAACCTCTGGATTTGAGCAGCAATAATGACTCAAAAATGTTAGTGCACTTAATTATCATTTATCAAGAAAGTTAGGTCACTTTTTGTTTCCTTTAGCCTAACATTTAATTTTTTAAAATACTTTTTTTTATACTTCCTCTGTTCTTTTCTTTTATCTCTTACTGTGTTGGCCTAGAATAACAGCCTGAATGCTTCTCCCAGCTCCTGGTGCAGACGCTTTTGTCTGAGGGGAAGAGTAGGTATTTCCTTGGTGCCTTCTGTTTTGTCATTAACAGCATTGCTGTAACCTGTAAGCCATGGCAGTGTCCACATGTTTAATCTGGAGCTGATTGGATGAGCATCTTTCCAGCATGTTTATACTCAAATATTGAGGCTGTTAATTGGAAGAGGCAAATTGATACAGAGCTTCATGTTTAGTTGAGCTGGCTGAATTCATCCTCCTGAATTTGAATAGGCTTGGATTAGAATGCATTGGGTCACACAGCCTTTAAAGCAAAACCTTCTCAAAACACAGCCATTGTGTGGCTTTTTCCCTCTGGAGTTGATTTTTATTGACTGTACCCATCCAAAGCCCTGAGATTATGAGCACCTTGTACTGTTTTTATTTCCCATCAAAGTGAAGTTGACAGACTACAGCACTGGGGATGGTTTTATTTGTGGTGTAAGGACAGCTCTAAAGAACAGGGGGTTTGGTTTGTTTGCTGTTGAATTCAGAAGCAAATAAGCAAATATTCACATCAGGATTGAAGCTCAAAAATACTTTTTCAAAGTAAGAACTCCATGTAGATAAGTATAAGAAACAATTTAAATTCTTTAGTTATCCTTTGCCAGCTTCCTTGAGAGCAGTTACATTCTCAGGCTGATGTACAATACCAATCACTTGTTATTCAGGTTCTGGGAGGTTTTTATTATCCTTAAAATGAACAGAAGTAATAAATTGAAGAGTTCCTCATTGGTTGTTGATGCAGATTTTAATCCACTCAGGTGTGGAGCAGTGGCAACCTGTACTTAGTCCAGCCTGGGTGAATGCAACTAATGAGCTAAAATAATGTATTTCATAAATGAATCTCTGCTAAGGATAATCCTCATTTGAAACTGTGCAGTGGAATGTGGGCTTGTTCTGTCCTCCTGTAAAATCTTACATTTATTATTCTACTAATCAGTGAGAGTTTGAATTGACTTGTGTTAACTGTGACAGTGTTTAACCTCTCTGTAGTGCATGTTCTTGCTTTGTACTTACACAGTCCCTGGATATTTTCCCTTTGCTGTTTGTACTTGGGGATAATGCAAGTGGCAGGTGAGAAAAGCTGTGCAGTGCTGTTTGTCAGAGCTTAGTCCTCTCTTGTGCATGGCTGTAGAGTTGTGTTGTGCCCGTGGCATGAGGTGACACTTGTGGCACTGTCCTGATGACTGTGGGAAAACACTGCTCAGATGCCAAGTTCCCTGTGGGAGTGTGCTTGGAAAAGCAGAGGGGTTTGTGTAGGGGCACTGGATGTAGCCTTTCTTGGGGGCTGAAGTAGTATGTAGAGTTAGTTCACTATGGATATTGAGCTGGAATATTTTGGGGGGTTTAAGAAGTCCTGCTTTAACCCAGAAGCTGTTTGGGAGTTGTCCCCTGGGGGCAGGGGCCATCCCAGGAGCTCTGTCCACACCTAGAACAGGAGCATGAAGGGCAGGGGGGGTGCAGACAGTAGTGCTGCTGGTTCTTGTTGTGTGTCCTTTTTTCCTCTGTCCTTTCTGGTAGCAGTCCTTTCAGTATGCTGTGAATCTCTGCCCTGTTGTGTAAGAACTCACACACTGCATGGGTTTCCTGCAGGATTGGTGTGATGAGAAATCCCCAATCCTGCAGCTGCTGGCCAGTCTGTATTGCCCAAACCTGGCCCAGCAATTTCCACTCCAGCCCTGCTTGCTCCTTGGTGTGCTCTCTACATTCATTAACTGCACTATCCATTTTCTCTGTTGCAGGATGCAATTCGAAGCCATAGTGAATCAGGTATGGTTTCAAAAATTCAACACTGCCTAGTAGGATTTGATTTGGTTGTTTCCTTGTTCCTAAACTGTTTTCTTGTATTTCTGTCTTAAAGCCTCACCCTCTGCTCTGTCTGGAAGCCCTAACAATATGAGCCCAACTGGCTGGTCTCAGCCTAAAACCCCAGTCCCAGCCCAAAGAGAGAGAGCTCCTGGATCTAACACACAAGAAAAAAACAAAATTGTAAGTATGGTGATACTTGTTTTAGTTAAAAAAATGAATTAAACTGTGCTGGGAGGAGTTGGGGTAAATTTCTGCACTAAAAGGTGCAGGCAGTCTTGGATTGCTCTGCCCTGTGTATACAGGGACAATTTAATTGTAATTAATTTGGAAATGGTGGCATGATTGCCTTGGGTTATAAATCCTCAGAACAAAGTGTTCTGGGTTGCAAATGAATTTCAGGCAGTGGTGTGACATTGTCAGTGCAGGCCCAAGGATTACCTTTGGAATCTTTAGAGGTTGCATTTTTCGATTCAGTTTTAATAGATTTAAATTGGCTTTATTAGCACTATTTGATCTGTGTTGTTTCCATAGAGAGTGGATCTTGACAATGCCTTCATTTTCATTGGAGAATCAAATGTCTCAGGGAAAAACATCTTACAAAAATGCAACTTTTCCCCCAAAGGTTTGATTTAAACTTAGGGATGGGGGAAAAGAAAGAAGAGTTAGAATAATAACTGATAATATCTTGACATATTCTAAGGCTTCTAAGCTTTCACAATGAAAATACAGTTGCTTATTGGGATTCACGGTTTTTGCTCACTTAGGCATTTGAGAATTTTGCTCTCATCTGTTTGGCTTATTCCATTTAAATATGTAAGAGTTGCAGAATTTTAGCAATGTACTTTTGAAGAAACCACTTTCTTAAATATTTCAGATGTTTTTAAATAACTGATCATAAAGCATGTGTTCCTTTTGGGATCTCAGATTGAGATCTGAGATACAGATCTCAGGCTGTAATTTTCTAGTGCAGAACTTCATGATAAACAATCCAAGACATCCAAGAACATGTGGTGATTTGCTGTTTGGGTTGTTAAAAACCCCCACCACCCCTGCCAAACTGAAAAGAAAACCAAAAATCCAAACTGCAGGACAAATCCCTCAGGGTTTCAGGTCATCTTGAACTTGTGTGGAAGAAGTTATTTAATATTTTTAGTGTGTATAATACAAGTGATTAAATCCCTGTGAATTGTTGTTACAGAGGCCTCGTGGACAGAGAGACTCCAGTTACTACTGGGAAATAGAAGCCAGTGAAGTGATGCTCTCCACCAGGATAGGCTCAGGCTCTTTTGGGACAGTTTACAAGGGCAAGTGGCATGGTGAGTCCTGATCTGGGGGGGCAGCACCCAGGGAAAAGGGATTTAGGGCTGCTGGGTGTCCATCTGCCTCCAGAGGCACATTAACATGGATTTAGTGGTGCTGGGTGCCCATCTGCCTCCAGGAACTGCTTTGTAGGAGCAGCACTGGAATTAAAGCAGAGCACAGACACCACCAGAACCTGAGTCTCATAACTGCATGTCCATTTTCACTCCCCTGATCTCTCCATTCCCATGTTCCACACCAGCTTGCTTTCTGAAATGGGTTTATCTTCCATTAGTTGGGAAATTCCACAGCCTGCTGTTAAATTATATTTGCCTTCTCTTAAAACCTTTGTGGTTTAATTAGCATGCTTCATTTCAAGGTGTGATGGAAAGGAAATCAGCATAAACTGTCGAGATTTTCAGTGAAAAAATGCTTCATGTGAGAGTTTGAGCTGTAGGTAGTGGGAATATTTTGAAAACAGGCACCCTACAGAGCTGCAGAATTTGTTTCCAATCCATGGCTTGTGATTTTGAAAGGAAACACGCAGAAACCCCTCCAGGCCCTAATTTAAATAGCAGTGTTGTCAGAAAAAAGGCTGACAGAACAGATCTGGACACTTACCTGCTGCCCTCTGTTTTTAATGAGTAAATACTTGCATGTCTGAAGACCCAAATCCTGTCAGCAGCAAGGGAAGCAATATTGTCACACTAAAGGTAATGAACAGTTTCTGCTTTTCATGATGGAAATGAAATGGGACACAGAAATCAAGAGGAAGAATTAGTTCAGTAAGAGTTTGTAATAAAACTTAAATTCATATTAAGATTTATTTTAACAGAACATTCACACTTCTTCAAGTATCAAGAATTCAATAGTTAAAGGAATTCTGCATGAAGGAGAGATGTTGGTTTTTCTGATGTGCTCAAAAGAAGTTTATGTATATAAACACTTCAATATTTAAATTTGATAATAAAACCACAAAGGTGTGTGTACCTATGTACTGCAAAAAGCATTCTAGCCAAACATAGCCCTTAAAAATAGAGGGGAGATGTGTGAATTATGAATTAATGACTTCTTCCATTAGACTGAAGTTCAGTTACATTAATTGCTTGGTACCACAGAAATTTGTCTGCAGGGAAATCTTGACCTTTGAACAAATTAGTAGAGGTGTGCTATGCACAAACGAGGAATTCTAATTACATTGCTTATGAATGCTATTTTGAAGAGGAAAGGAAAGCTGAATTTTCAGTAACTTAATGATAATTTTATTTCCAGGGGATGTAGCAGTGAAGATCCTAAAGGTTGTAGACCCAACCCCAGAGCAGTTCCAGGCTTTCAGGAATGAGGTGGCTGTGCTGAGGTGAGTTGGTGTTTCACTGCTAAACTCTGATACCCCAGCTGCTGCATTGGACTTCCAGCCCTCCTTGGAGCCCTCTGGCCCAGCATTCTGTGTGTGATGGGCACAAAAAGCAGATTTCCAGAGGAGAATAAAAAAGACAGTCAGAGTTCAGAGTATTTTTGTGTTCTCTCAACACCCACAGTGCTCAGGCCACACTGGGCAGTAAAAGATGAGGATGAATAAATTCTGCCCTAATTCTCACCACCAGACAACACTTGATCTGTTCCTCTGCACATTGCAGCATAATAATTTTTTTCCTGAAGCACATACATTGTTCAGCATAACTGTCTTTTGCTTTCAAATCCTGAGGTTTTTTTCCTGTCTAATGAAGTGTCTGTGATGTTACTCCTGAAAAAGAAGCAAGCAGATACATAAAAACCATCTCCTCCTCTGATAATTCCTTCAGGATTTATAGCTATCCTTTGGTTTCCTCCTGGGATTCAATCTTCTACCTAAAGCTGGCACCTTTTCCCAGCTTGCAGGGGGATTTCTGCCCTTCAAATACCTTCTAATGTCACTTGCAGATGTGACTGTTGCTTATTAGTGTCAAATCATTTGAATTTTCAGACATCCTTTTCTTAAATGTTAAATATCTAAAAGGAAGTATTGTAACTAAAGAAAAAAAATCAAAAAGCCAGCTAAAAATTATTAAAAAAGGCAACTGTGGTGTGTTTTAGTTATTTGCAAGCCCAAGCCTCACTCACACAGTGACCTGGGATCCCAGAGTTGGAGTCCATCAGCCAGGAGTGCATGTTGGGAAGCCTTGGGGGGCGTTTTTGCTGCAGCCACTGATGTCTGTCTGTGCCCCTCCTCAGGAAGACCCGGCACGTGAACATCCTGCTCTTCATGGGCTACATGACCAAGGACAACCTGGCCATTGTCACCCAGTGGTGTGAGGGCAGCAGTCTCTACAAACATCTGCACGTGCAGGAGACCAAGTTCCAGATGTTCCAGCTGATCGACATCGCGCGCCAGACGGCGCAGGGCATGGAGTGAGTGCTGCCCTCCCTGCCCGGAGTGCTGAGAGCTGCAATGGAGATTCTTCCTCAGCACTGCTGCGTGCACCTGGCCTTTCATTTAGTCCTTTGTCCTGTGCATTCTTGCCTTAGCTCATGTCTCTTGTCACTTCCATGTTCTCTATTTTACCTGCTTTTAGAGCTTGAGGTGTTGCAGTAGTGCAGCACATCAAATCTAAACACGGAGTGAAGGGGATTTTCCCCCGTGGTACTGTAGCACTGCAGTGTTTGACACACACTGTGATGGGGGCTGCCTGCTTTGTCCCTCCGGACTCACCCAGATGTTTTTGGGAGCATTTCCAGCTGTCTGAGTGGCTCCAGGCCCCAGCTCTCTGCTTTCAGCCTTGTTCTGGTGTTGAAGGCACAGCAGCAGCTGTGCTGAGCTTGTTCATTTTGTACATCAGGGCCCAGGTTTGCAGCCAGACACCAGAAAAGTGGGCACAGTGAAATGAAGGCAGTTGGGAGCAGTCAGGGTACAGATTTCATGGACATGAGGCCAGTCCCAGTTTGCCAGGGGTATGGAACTTGTGCCAGTCCTTCCTGACATTTGCTGCACTGAGCCACAGCTCCATTGCTTTGTTCCCAAAGCAGACTCTTGGGAAGGCAGAGGTGTGTGAAGGGGTTGGGTGTAGAATGAAACTGTCCATGGGGAATGAAAATGCTCTTTGTGAGCAGCCCTGCTAATGGCTCTTCTGCTTTTCCCTTCACAGCTATTTACATGCAAAGAACATCATCCACAGGGACATGAAATCCAATAGTATCCTTCTTGAAGCTGGATTTGCTGCAGGGAGGGAGGGATTTATTGTGAATGTGGTGCTTTCTGTGGGGGTTGCAATTGCTATTTGAAATACTAATGGGCAATCCCTATTGATGAGCTAGCAAGGACTTGCCCAGAACATCTGGGCTTGTTTACACACATGGGATGAAGATGTGCAACAGCTGTGCTCCAGAATTCTCTTATGTTACTGAAGTGGGGTTTATTCGGTCCTCCTGCACCCAAATGCTGCTCTCCTCATTGATGGGAGGTGTCTGTGCCTGTTCATGTGTGCACACGTGGGTTTGTTTCTGTTTCTTGTGTATTTTTAATATATTTAGAACTCCTCACATGACTGGCAGAATTGAGGCCAAAAATCTTACTTTAAACTCAAGAACAGGCAGCCTTTGACCATTATATTTTGTGCAAAAATACCTATTCAGTAACACATCTGGAGTGAAAATGTTATGAGCTGATGTGTTTCACCTTTGAAATGCCTGGTTTTGTAATTACCAGAACATGCAGGGAGCTACCAGCAGGAACTGGGGCTTCCTTCCATCAAATATGAGCAGAATTTTTTGGCACATGTCATTTAAAAAAATCTGCCAAGTTCAGTAGTTCCAGAATGTCAGTGGATTAAATTTTCAGTTAAACTCAAAACCTCCAGGTTTTGATAGGTCAGGAAATGCAGAACTTTTGAATGCAGTTTTTGCAGCTTCTTTAACCAGACCACAGATATATTTCTTCATGAAGGCCTCACAGTGAAAATAGGAGACTTTGGCCTGGCAACAGTGAAATCCAGGTGGAGTGGGTCCCAGCAGGTGGAGCAGCCCACGGGCTCCATCCTGTGGATGGTGAGCAAATCATTCCCTGCTTTTAAATGTTCTCCTCGTGCCTCTGTCCTCTGAACACTGTCCTGAACATCCAAGTGTCAGTGCTGGGGGGTTTTTATTGCAGCTGCAGGACAAACTGAAGTGGAAGTGCTGGGGGGATTCATTGTGCAAAGCTGGCACCAGGCACCCAGGGATTCTCTGTTGGGGTTTGTGAGTTATTTTAAATATCTGGGCTGCCAGTATAGCTGGAAAAGTGTAGTAAAAATATCAAGATGCTTACCTAAGACTTTTGTACTCTGTAAAATCACCCGAAACAAAGTTGCAGAAGCAGAAATACTCTTTTCTTTAAAACAATTGTGCAAAAAGTCAAATTTTTGAAAACTTCCCATAAAAGGGTTTAAAATTAATTTGCTCAGTGCTATGTAATGTATTTGTGTACATGAAACAGACCTTGGGAAAAAACCCTGCATATTTGCTCATTGCAGGCTTTTTAAGAAATATATTTATTTTAGTCATTTATAGCCCATCATTGCTGAGGTGTAATAGAAGGGGAGGTTGTTCCTGTTTTTTGAAGGTTCCTGTGATCCCTTACTGTGGTTTTTATGCTGTTGTACTTTAGTGCTCTGCTCAGTAATTCTGGAGGAATTCTTTAGGAGGGAGATAAATCTTAGCCAATGGGGGAGTTCTTTTGATGGTTCATTACTTGTTTTGTTCCAGCATCTGACTGGGTTTATTTTAAGAAGCTTCATAATTTTGCAAAGAAGTTAAAATGTCCCTGCATTTTTTCCCTCATCTTCAATATGTGCTATTTTGTGTTTGGCTCTTGCATTTCCTGACCGTGTTTTGGTATCAGTTTATAGGAGATTGGAGTTCTGTATTTTTCCTTTAATCTTGGCACCAGTTTAAAAACTGATGGTGAAACTCAGGCTCAGTTCTGTGTAAGGAGTAACAGGAGTCAATTAATGTTGAAATCCAAGTAATAATATTTTTTCTAATGGCAAAATGCTTGTTCAGTGAAAGCATTGATTTTTTTTTTTTTGTGTGCTCTGAACTGTATTGATATTTTTAATAAGATGTGGATCAGCCCTACCTGAACTTCTCCAAAGCCTCATCAAATATTTGGGGGTGCCCTTTGCTCACTCATTTCTAGCTGAGCTCACTGTCTCTGCTTCTCAAATAAATACTTCCCCTCCTCTTGTGATTTCTGCTTTTGTCCATAATTTGATTTTTCCCCTGGCAGGCCCCCGAGGTGATCAGGATGCAGGACAGCAACCCCTTCAGCTTCCAGTCAGATGTCTACTCCTATGGAATAGTGCTGTATGAGCTGATGACAGGGGAGCTGCCCTACTCCCACATCAACAACAGAGATCAGGTGAGGAGCCCTCTGGGGACACAGGTTTATTTCTGGCTGTGGCACATCCTCTTAAATAAATAAATACACATGCAGAGCTGAAGGGGTGGTGACAGCCTGCTTTGTTTCAGCAGTAAATGTGGAACTGAATGTTCACCTCTGAATATTGACACTGTAGGAAAAAGGAAAAAAAAATCCTTGAAGTGCCCTGTTAATTTATTCCCAGCTTTATTCCTTGTAATTTATACAGCTTTTGCTACACAGTAAAATACTGGTTTATACATTTGCAGTTCAGGGAAATTGCCCTTATGGTGTTAAATTTGCTGCTGTTACTGGATTTGGCCCTTTTTACTAAGGGAAAAACCCCAGTAACTATAGTGCAACCTTTGAATACTGAATATTTATTTAGTCTTTACCAGGCTGTACTGTTACCAGCCTGCAGGGCTCTGTTGTGCCCTTTGGGACTGGTTCATCACCTTGGGGGACACTGAAGCTGCCCAGCAGTGAGGCCCCTGTGTGACCTGGCTGTTGTTGTTGTTGTGCAGATCATATTCATGGTTGGCAGGGGCTATGCCTCCCCAGACCTCAGCAAGCTGTACAAGAACTGCCCCAAAGCCATGAAGAGGCTGGTAGCAGATTGTCTGAAGAAAGTCAGGGAAGAACGACCTCTGTTCCCACAGGTGAGTCCTGCACAGGAGCCTGGGGTTTATCCAGAGCCATTAGCACACACAGCAGTCTGTCACATGGACATTCTGGCTGATAGGCAGTGCAGCCTGTGTCCTGTTTTTGTCTTTATTCACAGTGCAGCTCCTGTGGCAGTTGTGTTGTGGTTGGACTGGCAGTTTCTGTAAGGTTCATGAAGCACAAGCTGCAGCACGTGCAGCCTGAGGCTGTGCTGGGCTTTCAGCACCTGACCTATCCAGAGAGAAACCAAACCCCACCCTCACACAGTAACCATGAAATCTATCTCTGGATATCCATTTTGGTTTAGAGTAGGGTTGAGGGAAATAAGAGGCTCATTTGAAACTCCTCCTTTCCCTCATTTCAAAGTCCTCCTTTCCTTGCCCACAGCTCTGAACAATCAAAATGCACTAGGGGATGTAAATTCATGTAGCAATGGGATGCTTTATCTTTTCCTGTCACTATGGGGATGGGGAAGGTACTTTCTTACTAAATATGAGTAATTAATTAAATATCAGCAGTTTTGGAAAAATAACTTCTTGCTGTTGCAGTCAAGCATTGCTTTGAAAGTTCTTGCTGAAGGTCAGGCAGAAGATGCAGTTCCTTCCCTGTATTCTACTGGAGGATGGTTTAGATGCTTGTTAATTGATCCTAATGTCTGTGAAGGGATGAAAAACACCCTCCCACCCTCTGAAACTCCCTGAGGCCCTCAGAGCACTGACAGTGGTGAGCAGAGTTGGATTCCTCCAGTTCTGTGTTTTCAGTGCCCCACGGAGCATTAAAGTAAAACCTTAAGCCGGAATAGAAGTGGATGAGTGAGTGAGTGAGTGAGTGAGTGAGTGAGTGAGTGAGTGAGTGAGTGAGTGAGTGAATGTTGGAAAGAGAGGGAGCTGCTGCTCCCAGGCCTCTCTAAGTGCAGTTTCCCCCCAGATCCTGTCGTCCATCGAGCTGCTGCAGCACTCCCTGCCCAAAATCAACCGCAGCGCCTCGGAGCCGTCCCTGCACCGCGCGGCGCACACCGAGGACATCAACGCGTGCACGCTGACCTCCACCAGGCTGCCCGTGTTCTGAGTGTGCTCAGCTGCTCCTGCCCTGCTCCCTGCCTGCAGCAGGAGCACCACCAGCTGTGCTTCCCACCTCGGGGGCCAGGCTCCTCCTGCGGCATCCTCTGCCTCCCACCTGTACAAAGAAGCTGCTACGGAGCCGTGCAGTTCTCGGCCTGCAGGGCCGCAGCTCCTCATTGCCTTTGCTACCACCTCTTGTTCTGGGAGAGGTGACAGACTACAAATCAAGAGATCTATTACTATTTTTTTAATAGATGCACTTGAGCCTTATTTTCCCCTTCCCAGAGGGTGATGGCCGTTTCTTTGGCAGTGGTTGTGGCTGGGTTTGCTCTGTGCTCAGCGAGGTGGCTCTGAGGACAGGTGATGTTCTGGTGCTCTGACTGCCCCATGCCAAGTGCCACCTCACCCTGGGCAGTTGTGCCTGGAGTGGGAAGAGGAAATAACTCTGGAAATCAGCTCCTGCCTAAGAGCTTCACCAAGCCAATGAAATAAGTTCAAATGCTAATTCAACACAAAATAGTTTTGCAATAGTTTTGCACATAGAAGAAAAACTCTTGCAAAAGGATGGAATCTGTTGTGAATTGTCCTGCTCAGAGAAGGAGGTGAGCCAGTCCTGCTTTGGTCACCTTGAGAAGCCTCCCAGCTGCCTTTGGTACTACGGACCTGTTCCTGCAGCCCAGGCAGGGGTGAGTGAGCGAGGAGTGCTGGGCTAGAAGAGGCTGAGGGGCTGTCCCCCCCTCCTGCAGAGGCTGAGGGGCTGTCCCCCCTGTCCTGCAGAGGCTATGGGAATGTCCCCCCCTCCTGCAGAGGCTGAGGGGCTGTCCCCCCCTCCTGCAGAGGCTATGGGAATGTCCCCCCCTCCTGCAGAGGCTGAGGGGCTGTCCCCCCGTCGTGCAGAGGCTGAGGGGCTGCCCCCCCGTCCTGCAGAGGCTGAGGGGCTGTCCCCCCCGTCCTGCAGAGGCTGAGGGGCTGTCCCCCCCCTCCTGCAGAGGCTATGGGAATGTCCCCCCCTCCTGCAGAGGCTGAGGAATGTCCCCTCAGCAGAGGCTGCATCCCAGTGGAAGCTCTCGTCCAAGAGATGCACTAGCAAGAGGAAACTGAGCATATACAGTTTTTCTTGTTGATTTGGGTTTTAATTTTGTTTTTATTGCTCCTGAGAAAATGCATTTATTGTAAGCCAAGGTTCCTCTGATTATCTTATTTTAATAAAATAAATTAAATTTTAGGTTTAAGATTCAATGTCATCATTTTAATGTAGCCATCCACAGTTCTGAGTGGGAAATCTGCATTTGGAAAACTCAAGGAATGACATTCTGAATCATTTTTTAAAAGGAACTGATAAATAGCAGTGCAAGTAAAAACACACTTGATAAAACAATGACAAGACAGTTTTTCTCTACTGTAGTGATGTTTCAGCAGCAGCTGCTCTGGACACCCTCCTTTGATGTACTCTCAGGCTCTCCCCTGCACCACCTTTGCTCTCTTTTCTCTTGTTTATTGAGGTGCAAGTGAGTTTTTGTGTTGGCTGAACTCCTGGAGGATAGGAAAAGGTGGATGAATCTAAAAATGGATTTTTTCAAATAGCAGTTGGTGAAATGTGGTTGTTAGGGCATGAATGGAAGCCCAGTTTGGGATTTTGCCTTTCTGTGGGAGTGGGGACAGGGGCCACCTGCACCCCAAAGCTGCTGCCTTTGCTGGGAACTGTGGCAGTCCCTTGTCCAGCTCTCCCTGCAATGCCCAGACAGTCTCTGCAGCAGCAGAACCCCACAGAGCTGCTGTGTAAGGGAGGAGAGCCACACACACATCTCCTGCAGTTTGTCCTCAGAGCTTTCTATAACAGAACAAGGGTAGAATGTTAAATCCTAGGTGATAACTGAAAATGTAAGTTTTGCTTCCTAAACAGTAATTTGAGACTTGAAGGAGACTGCTCCATACAGCTCTTCATGGTTTTTAATAATAATACTGGTATTTGGGCTGCAACTCTCTCTAAACATTATTTATCTCTAATTTTCACTTCATTATAGTAAGGTTAAAACATGGAAGGAAAAACCCCCAGAAGAGGTAAGCTGCTTTTACTTTAACTCTGGTTTCCCAAAAGAAACCATTATCCCATGAGTTTTAAACCAGATCATGTGTTTCTTGAACAAATGATGTATTTTTGATGTTAGGTTTATTTTAACCAGCACTTGATGTCCAATTAAATGAAAGGTGCTGAGTGAAGAACTTGGACATTCAGACATTGTAAGTCCCTGGGTAGCTTTGAAAAAAAGTTACCTTTTAATTTCAAACTGTTCCTCATGGTTTCTTGGGGCAAAGTAAATCAGGAATGTTTCGTTTAAGGTAAAAAACATCCTCTCCATTGATTTTTTTATTGTGTGTGTGTGTGTGTGTGTGTATTCCTGCCGATATTTCTTTCTGGGGAAAAAATTTATGTGCAGGACCAGATAGAAATGAGCTTCAGTGGGAGGGTGAGGGAAGTACTCTGGGGTAGGGAGGGTGTTCGGGTGCCCTTGAAACATCTATCTTAGTGTGTGACATCCCTCCTAGGGATGGTTTGCCTTCTCCTTTGTAATTAGTGCTGACCAGTTGCACTGACTGGACTTGACCTTTGCTGGGCCAGTTTTACCAAGAAACTGGGAATTGTTTGTTACAGACACTGCCAAGGCCAGACCTGACTGTGCTAAAAAATAACTTTGGGGGGAATAATGATGGGCAAGTTTAAGTTCCAGGGCAGAAGAGAGGGTGCAGCTGAATGGGCAGTCCTGGAGTCACTGCTTTGGTGCCAGTTACAGATGTTTGAATCCCAGATTCAGGTTCCTGCTTTCCCTCCCAGCAGGGACCCAGATCCTGGTGTCCCCACCCCAGGGCTGGCCCAGCTGCCAGCAGCTTCCTGCCCAGCTCTCTCTGAACACCTTTTGCTTCATCATTTTCCTCCCCTGGTGGAGCAATACTGTGACTATCTCTGATCCACAGGTGGTCATTACAGACCTTTCTGCTCTTGGCCTTTCTTACACATTTTAAAGTATTATTTTTATGCTTTTATATTGCTATAGATAATAACCAAACCAGTTCCACACCTTCCTTCCATTGCAACCAAAGTGTTCTAAAGCAAACCCCTCATCTGTGTGTTTACAAACACTGCTCAGTGTCTCACTCCAACCCCAGGTGCTTTACAAGCCCTGAGTCAGTGACAGCTCATCTCAGGGCTGTCCATGCTGTTACTCAGCAGCCACTTGAGAGCACTCTGAATTCTTGCTTTTCCTGCAAAGTTCATACAAATGACTTGGCAGAATTAACCTCAGGTGCCAGATTTCACAATCTGCTTTTGCCACACCAACAGAAATCACATTTTAAACAAAGCCAGAATCCAGTAACAATTTTGTTAACACAGCAGAGATGTGCATGAATCCCTCAGCCCTCCTGGGCCTTCAGCATGGCTGGGGAGAAGGGGAATGGAGGCACTGAGCTGCTGCAGAGCCACTCCTAGAGGTGGGGCAGGGCTGGCCAGGATGAGTGAGAACACCTCGCTGTGCTGCAGCTTCCAAGCTCCAGTTTGTGCAGTGAGTTCAGGGATCAGAGCAGCTGCATTTGCTGTCCAGCAGGAGCCACTGCTGCCTCTGAGCACTTGAACTGCTGTAAAGCAGGGCAGGGAACTCACCTGGCAGCACCTGAGAGCCAGGCCCTGCCCAGCCTGTCCCCACTTACCCAGAGACTCCACCTGTACTGTGAACTCCAGGTGCTGTTTGAGGTATCATGTACCAGCTCCTTCGTAAGGAGAAAACCCTACACTGACCATTATTCCCAGTGGGGTTTTTAGTTACACACTTAGCTGATTTAGTGGAGGAAAAAACCCAAAAGCATCCAAACTCTACTTAGCAACAGTTTTTACCAGCTTAAGCTTTCACTGGACCTGTATTTACACTACCACTCAGCTCACAAGACAGCATATGTTAGGCCAGAGAGGGAGAAAACCCTCCTGGGATTAAGGGATTTTTTTTTCCATGCAGCCAATTTATTTTTTAAAATATATTTTAGTCTTTTTGTTGTTGTTGCCATATAAAAACTATCTGAAAACATTACCAGGACTGCACAAGTACCCACCAGGGCACGCTTTGTTCTCCATGTGCTGGAGAGAGTAAAAGCATGGCCCATAGCCAGCTGCAGGGCTCAGGGAGGCAGGGAGTGCTCACTGGGCAGCAGAGGGCTCCTCCTCAGCCCCAGAGAGGTGCATGAACAGCTCCCCCAGCTCCGTGACCTGGCTGTCGGCGCCGGGCGCGCTCCTGCTCTCCCTGTCCTCGATGAAGTCCCACAGCCGCACCGAGTTGAAGAACTGCAGGAGAGAAAAGGCTCCTGAGCACCAGCACTGCTGGCCTGGGCACTCATCTCCTCATGGAAACGAGCTGAGAGCCCCAAGCTGGGTTTGAGCTCAGGGTGACAGCCAGGCTTTCGTGTGTGGAGTCCCTGGAACCACTGGGGATCACACCCAAAGTCTGGCCCTGCAGGGATTACCATGGACACNCTCATGTCCCAGAACAGGCACTGAGGGGACACAGCTGGGGCAGAGCCACCACTTCCTGAGGTTTCACCCTTCCCAGCTGCCCTTCGTGCCCTTAGCACAGGAGAAGAGCTTTGAGTCCTGTGGGTGAAAGGGTAGAATTCCTGTGAGGAAAGGTTTGGACTGGTTGAAAAAACAAAGCAACGATGTTTTGTGTTAAATGAGAGGCGCCTTCTATTGCCCCAGGAACACTGGGAGGTGCTTTTTCCCTTGTCCTGCCTGGCAGAAGCCATTCCCAGCAGCACAGGTGGCCCTGCAGTGAGGGCTGGGTGAGAGCAGGGCCCTCCTTACCCGCACTGTGCCCTCGGAGCTGAGCTGCTTCCTGGGCTTCTCAGGCTCGGCTCGCGTCCCGTCGGGGTAAGCGTGCAGGTACAGGCACTTCCCTCCAAAGGGACACGTGCCCTTCCCCTGCTCAAAGTACTTGCAGGGCTTCTTCCTGAGGTAATCAGGAGAGAGAGGGTTATTGCCTGCAGGCTGGAAGGGGATGCAGTTCAGTCCCCACAGCCTCAGCGACGCTTTGGTAACACAGCCAGAGCTTTGGCCTCCTATCCCTCAGTGGAGAGCAGTCAATTAAAGGGCAAAGATCATTAAAAGTGAACAAAAGCACATGAAAACCCCAGCATCATAAATAAAATGGAACTGCTTTAACATGTGGAAAGTGAAGGATGTTCAAAGAACATCACCATGAGCCAAGCAATTACTGTTTTTCTGTGTTTTCTCCTGCATTTCTACCACTGTATTTTTATGACCCAATTCCTCATCTCCTTTGCAAGGTCTGTGCCAATACTTCATTAATTTAAGTTTCCCTCAGCTCTGCTGCTCCCCCAAGCTGTCCTGGCTGCACAGCACTTCCAGGGTGGGTCCTTACACAGGACTGGGGGTGTTAGTGGGTTGTTCTACACTGAAATTGTTCTGAATGAAAAGCAGCTGAAGAGGAGACTGCAAGCTCAGCTGTGCCTGTTCAGCCTGGAAAGAGGGAGCAGGAGCAGCAGTTTCTCTTGCTCTGGGAAGCACAGGCCTTACACATTCCAGCCAGACTGCTACTGGACAACACAGGGAATGCAGTCCTGGAGTCTCTGCCATTTCTAGCAGACATTCACAGAAGCCCTGTGAATTTTTATCCCACTGTTCCCCTTTCCTTCCCTGTTTGCTCTCCTCAGTCACCAACCTTACAGGCAATTATGGCTGAGGAATCCACAGAAGCCACACAAAGCCAATTTTGGCAAGTGAGCTGAAATAGCTTCAGCATTTGTGAGCACAGGGAGGCTGAATTTCTGAACTACAATTACACAGAGTGAAGCACAAGTGTGACCAGAGCTGAGGAGCTCTCTGCAGAGTGCTCTGTAATTACATTAAGTTTAAAAATAAAGGCTCAGCAAGTGGCTGAGTCTTGGAGCAGCTAAAGAACAACGTGAGGAGTGTGGGTGGTTGCTGAACTTACCCTACTCCCTGCTTAAATGCTTCAATCAGCTCATTCTTCTTCTCCTGCTCTTCCACCCAGTACACGCTGGGGATGACGAACTCGGAGATCACCCGGCACTCGGGGCACGACCTGCAGCAACAAAACAAAACAGAGATGCTCTGGTACCTCCCTGAAACCCTGCCCCAACCTGCCACAAGCACTGAGGAGCCTCCCAGGGAAAGGGCATCTCTGTCACCTCAGGCAGCAGACACCTCCTCCCAGTTAGCACAGCACTTCGTGTGCATTCCAATGGGAATAACCCAATTCAGGGCACCCAGGGCTTGGGTTTGTTTCTGGACTTGAGCGGAAGCAACAGGGATTTCCTCAATGTGCAGAAACAAACTGTGTGCTGTGACTGTAGCAGGAAGCCAAAACCACCAATTAAGGTGTCTCAGCCTTTTGAAATGCAAGGAGCTGATGGTCACTACAATGAAATTTGGGTTAAAAGTTGTGCAGAAAAGTCTATTCTGGTAGAAGACTGAAAATATTTCCCACCTTCTCTTCAGCATGTTGGTAACTTGAGAGATACTCAAAGAAGGAAACTTCCCTAACTGGATGTTTTAAATTCTCTCATCTGAGAGGGAACATGTTTGAAACACATTTTTTGTAGAGGTAATGATAAAGGCATTTACTGAGACAGATAAAAGTGTGGTTAGTGGGACATTTACCCAGAGCAAGCTGTAATTTAGGGAAAACCCCTGTCTTTAAGCACATACATAGGATAAAATGGAGTTCTTGGTTTTGCACACAGGTCAGTGCAAGAGGCAGAGCTTAGCAAGGTCTCAGCTGTTCCAGAGTCCACTCTGCCCACTGACCACACAATCAGAGGGCTGAACTGCCACTGGCCAAACTTCCCAGGCAGGCTCATGGAATTAAGGGAAGTGGTACCAAAGGACACCCAGTGCATCCTGCTGCTTGTGCAGGCAGCTCTCAGCTGCCTGGGCCAGCACCTGGAGCAGGCTTTGCTGAGCTCACCTGCCCTGTGAGAGGCTGAGCCCCCTGACCCTGTGAGCACTCACTTGATGATGGGGTTCTCAAACTGCTTGGCACAGCGCCACTGGCGGATGCAGGACAGGCAGTACGTGTGTGTGCAGTTGGACAGGATCCCAAACCTCCTCTCCGAGGCCGAGGGCTTCTCATACACCACCTCCATGCAGATGCTGCACACCTTGTCCTGGCTGGCCTGGATGGCAAAGGCCCTCTCCATGTCGTGCTCAAACGTTGCCATGCACATCTGCCAGGGGACAGTCACTGTGAGTGCCAGCCTGTCAGAGCAAATTCNAATTACTGTTTTTCTGTGTTTTCTCCTGCATTTCTACCACTGTATTTTTATGACCCAATTCCTCATCTCCTTTGCAAGGTCTGTGCCAATACTTCATTAATTTAAGTTTCCCTCAGCTCTGCTGCTCCCCCAAGCTGTCCTGGCTGCACAGCACTTCCAGGGTGGGTCCTTACACAGGACTGGGGGTGTTAGTGGGTTGTTCTACACTGAAATTGTTCTGAATGAAAAGCAGCTGAAGAGGAGACTGCAAGCTCAGCTGTGCCTGTTCAGCCTGGAAAGAGGGAGCAGGAGCAGCAGTTTCTCTTGCTCTGGGAAGCACAGGCCTTACACATTCCAGCCAGACTGCTACTGGACAACACAGGGAATGCAGTCCTGGAGTCTCTGCCACTTCTAGCAGACATTCACAGAATTTTTATCCCACTGTTCCCCTTTCCTTCCCTGTTTGCTCTCCTCAGTCACCAACCTTACAGGCAATTATGGCTGAGGAATCCACAGAAGCCACACAAAGCCAATTTTGGCAAGTGAGCTGAAATAACTTCAGCATTTGTGAGCACAGGGAGGCTGAATTTCTGAACTACAATTACACAGAGTGAAGCACAAGTGTGACCAGAGCTGAGGAGCTCTCTGCAGAGTGCTCTGTAATTACATTAAGTTTAAAAATAAAGGCTCAGCAAGTGGCTGAGTCTTGGAGCAGCTAAAGAACAACGTGAGGAGTGTGGGTGGTTGCTGAACTTACCCTACTCCCTGCTTAAATGCTTCAATCAGCTCATTCTTCTTCTCCTGCTCTTCCACCCAGTACACGCTGGGGATGACGAACTCGGAGATCACCCGGCACTCGGGGCACGACCTGCAGCAACAAAACAAAACAGAGATGCTCTGGTACCTCCCTGAAACCCTGCCCCAACCTGCCACAAGCACTGAGGAGCCTCCCAGGGAAAGGGCATCTCTGTCACCTCAGGCAGCAGACACCTCCTCCCAGTTAGCACTTTGTGTGCATTCCAATGGGAATAACCCAATTCAGGGCACCCAGGGCTTGGGTTTGTTTCTGGACTTGAGCGGAAGCAACAGGGATTTCCTCAATGTGCAGAAACAAACTGTGTGCTGTGACTGTAGCAGGAAGCCAAAACCACCAATTAAGGTGTCTCAGCCTTTTGAAATGCAAGGAGCTGATGGTCACTACAATGAAATTTGGGTTAAAAGTTGTGCAGAAAAGTCTATTCTGGTAGAAGACTGAAAATATTTCCCACCTTCTCTTCAGCATGTTGGTAACTTGAGAGATACTCAAAGAAGGAAACTTCCCTAACTGGATGTTTTAAATTCTCTCATCTGAGAGGGAACATGTTTGGAACACATTTTTTGTTGAGGTAATGATAAAGGCATTTACTGAGACAGATAAAAGTGTGGTTAGTGGGACATTTACCCAGAGCAAGCTGTAATTTAGGGAAAACCCCTGTCTTTAAGCACATACATAGGATAAAATGGAGTTCTTGGTTTTGCACACAGGTCAGTGCAAGAGGCAGAGCTTAGCAAGGTCTCAGCTGTTCCAGAGTCCACTCTGCCCACTGACCACACAATCAGAGGGCTGAGCTGCCACTGGCCAAACTTCCCAGGCAGGCTCATGGAATTAAGGGAAGTGGTACCAAAGGACACCCAGTGCATCCTGCTGCTTGTGCAGGCAGCTCTCAGCTGCCTGGGCCAGCACCTGGAGCAGGCTTTGCTGAGCTCACCTGCCCTGTGAGAGGCTGAGCCCCCTGACCCTGTGAGCACTCACTTGATGATGGGGTTCTCAAACTGCTTGGCACAGCGCCACTGGCGGATGCAGGACAGGCAGTACGTGTGTGTGCAGTTGGACAGGATCCCAAACCTCCTCTCCGAGGCCGAGGGCTTCTCATACACCACCTCCATGCAGATGCTGCACACCTTGTCCTGGCTGGCCTGGATGGCAAAGGCCCTCTCCATGTCGTGCTCAAACGTTGCCATGCACATCTGCCAGGGGACAGTCACTGTGAGTGCCAGCCTGTCAGAGCAAATTCCCTCTGGGACGGATCTGCTGCAGGGAAAACACTCACTAAGGGCATCACTCCTGCCTGTCACTGCCAGAGTTTAATTTAAAGAACATTAAATTCAATTATGTATTCCAGCCTTCAGTGTTCTCTCAGCTGTCAGAAATAAAGATGCCAGGGTGCTTCATTCACCTCTTTCTGCATCTCTGTCAGAGAACTGAATTATTTGATGCTTCAAACATTCCCAAAAAACATCTCATTGAAGAGGTGCCACACTCAAGGTGTTCCTCTGATTATAATTAAGGCCACGTTCATTCACCAGATGCTAATATTTACGCAGTTAAGAAATCAGTCTCTTATTTCAGGCTTTCCTCCAGACCTTCTTATCCCAGCAGTGACAATGCACAACCCATTCCCACTCCCACAGCACTGCAAGGTGACTGGTGACTCAGTCAGCATTCTCCTGGGAGACTTTCAGGGTGCTGTGGGAGAAGGCTGCAGGCCAGTCTCTGATGAGGACAAAATGGGAAAAACCACAAGCTGCTACCTGCAGTATCACTGCCAACTCAGCTCCTGAGGCTCGAGCTGACTCCCACTCAGGCTGCTCTCTAGACAAGCCATACAACAGAAGCTCTTTGGAAGGAGCTCTTCTTTAGAGCAGACAGCCCCCACCCTGCCCTGAGCAGAGCTCTCCCAGCCCCCTTTACCATCTCGTGGGCCTTCCTCTGCTCCTGGTCGAAGGGGTGCAGCACCTGGAGGCCGCAGATGTCGCAGAGCTGCCCATGCAGGTAGAGGCAGCGCTCCCCGAAGTGGCAGGTGCCGGCGGCGGCGTAGGGACACAGCTGCTCCCCGGCCCCGGGGCAGCCCCCTGCTCCCCCCAGGCAGTCCCCAGGCTCCTCCAGCCCGCTGCAGATGGCCTCCAGGTACGAGTGGGGCTTGGCCTCCTCGCTGTCCCCAGGCTCGCTGCAGCACACCACGGCCCCGGGGGCAGCGGGGGCGCCGGGCCGCTGCTTCTCCTCGCTGGAGCCGCACAGATCTGGGGGACAAGCACAGGGCTGCACTCAGCCCCCACCTGCTCCTTGCTCTCCAAATTACAAGTTTTCTTCCTAAAAGGGTCTCATCTCTAAGACCTTTCTGCTCAGGAATCACAGGGATTTTCCCAAGCTGCCTACTGAAGAGTTCACTGCAGTGTTTATTCAGGTGTTTTCTGGTTGCAAATAGACCAAATAAATCACAGAATCATCGAAGCTAGAAAAGAGCTCCAAAATCATCAAGTGTGACCATCTCCACTTTGTCACCCAGCCCAGAGCACTCAGGGCCACATCCAGCTGTCCCTTGAACACCTCCAGGGATGAAGACTCCCTTCTAATGCCTGACCACCCTTTACAAGAAAGAATTCTTCCTGATGTCCAGCTCGAACCGCTCCAAGCTTGAGGGATCAGTTCCTCTAGTCCTGTTACTGATTTCTGGGAGCAGAGCCTGACATTCCCCCACCCCATCCTCCTGCCAGGGTGGACACAACACTCCCCTCCCATCCCTCAGGGAGCAGGATGGAAGCAGTCACTTTCACATGGAAAACGATGCCAGGCAGAGAGCCTGCAGGAAGGAGGCTCCAGGAGGGAGCTCTGGCTGGCCTTGAAACTCTGATAAACACAGGAGACACCACCTCCCCCTCCCTCCCTCCCCAGAGCCCCGGGCCGAGCAGAGCAGCCTCCCACTCACTTCTGTCCCGGAGCACCAGCGTCTTCTTCTCCCTCC
>VWYE01003291.1:130477-193029 GCA_013398995.1 Alaudala cheleensis
AATGGGAGGGGAAAGGGGAGGGACTGGGAATGGGAATGGAAAGGGAAAGGGGAGGGACTGGGAATGGGAGGGGAAAGGGGAAATGGGAGGGAAAGGGGGAGGGAAAAGGGATGGGAAAAGGGCGGGCACTGAGGGAATGGGAGGGGAAAGGGGAGGGAATGGAGAGGTAGACGGCAGGTAAAGGGAAGGGAAAAGGGAAAGGGAAAGGGAATGGAAAACAAGGGAAGGGGAAGGAAATTAAATGGGAAGACAAGGGAGAGAGAAGGGGAAGACGAGAGAAGGGGAAAGGACGGGACAGGGCTCGCACCTGCTCTGGGAACGCAGCCACCTTTGTGCAGGTGGAGCTCTGCCTGTGCCGGTCTGTATGGGGACACTGCTGTATGGGGACACTGCTGTGCGGGGACACTGCTGTGCGGGGACATTGGTGTATAAGGACACTGCTGTGCGGGGACATTGCTGTCCCTCAGCAGCCCCTCTGCTCCTCTTCCAGTGATTACGACGGGCACTGTGACCTCCACGTCGGGATCACCAATTCCGAGGGTAACCAGCACCCCGCGGGCCCCTGCCAGGCCCAGCCCCCTGCCGTGCCCTCAAGAGCCAGCCTAGCCCCGTGTCCCCATAGCCACCCCACTGCCACCCCTGCTGCCCTGGGAATTCCAGCTCGGAATATCCCGGGATGGGGTCATTGGGAATGACCTCACCTTGCTGCAGGGCTCCAGAGCAAATCCATTCCCCTGAATGGATTAAACAGGCACTGAATGGAATAAACAGGTGCCTTCCACCCCCCTGGAATGAGAGGCTAGGCTTGCTTTAAAGGAATTACAGCTTAATTGAGTTTACCACAGTTTTTGCTAATTCTAAAAAAAAATCTAAAAATTCTAATTTTTAAATTAGTCTTTAATTTAACTAATTTTTAAATATAGTTCTAATTAAAAAACATTTTTAAAAGCCACATTAAAAATCCTATTGGGTTCAACCTAGAGTAGGCTTTCCCTGTAAAACATCATTTCAGATGTGTATTTAATACAAAGCCAGTCTTCTTTTGGGGTTAAAAATGAAGCCTGATGGTCCTTAAGTTGCTCTGATTATTAAAAGAGCCAAACTTTTTTTCAAACCATGCTGTGAAAATGAGACCAGGTTTTTGTTGGAAGCCAGGACTGCACTTCCTGCTTGGCTGATAGGAAGCTGAGTCAGAAAAAAGCCCCCAAAGGGCTCAGTGTGTGTTCCCAGCACCACTCTGCTGTGTTTGCAGGTGTAGTGTACAACTACGACCAGGAGGGTGTGCACAGGGCTGGCAGTGGCTGGGAGCAGAGCATCAGCATCCCCCTGGTGCAGCCTGACATGTGGGAGCTTCTGCAGCAGTGGGACAACCTCCTGGAGGAATTCTCCTTGGAAGAGGCCTGGCTCCCTCACAGGTGTGTAGGGAACAGCTGGGGTGTGTTTGGGGTGAGGTTTGGGGTCAGTCAGAGCCTGGTGTCCTTCAGGACACACATTCCTGGCAGCCCAGCCTGCATCACCCTCAGCCTGGCCTGGTGGACTGAATGTTCTGAGTCTGAGGTTAAACTCAGCTGTGCTGGAACATAAAAGCTCTGAAGCAAGAGGTGGCTTCAGGGAATTCTGCATGAAAGCCCCAGTTCAGTGAAACACGACCTGCATGCTGCTGAGTACAGAAGGCCAGGCACAATTCCATCATTGCTTTTCTAGGTGTCAGCAGTGTGAGGTGTATTTGCAGTTAAAGTCTGGGCACAGTGATGGGATTCTTGCCCAGTTGTTGTTTCTGGTGGCGGTGGTGAGACATGGAAAGCTGATTGCAGCTCCTGTGGTGACAGAACAGCTCTCCAGGAAAACCCCAGTGCTGGGATTGTCCCTCAGTGAGAGCACTGGAGCACAGAGCCTGCCTGGGTGTCACTGATTGAATGTAACTACAAAAGAAAAGAAAAAACCCCAGACATTAAATCAAAAGCATTTTTTAGCAATTCTCTATGTGCTGACTATAACATTTCAGGGATCAAACATTACCCTCCTAAAGGAGATGGAAAATTTGATTTAGAACAGGATTTTTAGATGTTTACAGAGCTGGTAAAGCCAACAGAATTTGGGTCACTTTTACAGTTCCCAGTAATACTAAAACTGCCTTGACATCAAAAATCACTGGCAGGAGCTCATGGAGAAGGGATGCAAACATCTCTGCTTTCCCTGGCTTCCATCTACCACCTCCTGACACAAGAACGTTTTTCCACAACTACACCAGTGACATCTGAACTGACAACAACCCTTTTAATTAAATCCTGTGCTTGTTTTTTCAGTGGACAAGAACTGCACTGAAGTAATCCTGTAACTCCTCTGGGTTCAGGCCAAGCCTTATTCTAGTTCTCACTTACTGAAGGGTAGTAGAGGATTTTAAATGAGCTCCCACACACCCGTGGTGGCACACAGCTCTGGGGCTGCAGGAGGGAGTTGTAATAGAGTAAGGGCAAAGGTTCACAAGGTAAAAGGCAAAGAAGTATAAAAAGAAAAGAACCTATTTTTGTCAAGTCTTGCAGCCCTCTCAGTTTAGTGCTCAGAGCTGAGGCTGGGAAGTACTTGTGAAGAATATATGGAGCTACTGGGATCCAGGGGGAGTTCCTGGAGAGTTCCTTGAGTCAGCACTCCCCCAGGAGGGGTGATGGGTGGGAGTGCCCCAGTGAGGAGGTGTTTGGTGTGTGAATGTCCCAGTGAGGAGGTGTTTGGTGTGTGAGTGCCCCTGCACAAGGAGGTGTTTGGTGTGTGAGTGCCCCTGCACAGGAGGTGTTTGGGAAGTGGATGTCCCTGCTGAGGAGGTGTTTCCCCAGGTACGAGGAGCAGCAGCACAACTGCTTCAGCTTTGCCCTGGCCTTTGTGAACCGCGTGCGGCAGGGCCGGGGCCGGCAGCCCCTCAGCAAGGCTCAGTTCACCGAGAACTTCCTGCTGCCACACACCAGGGAGGCCTCCAGGTACCTGGCCCTGCACCAGCAGCTGGCTCACAGGGACTTCTACATCGTGCCCTTGGCTGAGCAGGAGCAGGAGCAGGAGAGTGTGGCTGGAAACCACAGCTTGCTGGAGTAGCAATGGGAAGGGCTTGAGGCTCCTCGGCTCAGGGTTTAAGGTTCAATGTGGTTAAGAAGAGCATGAACCTCACCCTGCACCTCAGGGAGGGATCAGGACACTGAGCTTGTGTGTGTCAGTGAAATAACACACACACACATACAATGTACACAACGGGAGCTATTCCTGTGGAAAATGGTTTCTGATTTAGCATTCCCTGTGTGCTCTGTTCTGCAAAGACACCTCACACCAGAAATCAGAACTGCTGTGGAATTCAGGGCTTTACAAACGAACTGTGGGAACTTCAGCTGTAGCAAACCANTTTTTGATGTGTGAATGTCCCTGCTGAGGAGGTGTTTCCCCAGGTACGAGGAGCAGCAGCACAACTGCTTCAGCTTTGCCCTGGCCTTTGTGAACCGCGTGCGGCAGGGCCGGGGCCGGCAGCCCCTCAGCAAGGCTCAGTTCACCGAGAACTTCCTGCTGCCACACACCAGGGAGGCCTCCAGGTACCTGGCCCTGCACCAGCAGCTGGCTCACAGGGACTTCTACATCGTGCCCTTGGCTGAGCAGGAGCAGGAGCAGGAGAGTGTGGCTGGAAACCACAGCTTGCTGGAGTAGCAATGGGAAGGGCTTGAGGCTCCTCGGCTCAGGGTTTAAGGTTCAATGTGGTTAAGAAGAGCATGAACCTCACCCTGCACCTCAGGGAGGGATCAGGACACTGAGCTTGTGTGTGTCAGTGAAATAACACACACACACATACAATGTACACAACGGGAGCTATTCCTGTGGAAAATGGTTTCTGATTTAGCATTCCCTGTGTGCTCTGTTCTGCAAAGACACCTCACACCAGAAATCAGAACTGCTGTGGAATTCAGGGCTTTACAAATGAACTGTGGGAACTTCAGCTGTAGCAAACCAAAGTGGCATTTCCTCTCACATTTGTTTACTGATAAGTGAAAAAAGGGAACATGTGCTTGTGTGCTGCTGAAATCCCAAATCCCTGTCTGACCGGTAATTTCCTTTCCTTTAATTACTAATAAATATACCAGCAAATAAATCCAGCCTCTTTGCCTGTCAGATTGCTTGTTTCATTCTCAACTGCATGGCAAAGGGAAGAAGCCAAGATGGAATTCAGGTACCTGAATGTGAAGAAACACATCTTGCCCAGATGGGGAAAGGCACCCAGGCCACAGAATAAATTTAAATTCTGGCAGGAGTTCCTCAGTTCTGAACTGTGATTGTAAAAATAAGTTCCAGGGTCCCAACTGCAACAACCAAACCTCTCCCCAAATCCAAATCTCAATTCACCAAGACTGTGAAGTCAGGTTTGTGCTGCCATAGTATCAGAAATACTGTTCCTAATGATCAGCATAGCCACCACTCCAACATGCACCTTTTTATCTTTTTTATTTTGAGTTGGGACACACTTAAGTTTTTTCCCTTTCATCTGTTTAGTTACATTTTACAGTAAAACATTTCCAGGAAACATGATGTACCTCATTTTAAACAGCATTTACACACACCAAGTGAATGTGCTGGTAGAAAATGGTCTGAGGCAACAGTTCATCATGAGATCAGGTAAAAACCAGCAAACAGTGGTTTTTAAAAAGTGAGGTTTTCCTGTGCAGTCAGTTAAAACTCATCCTGCTCACTGCGCTCACGGGAGGAAACCCAGCGAGTCACAATCAGCTCCTGAAATGAAAATCATTGAAATAAAGCAATTATTATGGGAAAAACTCCCAAAGCTACAGAAAATCAGTGAGGGAAGGGGATTAGGTCTGTAAAACTGATGTCTGTTATGTGACCACTGAGGTATTCCAGCAGATGACTGTGTTAGTTCCTGAAGTGAGAGGAACTCTCTCACTTTCCCCCTCTTATTTGTGAACTGAGGCCTGTCATCTCCCCAGGTTTTTTAGGAATCCCTATTTCTCCATGCAAATGCTTACATGCACAGTACCAGCAACATTCACTTCAGATTAGGAGATTTTAAGTTTATAGAGATTCTGCAATGTACTTTTCATGACCTGGGGCACGAAGGAATTTGATTTTACTGCAGCCATGTGTGCAAAACCCAAATCAAGTCAAAGAACAAGGCACAGTTCTCCCAAGGATCTGCAAAAGAAGCAGGAACCCCTCACCTGGACCTTGATTCTCTTCATGCACTCTGGGGATGACATCTCCTCTGCAGTCATGTCAGAAGGCCTGATCAAATAGCACAGCATGAGCTCCTGTGGGCAGCCAGGAAACAGCAATTTCAGTGGCTTCTGGAGCACTGGGAAACTCACACAGAACATCTCAGGGAGATTTCAGTCTCACTGCTGAAAAGGAAATCCTGGGACATGGAAAGGGCTTTAAAACCAGGAGTGGCAATCAGGAAATAAGCATCCCTTGCGTCTTTTTGCTGCTCCTCACACAACTTTTAACATTCCTACAGGTGGCAGAACTTTATTATTTAATAATTATTCTTCCAGGATTCACCTGGATATTGAGAAAGGGAACTTCTCTCCCTCCTGGCAGATCAGTGTATTGTTCAGCAATATTCTCCTCCCAGGCTCACTCCAAGTCCCTGCCCTTTGGAGCCAAACTCCATCATCCCAAAGCTGTTTTTACCCCAGCACAGGTACCTTAGAAGCATTTGCAGTTGTTCTGTTCAGCCCAGACAGGGACATCCAGCTGAGGGGTCTGCGCAGGGAACCTTCAAAGTTATCATCCACCAGCTCAGCAATGACAGAATAACTGCAAAACAGCAGCAGGGCAAGTCACACAAAGGCAAATGGCATTTTCTGAGGGCAACTCAGGAACTAGAGGCTAAAAACAGGCATTTAACAATCTGCCAGCTTGTAGGCTGCAAGCTGTGAAATGGAGCCTCTCTAAGGAAAAGAGGAGAAATACTGAGCTTGTGGATGTGTCCAATGGTGCCTTCCCTCCCCACCCTGCTGATGTTTGCAGCATTCTCTGTGTTGATGCCAAGCTGACATTTATAACCAATTTATTATCTAGGAGTTCAACCTGACTAGCCAACACATAAAGACAATTGCCACCCCTTAAAAGTTCTCCCAAATTACATAAATGACACAGACCACATATTTTTCAGGCAGCATTACAAAATCCTATTATTTTCCTGAGTGCACCATCATGTGAGTACTAAACCACTGCAACTTGTAATTTTTAATGCCCGTTATTTATGTTCAAAGAACTGGTGTCATTTAGCACCTCTAGTGTTCTGAGTGATGAGTATGTGCTGAACCAGTGAAGATGCTGAACTGGTGTGAGTGTAATTCAATGTGAGGCAAAGGAACAAGCCAGAAACAGGAGTGTCATACCTGGCATGGTAGAAGGGGGGCCCCTTTCGATACAGCACTGAAATGAAAGAGAAACAGCACAGTTAGATCAGAGTTTCAGTGAATTTCATGCCAGGGCCCATCAATACTGTCCAATGTTCTGCAAATCTTAAATACACAAGACAAAACTTCAACTCTTCTGAATTCTGCTCAGAATTAGCTTGTCCCAGCAAGTGGAGAGAGGAAAGAACAGCTGAGTGACTCAGGCCAGGTCACAGGTAAGGCACAAGAACCAGAGGAATTAGCAATTGTTGTAGGAAAGAGTTTGGGAAGGAGTTTTTGGCAGGGATGATGAATTCAGCCAGAGCTACACACTGACCTAAAGGACTTCCTCAGCACAACCCCCAGCCTGTGTCACACTCCAGCAGCATTAAAACTCCTGCTGGCTTGCTCACATCCCAAAACATCCCTTTAATGCACATTCTCCTGTAGTAACAGGCCCTGCTGCACTGCTCATGTTGGCATGAGCTAAATGGAGTTCTTGCATTCCTTAGCAAGGGCACTGCTAATTACTTCTGTATTGTGAAACCCCCAACCAATAATAAAAAAAGCCAAGTCCATTCTCTATCTCCCCCGTAAGTTCAGCACAAGTCCAGCTCCTCTTAAATGGGATGAATGAGGTGCATGAACTCCAATGTGAATTGGGACCTGGATTCAAGCCTGTTGTTCTAGAGACTGTCATGTTAACACTGCAGGAAATGTGTTCAGAAGGGGACAGAGAAAGTTGGGAAGGGAACTTCAGTGCATTCCTGTAGGAATTATGAACCTCATGAAGCAAACCAGATCTTCACTTCCTGCATCTGGGCTGTTCCTTTCCAACCCCAAATGTCCTTTGCCAGCTGCAAGCAGCAAAGGCAGCTCCAGTCCTGCAGCCCCTCACTGAATTCCTGTCTGTGCCTGCAGGAGGGGTGAGCAGGAAATGAGCCCATTTTGGGGGATACTCACGGAGATCCGTGCCGTACTTCAGCCCCACCTTGGGCACCCAGCCCTTGCCCCTGAAGTAGTGATAGGCCATGTAGGTGGTTTTGAAATCTGGCTTCACCTCACTGAACACCTCCCACAGCTTCAGGATGCTCAGGGGCTCCTGCAAACACACAGCAAGGTCAGGGCACTGACAGAAACAGCCCTGCTCTGCTGCACAGCATAACAAACACCAAATGTCACACCAGGCACACACCAAGTGTTACACCAGGCAAACACCAAACCCCACCAGACACCAAATGTCACACCAGCCACACACCAAACCCCAGCAAACACCAAATGTCACACCAGGCACACACCAAGTGTTACACCAGGCAAACACCAAACCCCACCAAACATCAAACCCCAGCAAACACCAAATGTCACACCAGGCACACACCAAACCCCACACCAGCCACACACCAAAGCCCACAGGCTGCTGCTCAGAGCATGAACTGTAGGGAGTAAAACACAGAATTCCTAAAGTCAACACAGGAACCTGGTGCTCCACTTAGTGGGCTTTTTAGGCAGTTCTCAATCAGTCCCACAACACCCCTGTTAAAGGAAAGGCTGATAAATCTTAAACTAAAAGCACAGGTTTGAATTTTTAAGGCATTACATGAATAATAGCTTGCTAGAATTAATGTATAAAGCTCCAAGGAATTTTGCCATCTCAGATGTGTGATTATTCACCATTATTTATCCTGTATTTTGTGCCTAAGTTACAACAAACATCCTTTCTCTGCAGACAGACAGTGCTTAATTATATTTGTCTTGGTAAAGTTAAAGCTTTCAGACCTGTATTTCCTAAACAGAAATACCATTACTTGTAAGGAAATCTTCCCAATTCCTCTGTTCGGTACTTCCTCCTCCAGAACTCACAGCACAAACCACTGCCATACAGGTAAAGATTCAGACCAAACCACATCCAAAGGAAAAGCATCCCCAGGAATCCAAAATAAATCTGATCTCTTACCTCCCCATAATAAATACTCAAACATCCCAGAGCATACACCAAGAAAAAAGCCTGAAAAAACAAAGAGAGGCAGTTTAACTGATAGCTACATTCCTCCTGTAGCTTATACACAAAGCCTTGCACACTGATTAATACTGTACAATGTCATCCCTGCTGAAGGCATGGTGTTAAAACTAACACATAAATATATTCAAAGGCAGCAGAACTGAAACAGGATTCATATAAATGTTGTATTCTTGGTATTTCTAGATTTGACTCCTGTCACTGGTCTTTGTGTCAGTGGGATTACTCACCTAAAGCAAACAGGATTGGACCCTATTTTTTAACCATCTCATGGAATTATCACAGCTTATTAAAGCTAAGTTTAATGGCCAAGACAATCCAGGAGACACAGGAGGACCCTGTCTTTCAGAAACAAGTTTTAAATGACAGTGTAACATAGATTAAGGTTTACTTTTCCAGATGAAAAGCAAACTGACTTGCACTGTGCTTGACACATACCTCTTCCAAGCTGAGTTGTAAGTACTCAAAAATCCTAAATGGGTTTTTTCTGCATACTAATACTTCCTTCTTGACAAGCTACAAGAAAAATTGACTATTATTAAAATGTTGAACTGGAAAAAATACTGAATTGTGAAAGTAGTTTTTTCTAAAAGATTAGGATCCTTTTCCTTACATTCTCTTGTGCATCAGTGGAGTCATCTTCAGGACAGGAGCTTCCTTCTTCCTCCTCTTGCACCAGTACATACTCTGGAGCACACTCCCTGCAGTCCAAGCTCTCCCCAGCCCTCAGCTCAGGGCTCTGCTTCCCCTCGCAGCCACCGAGCACAGGAGGGTCCCTGTGGCAGGACCCTTCAGCCACTTCCCTGGAATCCTCCTGTTCCTGCTGCCTGGAGCCAGTGCCAGGACCCAGGGCTGCATCTCCTCCCTCCTGGGAGCTCCCCTCGGGGCTCGGGGCTCCTTCACTGCCGGCACATCTCCTGCTCAGCTCTGCATCCCCTGGCTCTGGGCCGCCTTTGCAGCTGTCCCCGGAGCGCTGAGCCCCGTGTCCCCGGCACAGGGGCGGCCCCAGGGGCTCGGTGTAACTCTGCAGGATGCTGCTGATGGAGCACTCGTCCAGGCCCTGCTCCTGCAGGACGCTCCTGGCCCACTGCAGCCGCCGCTGGTACCTGGAACACAGGAAATGAGCCATTCCGGGCAGTCCAGCCCTTCATTAACACCCTGAAACCGCAGGAGGTTCAGCACAGCTCACAAACACCCCCAGCAGCTGCTGGATGCAATGGGGCTCCAGCTTTTAGGGAGCTTCATGAACATCAGGATTCTGCTGCCTCCTCTGCCTTTGTTGGCCTTTAGAATTTCCCTGGCAGCAAACACAACACCATTGCTGAGCAACTTCAGCAGGCAGAAAGTTCCCTCTCCCACGGAAGCCTTAAGCTTGAATTGCCCAAAAAACCCATGCTGGAATTGCAGGATTAAAAGCTGGAACAAGAGCCCTCACACTTGAGCTTCTACACAGCCAAGGGCTGAGAGCAGGAGCTGCAAACTCTGCTTTCACTGCCTGGGAAACAGCAATGGCACAGCAGAAACACCCGGGGAAAATCTCCAGCAGCAGCCACCTGTGTGAACCAAACCCCTCAGTTATACCCCTGAGGAATGACAATAATCCCAGCACCGAGATATTTACAACTTTCAGCTCCTATTTCTAATATTTTTCAATCATGACAGAGTTTTTGGTGCCTTTGCAGTTCCTTCTATTGGAAAATAACATTAATATCCAGTTGAAATGTGACTCTTCACTTGGTGAAAGTGAAGTGCAAATCTTGTACAGCACTTTTTATTTCCCTGAACAAAATCCTCAGGCAGCAATTTCAGCCCAGGTAACCAAGTCAATTAAATGCAAATTCCATGTGTCAACACAAATACAAATCCCCCTGCAGGCTCCTGATAAAGCTGGACAATTCAGGGCTGTGCTCTTTGTTATATAAAAGACACTCCTCTTTGTCCTATCATTTAATTACCATTTAATTTGCACCTGCAGGTCTCTACTGAGGCAGAGTATTTTGTGCACCAATAAAATCACACTTTAACTGATGCTCAGCCTCTGCAAGCAGCAGTAACTGTAGCAGTATTAGTAATAAAATGGTTACTGTTTTTCTTACCTCAAATTGAGGGCTGCAGGAGCACAATTTTCAAAGGTAAATGAATTTTTTAGTTATTATAAGATTAAAACCAACTGAGTAACTCACCTGCACATGTTTAATAGTTTATACACTATTTAAGCAGAAAAAAAAATATGTGGTCCAACACACTGTTTTGCAAAGTGTGCACCATAAAAATCCATATAAAATGGAAGAGATATTTTAAATAGTCTGCCCAAGAAACTTCTTTTCCTGCTCCTCACCTGAAGAATGTTTATTATGCTTGTAATTGTTATTAATTAATTTAACTAATTACCCATTCTATGCATGCACTCAGCCTTGTCTTCTATTCAGCCATCAACACCTACAAGCTCACATGGCAAACCACCCTGAATATATCCCCTACCCAATTTTTGCTTTTTCTAAAGTGATTTATAAATGAAATAATGAGAGAAGAAAGAGATGCAAGTCACCATTATTTATACAGCAAACAACCTGAAATCCAGTAAGGGAAACATAAACCAGAATAATGTTTCCTAAAAACACCAAGAAAAAGGCAAATTAACTTACTTTTGAGATGTAATTATGGGCATGTTTGTGTTAATACCTGTGTAAAGAAAAATCATACGTTGTTTCATCAATAGAAAGATGGTTTTGTGTGATTTTCATCACTGGGGTGATCTGCAGCCTAGGAACTGTCCCCATTTCAGTCCTCAAAGCCATTTTGCTCCCACTTTTCAAGCAGGGACACAGCAGAACCAGGAAAGGTACAAATGTAACAGCCTGCACAGAGAACTAAATACACTTATTTCTCCAGACACTAATGGAGGGACAGGATAAAATCCAGGGATGGCCACTGGGACTTCACTGTCATGGGAGAGGTGAGTAAAGACTGAGTTTTTATATAAACAGCCAAGAGCAGACTCAGAGTGACTGAAAACTTCAATCCTTCCCTCATTATGCCAGGGACACCAAAATGTGCAGATTAAACCCCAGGAATATCAGGGAAAGAAAAGTCCCAGGATGATCTTTTTATTTCAGTCTTCCCAAGCAAGAACTCAGTGAAGGTTTGGGAGACTGCACTAAGGAATTGTACATATGGATTTCATACTGTTGGATTTTTCTGAGGCATGAGAGATGGGGAGAGAGATAGGAATCCCCTGATCCAATCCAGAGGATTCTTCTGCATGTAATTAATGAAAATGTACCTTCAATGAATGAGGAAAGG
The DNA here is from genome assembly GCA_013398995.1 of Alaudala cheleensis. Taxonomy (NCBI): domain Eukaryota; kingdom Metazoa; phylum Chordata; class Aves; order Passeriformes; family Alaudidae; genus Alaudala; species Alaudala cheleensis. The sequence goes on from VWYE01003291.1 coordinate 142,184, forward strand.
TGAGAGGAGCTACCAGAGCTGAGGTGCAAAGAGCCCCCATTTACCTCTCCACTTGGCCACCAGCTGAGGATCTGAGATGCTGAACAAGGGCCGGCTCCTGGAGAGGATCCCTTTTCCAAAATAGCCCTGCAAGGACAGGAAAAACCCCAAATTATCTCATGGCACAAAAAACCAACTTCTTTCCCAGTTATAGAATGTGCAATGGTGAGATCAGCTGGAACAAGGAGCTGAACTCCTGCAGCTTTTCAGCTCTGCCTGAAGCTTGTTCAGCTGCTGGTGGCTGGGTCAGTACTGAACACCTGATTTACCCAAGAGTTTAATTCCCATTTGGCCTGCAGAGTGTTGAGTCTTTCCCCTGAATTCTAAATATTTGTCAGCCAACATCTCCCAGCAAATGTTTGAAAACAAGGAGACACCTCTGCATTAGAATGCTGCTGAAATGGTACTCAGACAGGAACAACTTACCACAGCTTGTTTTACACAGGAATAAATCACCCTGAAGTGAAAAGAATTATACAAGCATTTCTAAAACATCAATATTCAACTTCCTGAGCCTTAAAAACAAGAAAATGCTTTGAAATGTTGCATGAAGTGTTGAAAGGAGACATAAACATGAAGGCTTTGCAGCTGTTTCTCAGCTCACAATGTCACTTCATTCCAAGATTTATTTGCTTGGATAAGAAAAACTTTTCACATTTGATGCATAATTTATTTTTTAGTACTGATTTCAGGAGAGAAGGGAAATATGGAGAATCACAGGAAGGGCAGGAAAGCATAAAGGCAGCGGATTTCGGGCATTATTATGTTTTACCAGTATTTAAAACATTACAAGTATTGTGCAAACAGGGTGCAGCACCTTGTTGTAGAGCTGTTCAATATCCTCGGGGTTCCTCACAATCACATTGTTGTTAATGATCTCAGCCTGGCACAGCCTGAAATCCTTCCCTCCCACATCCACAGGAAAGGGAGCCTCGTAGGATTCAAAAACTCTCCTCTTCCTTCTTGGGGGGTGAAAAACTGCTTCTGCCATTTCTTAATGTATCCTCCTGAAAAGTGGAAAGAAAAGATTTAACACTTAGGAATTAAGGCTTACCCATTTTTCTGTGTTTCAGCAAGACCCCTTCTACAGCAGCACTTTCTCCACGGGTCCCGCAGGGTGACACAGCTTTAATTCTGTGACTTACACCAAACAAACAGGGGCAGGGTGTTCTGGACTCTGATCCGGCTCTGGGGCATCCCCTGCAGAGCAGACAGGGATGCTCCTCAGCCCAGGCTTTATGAAGGAAATTCCAGTAATAAAGGAGTAAAACACATTCATGGATAAAGCAGGGGAATGAGCACTAAAGCAGAAACCATACAAGTGCCCGGTGGGTTGGATGGGCAGTGTCCATTCCCGGGCTGTCCCGGTGGTTCGGGGGCAGTGTCCATCCCCGGGCTGTCCCGGTGGGTTGGATGGGCAGTGTCCATCCCCGGGCTGTCCCGGTGGGTTGGATGGGCAGTGTCCATTCCCGGGCTGTCCCGGTGGTTCGGGGGCAGTGTCCATCCCCAGGCTGTCCCGGTGGCTCGGGGGGCAGTGTCCATCCCCGGGCTGTCCCGGTGGGTTGGATGGGCAGTGTCCATTCCCGGGCTGTGCCGGTGGTTCGGACACACCGAGCCGGGCCGTTCCCGCCGCGCGCGCGCCACGCACCGTCACTGTCCCCGTCACCGCCGCGCCGCCACCGCGCCTGCGCACTGAGCGCGCGGGAACGGCCCGGGAACGGCCCCGCCTCGGCCCCGCCCGGGGATCCCGCCCCGCTCCATTCCCGGTCCCGCTCCATTCCCGGTCCCGCCCCGCTCCATTCCCCGGCCCTGCTCCATTCCCGGTCCTGCTCCATTCCCCGCCCGGCTCCATTCCCGGTCCCGCCCCGTTCCGTTCCCGGCCCCACTCCATTCCCGTCCCCGCTCCGTTCCCCGCCCCGCTCCATCTTCGTCTGGGGGTTCGGTCCCGCTTCGTCCTAGCCCAGAGGAGATCCGGTCCCTCCCGAGGGGTTCTGGTCCTGCTTCACCCCGGTCCCGCTGCATCCGCGGTCCCGCCGGCAGCGGCTCGCTCGGTGTCCCGCCCTGGCAGAGCTGGAGACGCGGTGTCCCGGTCCCGGCTGCCAGGCCCGGGCGAGGAATGCTCCCGGCTCCGCTGCGGGGCTGTCCTCGCCTGGGATGCGGTGATGTCCCCGCCGGGATGCGGGGCTGTGCCTCCCGGGATGCGGTGATGTCCCCGCGGGGATGCGGGACTGTCCTCGCCGGGGATGCGGTGATGTCCCCGCCTGGGATGCGCTGATGTCCCCCCGGGATGCGGTGATGTCCCCGCCGGGATGCGGGGCTGTCCCTCCCGGGATGCGCTGATGTCCTCCCGGGATGCGGTGATGTCCTCCCGGGATGCGGGGCTGTCCCTCCCGGGATGCGGTGATGTCCTCCCGGGATGCGGTGATGTCCTCCCGGGGACAAATCAGCGGGCGCTGGCAGCTTCAGTGACCAAGTGAGAGAAGCGTTTGGAGTGAGCCATGAGCTCCAGGAGCAGGGGCAGCAGACACACGGGAGATGATTGATCAGCGGTGTGGGGACGCAGGGACAATGTTCCATCATGTGGCTCCGGAACAAAGCCCGTGGCTCAGTGGCTGCCGGGACAAGACACCCCTGTCCCGCCGGGTGAGGCTGATCCTGCAGCTCGGAGCCAGCTCGGCAGGGCTTGTGCAACTATAAAATAAAAGCACCTGAATAAAACAGAAAGCATTTTCACTATTTAGGACCCGGCATGCCGTTTTCTACAGCTTGAGCCTTGCTCATGAAACCCACAGTCACCTTCACCCACAGCACTCCTGCTCCTGTTTTGGGATTACCCTGGGAGGTGCCACTGTCTCACAAAGAGGATCAAAACCATCTGGCTCCAGGGACACAGACTGTCAGCAGAGAATTCTGATTCCCAGCAGAGATCAGTGAATTCCCTGATGAAAAGCTGTAACAATATGTCCTTATAGGAGGTGTTTTATCTCTCACTCCTGTTTTTTATGGTGAGCCAAAGGGCAGGCAATAGTGGTTACAAGGCCAGACAGGAATTATTGCACAGAACATGAGAATACTCAGCTTGTGTTCTCACAGGTATTGCCTGCACAGGCTCACTTGATACACCAGCTCAGGACTTTTTATTTGTTTTGATGTTGATTTGTGTAAAAAGCATTGAAGCAAACCTCAGAGGGGCCTGATGTATTCCTCACCAAAGTCCAGAGATGCTCTGGTAACCTCAGGCTCATTCTCAGAGCTCTGCCATTAAAACACCCAAATCAAGACATTCCAGGCAACAAAATGGAAGGGACCTTGTATCAAAGGTGTCGCTCTGATTCAAAATTCTTTCTAAATTGGTCAAATCAAGTCTCATGAATGAAAGCAGGGTTTATCTCTGCTAGCTGTATCTGTATTTTCCCTCTGTGCAGACACATTTACTATGAGACGTTCACTGCAGGGAGGAGCAGACAAAACACGAGGAGCTGCAGGCCACTCACATATCCTTATCTGTGTGCAGCCTTGGAGGAAGCCACAGCCAGACCCTCAATTAGCTCAGTCACACTCCTGGTTCTTCAAGCAGATATCTGCTCCCGTTCCTGATAAGCCCAGATCATGCTGCAGCCAGGACTTGCTGTCTGAAGGACAAGTTCTAGATGAGTCACATTTCTTTTATCTATTAATTTCTCCTATCAATAATTGTACAGACACTCTCACAGATGTCTGCGGGCTCCCTTTTCGTGATGAGGCAGCAGATGAGCCGGCAGCACCCCAGTGACAGGCTCTGAGCTGCAGCCCTCGAGGTGACAGCGGATCCCGGGGGGTCAGAAATGTCACACTGCTGTCAGGAGCCGAGGGGAGAGGGACAAGGCTGAAATAACCCACTCTGCAAATGGTAAAATGCACAAAGCACACCTGCACTGGCCTGCAGGGCCACTGGAATATGGGAGGAGCAAAATGTATTGCAAAATAATCTTGTACCTGTGAGTGAGGACAAGGCTGAGGATCGCACCCTGTCCAGCACTGGGACTTTTCACAGCAGCTTAAACAAACATCTCTCAGGAGCAGTACAAATAAAGCCAATCCTGCCTCGAGACACAGGCCTGCACTACAAGCACGGGATATCCCTTTCCCGGGAGTTCTCAGGGTTTCTTTCCCTCCCCGGAGCCCCGCCTGCGGTGCGGCAGAGATGCGAGCTCCCTGCTGCCCTGCCGAGGCTGTGCTGCTCCTCCTGCCCAGCCCTCCGCAGGCAGCCCCTCCGAGCCCCGCTCCTGGGCTCGGCAATGCGGGCTGGGAGCTGAGAATTCCCTCTTGTCCTGGCTGCTTCACTGCTCTAACGCAGAGCATTCAGTTGCTTACTATTTCTTGATCCTCAGCTGATTTATTGCGTTATTAAATGAAGGTCCGAGCCAATGCCAGCTTCCTGACAGACTCTTCCCTGGATCACCGTGGCTGTCACCCTTCAACCCTGACACAGTTGCCTTTGCTGCCTGCTTTCCAGCGGTGCTGCCCCAGTGTTTGCACTGCCAGCCCCAGCAGTTCCAAGGATGTAAATATGGAAATGTTGTGGCATCCATGTCAGACCCGGTGCATCCATAGGAACCCCTCTGAACTCCCAGGATCTTTCCGGGGGGGGGATACTCCTGCTCTGTGCTGTCTCAGGGTTCCTCAGGCCCTGGTGGAAGAACAGAGCTGCAAACCAGTTCCAGTGGCAAGGCAGGATCTCCCAGCCAGGCTCCCCGAGCTCCTCCTGTGACCACACACGTGGTGATTTCCTTTAAAATCTGCTCTCAGCCTGCCTGTGGTTTGTGTCCTTCCACAAGCACTGTTTCATTGCAAAGCCCATCTGGAATCATTTGGAAGAAATACTCCTTTTATAAAATAGGAGCTCATTTTATATTATATGGACTAATATTTAACAGCTAATATTAACTAGTTGCTGTGCTATGAAGTTTCCACCTCCAAACAATGGAGTTGCCATGTGCAGGAAGGTACAGGGGAGTTTTGTTATCCAAGGTGGTTTTTGAGTGTTTGGGGATTTTAGAGGCAGTTGGGAGTTAATTCTCAGTCATATCTCAGCCAAAACATACAGGCCAGGTACTCCTTAAATACATATTTTACATGCTTAGGCTTATTAAAAGAAACAGAAATGTCAGCCTGTAAAACTATTTGCCCATGTAGAAAGCTACTCATAAAATCTTAAAAGAATGATCTGTTCTTACAGTGTCTTTAGGTAATTTTGGAATCTGTGCCAAAAAAAGAAAGGAGTTTTGCATGGAGTCCCCTGAAATTCAAGTCATGATTTGTCATTGTAATAATTTCTGTCTGGCTTTGACAGAAATCCTGTAAAATGTTGTTATCCCATCTGAGCTCTAATCCACAAAACCTCCAGGATGAGACTCTCCTTTCTGAATAAAGCCCTTTTCTTTCTCACAAGGTGATGTGGACAGCAGTGGGAGGATGGGCTGTAGTTATTTACATTAGCCAGTTCCAATTTCCCCCGACTGACAGAAATTCCCATGGAAATTCTGGTTACATTAACTTTGACAGAGATATGGGACTGTTTTTGGAAACTTAAAAAAAACTCCAAACAACTAGGGAATACTTTTCATTTTTATTAACGGGCAGCATCTTAATTTTGTTTATTAAAGAAATAAATCAAGGTTAGTTTCTGCTTAGTTTCAGATGGTTTTCACAGGAGACAAAAAAAGAGAAGTCAATGACTGGCCAAGCAGTGAGGAATCCCATAATAGCAGCAATCCCAAGGTGGATGGCAGTGAAGGGAACAGCATGAGAAAAGAGGACTTTAGAGATGAGTATGTCATGAGTAAATTTACTTCAGACATGGACAGTGATTGTGTGTTCCAGGAGATTAAACACACTTGGATGTGGAATTCTTGTAGGATCCATCCCATCCCATCCCATCCCATCCCATCCCATCCCAGCTCTCTGAGGACATCACAGTCACTCCTTGCCCTCCATTTGTATTCTAAATGGGTTTGGAAATGATGTGAACATCAATTTTCTCTGCACCCAGTCTCCTCAAAGCCATGGCTTTCCTTCTCCCCCTGGAAACAAATGCAAAAGCTCTGAGCTGGCCATTCCAGGGGGAATTAAGGGCACTTAAAGCCCCTGATTTTCACCCAGCCCTGAAGCTGCAGTCCCAGATGTATTTACCTTTTGCTGCAAACCATTTGTTTCTGTGTGGCTCATTAGTTTTTCTGCTCCATCAGTGCCCCGGGTGAGCTGCTCAATGAGGCAAAGCTTCTGTTTGGCCAAATCCTGGCTCCATCCCCTTCACCTCCTGTGGCTCAGACTGGGCTGGACACGAAGCTCCAGGTTCCAGCAAGATGAGCAGGAAAAGTTCATTTTTTTGTGTGTGTTTCAGGTGGAGAGAGCACAGTAAGTGTTGGGTGTCTCCACTAGGTGTCCATGTTTCAGCAATTTTCATCCAAGGCTCCCTCAGCAGAATGCAGAGCAATTGTTCTGCTCCACTGCAAGAAGTCAATGGAGACAGATTTTCATATTAGTCAGGTGTGCACTAGGGCCTGCACCTAAAAAGGCAAAAACCACTCAAAAACCACCTTTAAAGTGCACATCTTAGACACTCAAACCAGCCCTATAAGGGCTGGCAGACTTTTCAGATAATGATCATTGCCTCTCTTGCTTTTTCTAATGTTATTGAAATTTCTATGTGCTTTGTGTTAACTTGTAGGAACAAACAGGAAAAGCTTTCCAGATTTTTAGAGGGTTTTTAAAAATCTTTTTTATTTGATTTCCAGTTTTTCTCTGCACTGCCTTTTTTTTGCACTCAGGTGAGCACAGAGCCTTAAAGAGCAGCTCAGACTTTTAGAAACACCTGCCTAATTGTTAAATAACTGCTTTGCTCATTACATGTCTCTTCAAATATTGATGCCTAATATTTACCTACTCTTCCTGGGTATCTAATGGATGCTGGAAGGCAGAGTTTTGTGCACTAAGTGAGCTTTTCCATGCTCCCAATTTTAAACAAGCTGTAGGTAGCAGCCTTTGGGCCTCAGTGCTCATTTATTGAAGATGTTTTTCACTGCTTGTTTTTGTGACCAACCCCACTGATTAATAAGAGGTCAGAGACCAGTGATTCCATTCAGATATGAGGGAATTCCAAGGAGCTGAAAAGAAGGCCTTATTTAAGATTACTGAATTCCATTCTAGGAATAACCCAGCAGATTTTTTTTTCTGGTTTCCCAGGCATTTTCAGTTTGTTAAATGTAAGGGACAGAGTATCCTAGAATTTTAGAGAGTGCTCTGAGCCAGACCCGTTTAAGGCAACATCCAGGACCACATGCACACGAGGCTTTAGTGATTTATAACTCCCACAGCTGTGAGTGTAACATCTAAAACTGAGTTTGGCCTCAAAACTTTTACCTCATTTACAATGCTAAGGAAGCAGAATAGGTTATTTTATTGTATAACAAAATGGAAATCTGGTGTTACTCCATCTAATTTGGAGTGGGCCTGATCCAGGAATGTGCTTTAAGATTTCTGCACAATAGGAACAATCCTATGAACTCAGATTTAACCTGAAGTGGGTCTCAGAGCTCATCCCAAATGCTGTCTAGGTTCATGTGTCACAGCTGACACAAGCACAAAACAACAAGCAAATCGAGAAAACCCCTAAATCATCACATTCTAAGAACTGAAAGAAATAAACCAACTTGTTGCCAAAGGTATATATGTTTTTAAATACAAAAAAAAACCACCTCAAACCAGCCAGACCCAGAACATCCTCTCATGGAATATATCCCAATCTGGAATATTGACTTTCCGTTTGTTTAATAACAGGAAAAGGCTTGTTGCTCTTTTGTTGAGTTTCACATGTCAGCATCTTCATATTCCTCTGGTATTCTTGAAACTTTTACCAGGAAGAAAACTGTGCCATGGCCTATACTAGGAAATGTTGTGTTTATGTGAAATGCCTTTATGAGCACACAAAGGCAAACAATTACTGCCATAAACCGAGGCAGCAGCTCCTGATGGTTTGCTTGTCTCATTTGCACTTCTTTGTGCAGTTCCTTGGCTCATTTGTCCCTGCCCTTGCTGTGTTCTGCTCCTCACCTCTCTCTGCACCTCCTGAATTCCAGGGCAGGTTAAATCCCTTTTCCCATTTCCCCATTACCTGCAGGGCTCTGTGCTCCTGCCATGGGAATGCTGGCTGGGAGGTTTGTCACCCAGCTGCTGCTGGAGCCACATTTGGTGATCCTTGAGGGCCCTTTCCAGCTCAGAATATTCTGACAATATTCTGAATATTGTCACAAGCCTGGAACTGAAGGGCTGATTTTTAATTACACGGTCCTGGGGCTGGACTCTGGAAGAAATAATGACAAAGAGCTTTCAAATCTCTTTGAAAGCTTCTTACAGAAGTGTTTGAACTTAATTTGGCCTTGCCAGTTTTATTGTGGCAAATTCAGTAACCATGGCAAATCTGGGCCCAATTTTGTCCCAAAGAGACAGTTTTATTTCTGTAGGACAGACCTGTGAGCTGTGTAAAGCAGGCCAGTTCTGTTCACACAGCTCTGCTGTGCTGTGGGTTTGTTTAAACAGTGACTAAACCACAAACAGCCACTGGCTGGATTCCCCAGGAGCTGAACTGTGGGCACAGGAGTGTCTCAAACCCAGGCTCCAGATTAAAAAAAAAAAGGTAAATAACTCATAAAAGGAAGTGCAAACAGCAGGGAAATCTTGTTTCCATCTGTCAAGCTGTGTAAAGGACAGGCAGGCTGGGAAGAATGGGCAGTGTTGGGGGTTTTTGTGGGGTTTGGGAGCATCTCACATCCCTGGATGTGAGCTGGGGAGAGTGTGTGAGCCCCACCTGGTGCTCCTGCAGCTTCCCTGAGCCACACAGCACATCTCTGGCACAGACACCAACATTTCAGGGGGGAACATCAGGCTCAGAGAGCCAGGGCTTTGTTCTTGCCTTGCCCCTGTGTGGGGCAGGGGCTGTTTTCAAGTGCAGCAAAGCAAAATCTTGCTCCTGCTCGGGTCCCCAGTGCTGCTGCAGTGCAAGTGCTGTGGCAGGGTGTGTAATTCTTTAAAGTTACTCAGTGGAAAGTCTCACAGGTCCCGAATTAGCAGGAGTTTTGTAAAGTTCCTATTACCATTCTGTGGAATTTATCCCAAAGGTGTTGAAATCACTCACGCTTGTGCTGACTCACTTCCCCCAGGGAGAGCTGCTGACCTCAGAAATGCCCTCACTGAGGGCCAGGGCACAGAGCTGCCATCTGTGCCATGCAGAACATCCTGAACTCTCAACTCTGCTTCATCCTGCAATTCTTTCTTAATGTGTCCTGCTGCCCTGCAAGCCCCAGTCTGCTGGAAATGCCACTTTGCTTTATAATCTGCTCTGACTCAGATGCTGAGCTGGAGTGGTATTTACAAAATATCTGTATCACCCTGGATTTATCTTGCCAAGGAAAGTTAAATGGTTACAGATTAAAAAGATTTTATAAGCACGATATGCCACAGTATACATTAGTAAAAGTTGTCCTGAAACTATTTCTGTCTTTTGTTGGGAAAAGAAATAATTATTGAAGCTTGAAGGGGAAGACTGCTTAGTAAAAGGAAGGAGAATTAACCATAGTGAGGTTTTAAAGGAACTCTGGTTTGCTGATTAAGTGCTTTTTTTCAGAAATGCAACTAATGTTTCCTTCTTTTTTAATTCTTAAATCAAGCCCAAGTGCCAGCAAATGTCTTTCTTTACTGTGTCTGGAGGTTTATTTTTAGTCCCAAGAAGGGTATAGACAGCAGGCTGGAAATCAGGACCTTTGCAGGCCAAGTAAACTTCCCCACACTTGAACTCTGGGTGTCAGCTCATCCATCTCCTGTGGCTCAGCTCCTTTCTGTCAGAAGAGGCTTTGCAGCCCCATCTGCCAAAGCTCTGGGGCTCCTCACACCCCAGCCTGTTTTATCTCCCTGGAAGCATCTCCAGTTTTGCAGCTTCAGGATTTTCCTGGGGCTGAATTTGGTAGTGTGAGGCTCAGAGTGAGCAGGGATTTCATTTTCTTGCCTGGTAAAGGTCTGACAGCAGAAGTGCCTGGCATGGGGTGCTATTTATTTATCCTGCTGTTTATTCCCCGTGGAAGGTGTGGGGTGGTGAGCACAGCCCCACTCTGCCCTTTCAGAACTGGAGTTCCAGAGGGTGTGTGGCACAGGGGAGAGCTCACAGGCCTGTCACCAAAAGTGGAACATCACCAGATGACAGCCTGGGAACCAGGTGGAAAATACAGGGCTTTTCAGGTGCCTGTTGGGCTGTAGGTACAGTTTCTCTGAACAGGCTGTGTCCTTGTTTTAAATGGAGAGCTGCAAGAGATGCAGGAATGGTTTTCCTCTCCCAGGGAGGGTATTTGTGCCCCCCAGTGCTGTTTGCCAAACTCCAGCTGGTGCTGAGCCACTGCTTTTCCCTCCTGCTCCCATCTGGCTGAATCAACAGTGCCACGGAGCAGGCAGAGCTGGGGTGTCAGCCTGGAGTGTTTGTCACACCATTAAGGGACAGAACATTGGTGTCACCTGGCTCAGGGCTGGAGCATGGAGTGCTTCATGCTCCAGCTCCCTGAGATCCCCTCCCCAGCTGTTGGGTTTACCTGAGGTGCAGCTCTCCTCAGAAAAGGAGGCAGCTCCCAGTGCTGCTGCTTCAGGAGAGCTCTGCCCTCTGCTCATCTCAGCTGGGCAGCTGAAAAAACACATTTTTTTCATTTTTTGCTCATTCTGTACAGTTAACACAGCTCCAAGAGAGTGAACCCCTGTTACAGCTCATCCCCTGAGCCCACAGACAGAATTGTCTGCTGAGTTTCAGCCAAAATCCTTGTGGCAGGCCCCTGAGGCTTTGCTGACATGGGGCACAGCACGGATGAGTTTGAGGGCCCAATCTGACCTCTGGAACCTTTAATTTTGGGCACATGCAAGGAGCATGGAAAACTCTGGTCCTGTGCTCCAGAACCCAAGCTGAACTTGCCAGGCTCTTGCAATCAAAAAGCTTCTGCAATGTCTGTGGTCAGTGTAATTCCTTCTACACAGAAATATGATTATTGTCCCCCCACACCCATCAAAGTGTTGTGTCAATCACTATAGAAACCAGAGTAAATATCCTTGGATATGTATTTAAATATCCTTATGGAAACCAAGTAAATATCCTTGGATTCAGGCAAAGATCTTGGTGTGTGAGAGCTCTGGAGCCCATCTCCACCAATGGCAAGGGTACCCAGTGACAGCTGGATGGCAGAAATGGGAATTTAGGGAAAGTCTTGCAAACTCTGACCACAACTCATTGCAAGACTGGAGCAGGATTGCATCAATTCCTGCAATGGGTGTCCCAGCCCCCCGAGAGAGCAGGGCCTGATTAAAAAATGACTCGTGGTTGCATTCCAATACTTGGAATAAATAAACCAGCAACTGGCTCTTGTGCAAGGTCTATACACTTTCCTCACTGACTTTCACAAAAATGCCCCATTTCTGACACCTTTCCAGCAGCTTTTAGAGGCACCAGGGTCCAGGCAGATTAAAAATCTGAATTCTGGATTCTGTTGCTCATTCTGACAGGCCCTGGACAAGGAACACCTCAGTCACTCACTCCTCTATTTACAAAAAGGAATGAAGTCACTCCCATATCACTAACTCTGGTATTAACAGAAAATAGTGGCATTATTTAAGAGCTATTATTTCTTATAATTCCTTTTAAAAATCCTTTAAAAGCATCTTGTTGACAAAAATGAATTTCAAAGTGATTATGTATTCACAGCAATAGTAGCATCTATCTAAATGCAAATTTCCTCCTTCATTCTATTAAGTATCTATAATGCACATTTAAAATCTCCATTCACCTCCCTGCTCCATGAGGAATATTCTGCTGTCATAGGTAAGCAGCAGGAATTTGAAAAGGCTCTCTAATGCACTCTTAATCAAAGTCTTCCCATGGAAATACAGATTTTTATGGATGGCAAACTGAAGTATCCAAATGTGCAAAAAAAAAAATATATATATATATGTACCAGACTCCAGGTAGGTGTAATCTGCAGTGTGGAGATTCAAAGGAAGATGTGAAAAATGAATGTCAAGTGTTGTATTTGTGCAGAATCTTCTGTCTGCTAGGATGGGAACCATGGCTGTGGGAGAAATGAGTGAAATTACACAAATGGGCCTGAACTGCCTGGTTTGAGCTCGTTCTCAGGTAGCATTACATTTCTGAGAGAAGAATCCCTTCCCTTGATGCCAGCTCATGGATGCAGCAGGAGAACTTTTCCCCTTCCAGCTGTGCCCCACAAATGCAGATGGATTTTGGAATTGTGCTCTGTCCTGCCTCCAGTGCCAGCCCTGCTGCTCCTGCCCAGAGGAGCCCTGCTCAGAGGGGGCAGGATGGCCACACACAGCACTGAAGGGCTGGCTGTCACTCAGGTCACTGCTGCCTCTCGTTTTTTACCTAAAGGATTGAGAATTAGGGAAGATCTGGAGCCCCTCACTGGAATTTAGGCTGCTGCAGCTTAATCTCACCACTGGCTCTTCCACATATCAGAAAGTCAAGGCAAACTCCACTGTTTAGTCTGTGTCATGTTGCTGCAATGTTAAATCTTACCAATGCACAGAAATAACTGAAATATATGGACTTTACCACTGAAGTTCTGATAACAACATCTATTTGCACCACAGGATGTCCAAATCCAGGCTGCTGAATTCGAGCTCAGGGCTGGGCATGGCATTCTGTGAGGCAGCACTTATTTCACAATTATCAGTGAACAGAGCAGGCAGTGGACACCAAGTTATCCCACAAGAAAAAACAGGAGTCTGCTGGGTCTTATCCCTGCCCAGCCAAAACAAAAAGGAGGTGCCAGAGCCCCCCTGAGCCAGCCAGTGCTGATGTGTGCAGTGCCACGGGACAGACAGGGACAGACAGGGACAGACAGACAGGGACAGTGACAGGTCCTGGGGGCATTATCAGGATGTGGAACTCTGTGGTTGTGATTTCCTACCTGTTTGCAGAACTTCCAGAAGCATCCAGCTCAAACTGGAGTGAATCCAGTCCTCAGTGGAGGAGGGAAGGGCATCAGCTGCTCTGAGGAATCACAGCACACACAGCAAATGAGTTGTTTAAAACACAGGAACAATGCTAACAGCTTTAATTCTAGCAGAGGTTTCTTCAGACAAGGGCCCAGAATGTTCATGTTTACAACCAGAAAAGAGGTGAAAGGGATAAAATGGATTTTGAGCCCATACAGAGCATTTTCTGCAGTAAAATTGCTGAGTCTCTTCAGGTCTGTACTGATCATTAATATCAATATGTGCTCATAATAAATTTTCTGATGATGCTGATGTGAATTTCTCCCTTCTGCTAAAACTGAGAAAATCACAGAGGACTTTGAAAGCAAACCTGATCTGAATCAGCTCCTGTTCTCCCTTTATGAAATGTTTTTAAGCTTCTTTCAAGGCTCAAAAATCTGCCACTGCGTATTTCTTCGATGTGAATTGCTGAGCATAAACAGAATGGCAAAGCCTAGAAGAGCTCCTTGCCACAAAGACACAATTCAGTGTTTTTCAGGCTTTCTAGAATGTGTCCCCTTCTCCCCTGCAGCAGTGTGACACAGGCAGTGGCAGCCACAATTCCAGCCCTTGGTCCCTTTCCCCTTCCTGGCTCAGAAACATTGATCTGCTCTTCACAAGGCTGCCAGGAAGGAGGGAATATTCTGAGGGAAGAGAAATGACTGGAGGAAAAAGAGGGAGAGAAATGTCAGGAATTCCCTGCTATTTGCTGCAGGAGTGCAGGACAAACCCCTCACTCCTCTTCAGGGCCTTCTCTAGTTGTGAGAAACTCTTGTAACAAGAGACAAAGAGGCACCTCAGGAGGATTAAGTGACTTTAAGGTTCACCCTAAAACCCAGGGTACATTTGCTTTTAAGATCCCAAGAAACAGACCTGCATGGAAAAAATATTCTCTAATTTATGATCTTTCCTTGATTTCCCTGAATTTTTGACAAAAGTTTTTTGTGTTAATTGTGTTCCAGTATTTCCAGTTGCATTTGCAAAACCAGTCCCTTGTGTCTTTCCCCATGGGAATGTTCTCTGACCTCTCAACATGGAAAATTTGGGCACTGAGCTTCATTCACAGGCTGGGAGAGCTGGGGGTGCTCACCTGGAGAGGAGAAGGCTCCAGGGAGAGCTCAGAGCCCCTTCCAGGGCCTGAAGGGGCTCCAGGAGAGCTGGAGAGGGACTGGGGACAAGGGATGGAGGGACAGGACACAGGGAATGGCTCCCACTGCCAGAGGGTAGATTAAATGGGATACTGGGAAAGCATTCCTGGCTGGGAAGGTGGTGAGGGGCTCTGGAATTCCCAGAGCAGCTGGGGCTGCCCCTGGATCCCTGGCACTGCCCAAGGCCAGGTTGGACATTGGGGCTGGGAGCAGCCTGGGACAGTGGGAGGTGTCCCTGCCATGGCAGGGGTAGATCTGGATGGGCTTTGAGGTCCCTCCCAACCCAATCCAGTCTGGGATTTCTGTGATTCCCATCACTCTGAACACCTGAAGGCCACCAATGGCAAGTGTTCCACAAGAAGGTCTTCCCATTTTGGAGTTGCACCAAAGCCCTGCTGTTAACAAAATTAATGAGATTTTGTCTGGTCCTGGGGTGAAACTTTCACTGTCTTTTCAAACATTCCTATTGCAAGGCCCTGTTGCACCAACATGAGGTTTCAAAACACAGTAAAAACCAACTTGGCTTTAGATTATTTATTTATTTATTTGGGACTCATGTCTAAAAGAGCAGCAGCATTCCTGACAGCCAGAGGATTCCAAGCATCTGTCCTTAGCTTTCCAGTCACCCTGGGGAAGCAACCCATAATCCACATATTTGAATTGCCACTGGGCTCTGTGGGCTGTGCAGGGGTGGGAATGTGGGCAAGAATCTTTCTGGGTCTGTAATTAATCCTATTTGTTGTAGCAGTGTGATTTATGGGACAGCCTCGGTGCTGAGGGGATAAAGGAGCTGCTCCATGGAGATGGGGAGGGCTGGGGTTTGAAGGAGGGAGAATCCTGAGCAATTCCTCTGTTTAATACAGCAGGAATATTGGAAAGGCTCTCATAAAGTACAGTAGCATCCTGCCAAGAATTATCCCTCAGCTTTCTGCAGCCTGAGGATTATTCCAAGAGTATCCCCAGAGTTTTGGTTTTTTTGGCTACAGAGTTGGGGATTCACCAAGAATTTCAATTCAAGACTGAAGCAGAAGTTGAAGGTTGCTGAACTGAGGCTCCCAGGTTTCCCAATGGATGGAGCAGAAGCAGATGATGCCCTGCTCAGCCCTGCTCCTTCCCACAAGGAAGTATTTGCCCCTTTTCCCAAAGAAGCAACAAAAGCAAGGAATGAACCATTCTGCCACGACTTATTTTCCACTGTGGCATAAGCACATCAAGTATAACCTGGTTGGTATTTTGTGCACAGCCTCTTTTGGAACTTAATCATCTTTTAAAACAGTACTGGATAATTCAACATTTTTCCTGTGTGAACACTTCAGCTTCTTCCATGATGGTTCTTGATTAACAAGGTCTCTGTATCCAATTCCAGAACAAGTCAGGGCACTAAAATCAGCACACCAGGAGCCCCCTTTTGTCATAAATGTCGTGTGACCAGCACAAGTGGTCACCTGACAGTCCTGTCACTGCTGCTCCATCACTTCCCTTTTGCCACCCTGCTCCGTGCTGAGTCACCCGAGTGGTGACAAGAGCCTGCAGCTCTTGGTCAACAGGTTTCACTTCCAGAAGTGCGTGGAAAAGATCATTTTTGCTGTCCAGCTCAGTACTTGGCGTGGGGCAGTTGCAAAAGGCAATTCCCCTCCTCTGCTGAGTCAGGGCGCAGCAATTTCTGTGTTGGTTGGAAGAGTAAAAAACTTGAATTCCCTGTATTTAAACTGCTGGGTAAAATGGAAAGAGGAGAGGTTTGTCACTTGTCCCCTCAGCCAGCATCCTGCCATCCCCACTGGCTCCCTCAGAGTCCTGGCTCTATCCCAGCCACTGATTTGGGGGCAGAGCTGTCCTTAATAATTGCATACAAACAGCTTCATTTGCTAAGACAAGAAATGATTCCATTTCTTCCTCTGTGAAAGCTTCCAAATTGCTCTAGAAATTAGCAGGCCAATCTATAATTATCCCTAATCAGCAGCAGCTCAGCTCTGGTGTTATCTGCAGCTTCTGGTACACAAAACTTCAGGGTCCAAATTCAGTGCAAATGTCTGAGGCTGCCACGGGAGCCTGAGCTGGGAAATGCAACAGGGGCTGTGCTCACTGCAAAAAGATTTCAGAAATTGTTCTGAGTTAAACTATAATAACTCCAGAACTTGGAAAACAGGCTGATGCTGGCCTTGCTTCAGGAGGCAGCTGTTATTTCTGCTTCATACAAATGTTAAAAAAAATTGCATTAAAAAAAAATCATACAAATGTTCCTTGAAAAAACCCTCATGTTGGACATGAACCAAGAGATCTTCCATAGCTGCAAAACTACTGATTATTGCCCAGGGGATGAAATATGGGCTGCATGCATGGCACAGCCAAATGTACAGAAAACAGACTGGTTGTAGTCCTGTTCTTACAGCAAAGGACCAGAAATTCAGTGAGCACTGTTGCCTGTAGGCTCAGCAGGACCAGGAAGGAGGGAATGGTGACAAATTCTGGATTAACCTGGACCCTAAAAGTGGCTTTCCAGGCTGGTGTCTGCAGAGAGGGACTTCTCAACCAGCCTTGCTGCTGAATCCCACTGCTCTGCAGGTGAACAGACTTCATTCTCCAGAGATTTGATCCATCTCATCTCTATAAAAGCAGGAGGAAACAAATGGCTTAGACAAAACCTGCACAGGATTCCATAAATCATCCACTCTTCTCAAACCCTTGGAGGAATATGGCAGAAGCAGCTGAAATATGCTGTTGACCCCACTGATTGCATTTCTTAGAGGTACTCCTAAAGCACAATAAAAATTCCTCCTATCAAGTGTCCGCAGCTCCTGGGTGTTTGTGAGGCAGAGCCAGGGTGCTCAGTCTGGAGGATTTGGTACCTGGAATGCCTCTGTCCAAGCTGTGACAAAAATCCCCAGCAGAGCTCTGTGTGCCTGCTGGGCTGGGACCTGTGGAACCACATCCAGGACCAGGCTGAAGATGTTCCCCAGAACTCCTCCGTCACTTTGGAAACCCCCCTGGTCACACCCTGGTCCTTTATCCTGAGGGACCCTGTGCTCTCCTACGTTAGAGCAGTGATGGCAGGAAAATGCCTCAGAGGCCACGTGGATGGCACTAGAAGTTTAAAATGAGATGTCATTTTATTGAATCAGGAAAACCAGCAAATACTTCATGGAGGGAATGCTCCTGTTCTCATCTCCACGAGCAGAGCTGTGGCATCCAGCCATAAATCTGGTGGTGCTCACTTTTCAGTGCCTGGAAGGGCTTTTCCTGTCCATAAAACAAAGTGATACTGAGTGATCAGCCACCAGAAATGCACAGGCTTCCTTCAAGGCGAGGAAGCAGGAGGGGAAACGCAGGGATAAGAGGCTTAGCCCACCTCAGATGCTGAGATGTCACCCGGCTGCCTGCTGGTGAAAATGCACACTCAGGATCAAGAGAGGGAGCTGCAGGGAGCTGCTGCAAACACGAGCCCCAGCTCTCCTCTGATCAGCACTTCCCGAGCTGTTTATCCAAATACTGCTGAGATTTCAGCAGGATGGCAATAATTCTTCCCAGGGGGACTGTTTACAGAGCTGTCCTGCAGCACCTCGGGAGCAGAGATTTCCCTCTCCGTGTCCCTGGCAGCTGGCACGTCCCTCTGCTGTCCCCTCCCTGGTGCCAGGACAGCTTTTCCTCCTCTGCGAGCAGCCAGGCAAGGCCAGTGCCCATCAATCTTCCTGAGTGCTGTGAGGGGGAGGCTGAGCACGAATCACCTCTCTGCACACAGAGGGAATTCCATGAGCTGGTCCCGCTCTGTGCAGAGCAGCCTCTCTCAGAACATGACTCACAGCCACTTCTGCCGTCATCTGAGGATGTTCAGGCAGAACAAATAGCATGTGACCCGAGGCCAATCACAGCTGGGAATTTGGATTAAAAATAAAAGAGGAATGAGAACATTTGTCACAGAATACTCTGTCCTTCAAGGAGAAGGAAATTTTCTAGCGGGAAATAAAAACAGCATTTATTTTGATTAAAAGTGCTTCTGTTTCACTCCGTTTTTTCTGACCCTAAGAGCAATACTACCTCGTGGGTTTGGCTTAGTGAAACAACACAAGGGATGTTCTTTCTCAGACTGGGAAGAGGGAATGTGGTGCCTGGGAGGAGCTGCCTGCACCTTGCACTTCTGAGTAGAGTGAAAAAGGAATTGGATTGAGATCCTTTAGACATGTGGGACAGAGACCCTGCTGCCAAACAGGGCCAGAACAAGCAGGAAAGTTTATACACTTGTCTGGAACTGAAGTCTGGGGAGTGTCCAAGCTGGGTTTGTAAGGGGATTATCTCCTGGGGTTAATTGCCAGCAGCCAGGCAGGGCTGAAACACTCCTGAGAGGATCCAAGGTCCGGGCAGGGCTCTGCTCTGAGTGCTCCCCTTGCTTTCCACAGAAATCCTGAGGAATCAGGGGGTGTGTGCCATGCAGGGAACAGGAGTGTGACAACCTAGAGGAAACCAGCCCCAGACTGAAGTTTATTTTGGAGTTTGGGGATTTTGTTTGAGTTTTTTGTTTACTTGCCTTTGTTCTGTGCATTGCCTCTCTCAGAACAGGAGCAGGAGCTGAGCAAACCCAGAGCTGCTCATGAACACCCTGCAAGGAGCCTGTGCCACTCACTCAGCCTGAGCTGAGCTTCTGCTCTTCAGTTAATGAGTGACCCAGGCCAGGGCTGGGCTCTGCTCTGCTGTGGTTACACATTCACCACCCTGCCTTCCCCAGCACAGCGGGGCCAGCACAGCCTGCAAGTCACCAAGTTCCCTGGCTGATAATTCCATCATTCCCTTATCAGCTGGCAGGGAGGCAGTGCTATCAGCCTGCCAGTGGCACTGCTCACACATTGTCACCCCGCTATTTTGTCTGTGTGCCTGATCCTGCACGACCCAGCCAAGGAATTTTGCTCACTCAGCTCCAGCAGTCCGGGCTTTGCAAAGCTCTGTAAACACAAAGCTCCCAGAGAAGGAAGCCAAGAGCACGCCGTGGCAGGGGAAAATATGCTTTAAATACATTTAGTGAGAATTAAACACTTCATCAATCAAGTGACAAACAAGAAGTGAGATCTAATTTGGCAGAGTCTCTCTAACTAAGAGCTCAGTGGATGGCAGGACACTAAAATCATATTTTACTTTCCCACCTGCTTGCCTCTATGACACTGTGGCCAACGGTGTGCTGGGCTCAGGGGACTCCAGAGCAGAGCCCAGGCAGTGTGAGAGCAGCACTGAAACATCATTGCATCTACTGGGAGCCACTGCACAGCCTGAGGGGGAGGCTTGGAGGCTCCCTTCAGCTGTGGGTTATTGCACACACATTTCAGGCAGCTGATAACAGGGAAAGGAGCTGTGCTGAAAAATAGATAAACTCTGATTTCCTTGGTTTACTTCAGGAACAGATTTCCAGGAGCACTGAGTCAGAGGAATGATTTCTTTCTTACAGTTCTATTTTCTTTCTGTTGAAATCAATTATTAAATCAAAGGAAATCTGTGGTGATTATTAGGCTGAAACCCTCAGCCTCTGCTGAAGTAGTCCAGTGTGTATTTTTATTTTCTGTGACAGAAAACTGAGTAAAATACAGGATTTGAAGCAAGGCTGGATTTAACAGGATGCCCACTGTTACTCCAGATAACATGAAGAACCAAGTTGTTCTCAGCTCTGAAGGACAGGAATTCAGAGAAGCATTAGAGAACACTTGGGGTATCAGGGATAGACTGAAGAAAAGCAGGGTGGCTGAAGGATCTGAAAACCACATTTAGAATAGAGAATTAGGAGAAAAGTGTTAGAAGGGGATCAGGGATCGAATCCATTCTCTTGCTCCAGGGCAGGAGCTGGGAGTCCTGAGCTATTCCTGATAGACTGAAAGGGAAAAACAGAAGTTGGGGTAGAGAATCTGGAGGACAGACTGCTGAAGAGCATGCAGTGGAGTTTCCTCTTTTACTGGGGGTTTATTTGAGGGCAGAGGCACAGAGCTCTGGACACTGGCAGGTGTAGCCTGTGCTGCTGCACCATCTCCTGCTTTTTACGAGCAGGTCTGTGGCCTGTGTGCTCCCACACAGTTAAACTCAGTCTATTTGTTGTCTCAGAGGTGGGGTTTTCTTGGCAGCTCTGGGGCTGAAAATGTTGGTACCAGGGAGGTGGAAAAACCCCAGACATTTAAGCTGAACTAAGGGCACACCTGGATTAACCCCCTGGACTTGCAGCTCCTCTCTCAAGGGGCAGTGGGGAGGAGATTTATGCAGTCACTTTTTGTTTCAGTGCTTAAACCTTTGCTAATGAGACCAGTATGGCCAGAAATATATAGAATAAACCTTTGTCTCTTTGGAAGTACCAGAACTGCAGCTCATTCCCAGGGAGCAGAGAGCAGCACTGGCTGCAGGAGCAGCAGCAGCTGAAGGTGTGACACCAGTGGCCCAATTCCACCTGTTCATGGCTTCCTGCATTTCCTGCTGAAGGAGCCATTTCCCACATTTGAATATTCTACCACACTTGAATGAAAATTCTGCCTTGCAGACCCTTCCCCTTCTGCTCTTGGATGCACCCAGTGAAGATTTCCAGCTCAGCCACCCATGATTTGCAAACACTGCTGTTCCTTCCAGCCCTGATTGCGTGCTATCCCCATGGCAGATGCAATTGCCTAAGAGAAACAAACATTAAGAAAGCATTTAATGTATTGTTGCTTGTCCTCTGATAATAAATGCAACAGCTGGAAACAAAGAGGGGAACTGTCACCTGGAACAGGCAGTTCCAAGCACCCAACATTTTGGGAGAGGGCCCAGTAACGTGCACAGTGCAATGAGAGCTGGGCCCCAAGGGAGAGCTGGGTCAGGCCTGTGGGAAGGCAAATTGGAACTGTTTTTCTTGAACATTGTGATAAATATTACCATCAGATCACACCTGGATCACAAACTCACTCTGATCCTCTTTTATGGGATGTCTCATACTGAGAGCCCACATTCAGATTTACAGATCTTGCAGTTATTTTGTCTCCTGAAGATTCTGGAAGCCCTTTTGCCATCTCTTTGTGCATAAAAAGCAAGGGGATGACAAAGATCCCCCTCCAAGGATCTGCTGCTGCGTGGGGCTGAGCAAATCTCAGCACTTGCAGCAGGGCTTTGTCCAGGTCACAGGAAAAGCCAGTGACAAATGTCTGCAGTGACACAAAATCTTTGCAGCACTCAGGCACCCTGAAGACTTGGAAACAGCCTTGGCAGCCCCATTCCACTATGGGGAGAAGCAAATACAACCCCATCAAGTGGAGCTTTTGGATAATTGAGTAAAGTTCTAGATGTTTTTCAGGCAGACCCAAGATTTCTTGTGCCTCAGGATTTTTTTTTGCCCAATACAAGGTTGTTTTACAAGTCTCACGGATATGAGGGTGAGAAGGAAAAGAAAGAGAGAAGAATGAATTAATAACATGATCTTTGCTAGGTTCCATGCATAAATGCTATTATTTAGTTATAGGAGCAGATTTCTTTAAAATGTCATACATTAAATGAGAGAAGGAAGCTTCTGTACATGACTGGAAAGATTTGGGGTGGCACACGATTGTGGAGGCTGGGATTTGTCTCATTTTTATTCAGTCATCTAAAACTTCCATCCAGAGCCTGCAGAAGGAGCAGCACCTCCAGAGAACAAGGCAAATCCCAGCCTGAAACATCAGTCCCTGCAGAAGATTATTGCCAGGCTGAGCTCCCCCCACCCTAGAATGAGTTTAATTGGATGCTTGGCTTTGGACAGATTTAAATTAAGGATTAGGAAATCAAGCCATGACATAAATGCACGTTTTTGCTTTGTAAATAGTCAAAGAGTTAGAGGAGAGGATCTAGAGGGAACCTAGAAATTCATTCTGAACCAGATGATGGCAGAAAAAAACCAAATCTGAGTCTCCTTGGTGTAACTTAAACTTTTTCCTACATAAACGAAGCCCTGCTAATTAGCCAGGACACCTTTCCAGTGTCTTGTGCCATCCTTTTTTCTGCAGTGTTTAGATCACTGATGTCCATTAACTCCTGAAATATCAGAGAGAATGAGAAAAAACGAAATTACTTCTCTAAAAGGAAAAGAATGTTATGAAAACAAACTGCGGCTTTTTAGGACTTTTTGCAATTTCCTTTTTCTCGAACTGGGGAACATCAAGTCCTCCCTGTCCAGCAATTCGTGGGAACAGTGGGCTGTGCAGGGAGCCTGGGTCAGTGCATGAGAGGCACATCTGTGCCATCCCTGCCTTCCAAAACGCCCCTGCAAGGAGCTGCTGCCCCCAGAGCACAGCCCGGATTTTGGGAAGGCCCTGGCAGCCAGAGACTGGGAATGGCACCAGGAAAAGGCCAGGCTGGGTGTGCCAGGGGCTGTGGGACTGCAGGATTGGAAGGGTGGCTTCCCTCTGCAAGGACAGCAATCCCTGGCCCATGTGAGAGATGAGGGGCTTTGTTTGGGGGGTCCCAGTTCTCCTTCTCAGGCATCTGTGGGCAGCCAGTGCCCAAAATCCCAGCACAAAGCAGGGATGGGCAGGGATGGGCAGTGCTGCTGAGAGCCACAGCCAAGCTGATGTGTTGGCCACCAGGCAGATGTTTTTGGCCACCAAGCAGATGTTTTGGCCACTGAGCCTCCACCCTTCTTTAGCCACAGCAGCACTGGGATCTGCTCCCTGCACATCCTCCTGTGCCACTGCCTTTAATCCATGGCTTGGGATGGCACAGGGGAGTTTTGCCTTGTAGGGGCAAAACTTCCCATCTGTGGTGGCTGAGCCTTGTGCTGTGGATTGCAGCTTTTATCCCAATTGCTCAGGATCACTTGGATCAGGCACTTGGCTGCAGAATGCTCAAGTCTCTGATGGGATTTAGAATTTCTAGGTGCACTCTGTATTTTGTTATCCCAGTCATGAAGCAAAGGGCACCCAGAAAACCCCTCATTTGTGGGTTGATCTCTCAGTTTGGCAGCAAGTTATTACAAAAAAGCTATTCCAAAATAATGTCAAACCCGTTTTTGCACCTGCAATAGTTTCAGCTTTCAGTGCTTCCCCAGCTTGTTCAGAGGAATGTCCCATTGCACAGCACATGTACTGCTTCCCCTGCTCTCACAAGGTCAATTATTCTGCCAAAAAAGGAAATTAAATTAAATGAACATGGCATGATTTCAGTCTTGACAAAAAATTCTTTGTTATGTCGGTATTGGCTGGATATCCTAAGATGGACAGTGAGACTAATCAGTGATTAATTAGCTATTTGAAGCTGCAATAACCTGTAATTGTCTTGGTCCTTTCTTAAGAAAGGAAAAAAGAAAGAAGAAATTTTTCCTTCCTGGGTCCTCTGAGGCCTCACTTTTCCGTGATCCATGAGCTCTTAAAGATAATCATTTAATGGTTCAGATTGTTTTAGCTATTTCCTTAAATACTCCAGGGTAAATTTCCTTGCAGCTCGCTCACTTGAATGTATCTAACCCAGCTGAACATATTTAACCTATTCTCTTCCTCCTCTCCATACTCCAGCTTATTGCTAATTTCAATCATCCCAAGCATCTGTGGGAGTTAACCTTTTGCTGTGAAGACTTAAGCAAAGAAACTATTGAACAATTAATCTTTATTCTTCTGTTATTTCCTCGTCTTCCCTTGGCAGCACTGGGATTTTGATCCTGTTGTTTGTTTTAAAGCACAGAATCTTTTCTCATCTCCTTTAAGGCCTCTTCAAGCTGTCACTTAATGCTTCAGTATTGGAACACCACTGGATATTTCCCACCCTGGGCTTGCACAAACAGAGGGGAAATGCTTGATTTGAGAGCCAGGGTGGGAAAAGCTGCCCAGCAAAGCTGCAGTGATGTGCTCCAGCCCAGAAATTGGGCACATGACATTGCTCACAGGACATATCACCAGAGAGATTAATTTTAATTTACTGATTATTAACAGCTACACTGACCTGAGCTGATTTAGGATACCTGGATTTAGGCACCCTGAATAACACTCAGGACCTGAGAAGGTGACACTCAAAACCACCAGGAGGGGAAAAAAAGGAGAAAAAATAGCTAAAACCCCAAAGAGCTGCTCACCTCCAAGTGAACACACAGCTGGGCAAATAGAATTTTAAAGGAAAAATCCCAGTTTAGCTTTCTTGTTTGTAAATTAAATTATTTCTAGTGGTGATTTATAATGGATTTTTCCTTGGAAAGAAGGAAATTTTCTGGTGTCCTGGAGAAGATCCAGTAAGAGGGGAATTGAGGATGAGGTTTGGTGTGCAACTTTGGGATGATCTGAGGCTGATCCCTTACCTGCAGCCTCCTCCACCAGTAAAATAAAGGGAGTTGGCCCTGACTGTTGTCAAGCACTTGGAGAAATTTGCTGGGAGCCCAACCCTGAACTCCCCTTCTCCTGTGGATGGGTCATTCCTGGTGCTGCCAAGCCAGGGAGCTCAGCATGGCCAGGTAGAACAGGAGGTTCCTCTGGGGAAGGTGCAGCTGGCAGGCTGAGATGTTATCTTTGCAAACCACATTTGAGAGACATATTAAAATGCCCAATAAAACACACTGCCTTCTTAATCCATTGAGCAATTACTCATTTCAAATTGTGGCAGCAGCATTAAAACGCAGCTGGGGCAATTTCTAAGAAAATCAGGAGATAGAATCAAATGACAACATCCTTGTGCCCTGCAGTCCTGACGTGCACAATGAGCTCCTGAGCACACAGGGACTGGCTCCACTTTGAACAAGGAGTTCTTTACCCTGCACCCACCACAGCGAGGGTTTGCTCCTCTGGCTGTCAGGCAGGATGTGCCCACTGTCTGTGATTTCACACTCTCCAGGCATGCCAGCAACACATCAGCCTGCTCTTGGCAGCAGGAGCTGTGTTTGTGTAACAACAAGCTTTAAAAGCCTGTTAAGAAACATTGTCTGCTCTGCAGCAGGGGACTCGTTTTGTTGTTGCCATTTTACAGAAAAGGAAAAAAACAAATCAAATGGGCACAAGACATTTCTCCAAAAATCCGGAGGGCACCTTGGAATGTCTTTTAAAAAAATTTAAAAACCCCAAACAACAAGCAACAAACACCATGGCAGATTGGGCAACAGCTCCATCTCCTCCTCCAGGAGGGCTCATTTAGAATGTAAAGGAGAATGTTTGTTGTGTCTCCTGGACACGCTGCTGTCCCTCCACTGCCTGCTGGTGTGAATTGCACAAGCATTTCACCAGGCTCTGAAATCTGGATTGAAGTGTGCAGAGCACAGCTGCTCTTTGCTCAGCACTTCTGGATCCCAGAGCTTGGGAATGCCACGCTCAGAGAGGCCAAGGAGTGAAAGCTGCAGGGTGAGGGACAGGGATTTCCAGTCCCTGCACTGCCCTCCAGATGAGCACTGGGACTTTCTGTGTCTGTTCATTTGTGCAAAGTGCAAGGGGTGCATCAGGAAAAATAAAGGCAGAGAGATTCCTACAGTGACCATGGTACCTGCTGGAGTGAGGGAGATTAAATTCCTGTACTGTGGCTACAAGTAGGAGTCTGGCTGAGCTTCGCAAGGGCTTTTTTTGGTAAGGCCATGGCAGTTCTGAGCTCATTTCTGCCCCAGTGCAGACCACAGCCTGATTTTGTGGATTGCATTGGCTCTGCTTTTGCAGGAGGGTTCTCCTGTTTCCACACTCAGCACCAAAAGTCCCTGGAAGTTCTCAGCTCCCCCACCCTGAGCTGCTGGGAGAAGAGTTTGCTCCTCCTGGAGCTGCCAAGATGCTCCTCGAGGTGCCTCAAGGCTGCCTCTGACCCCGGGATGGCCGGGGAGGGCAGGAGCAGCTGCACAGCTCCTGCCCTGGCACAATGGGCCTGGGGGAAGGAAATGCTGCTCTGATTTGTATCCTCAGCCCCTTGGCTGCAAACCAAAGTGCCAGAACTGTGAGCAGGACAGGCACTCACAGCCAGCAAGGGACAGCAGGATGCGGGGGACAGGAACTGGGGACAATGGGAAGAATCTGGGGTGCACAGGAGCCACGGGCTGGCCCCTGCCTTGCCCTGGCACTGCTCCTTGTGCTCTCTGGAGTGATTTGGGCCAGGCAAAGCAGGCAGACACCTTGGGAGGACGACATCTCCCCTCTCCCCCTTGTTTTAATGATGCCCACAACTGAATAATGATGTTCCTGCAGGAGGAGGTTTGAGGATTCTGGCTGTGCAGAAAGAAATTTCTCAGCCACTGGAATTCAGGGAAGCTTGATCCCAGCCCAGGATTGGTGCTGGCACTGCAGGATTCACACCCTGCTCATGGCAACCCCTTTCCACTATTTTTAATGCCTGATTTGTTCTTCAAATCACTTTGCCTCTGCTGTTCTTCAGACATCCCTTCTGCATGTTTGGGGCAGGTGTCCCCAGTGTTCCATTTGGGATCAAACCCTGCTCACGTTGGGCACTCAGACCCTTCCTCCCTGGCAGCCATGAAACTCATTTGTGCATCATTCCATGGAGGCCAGTCCTCCCAGTCCTGGCTCAAAGAGTTCTCCTGGAAACCTTGTGTGACTGGGAGTGAACACAACCCCCAGCACAAACCCCCGAGTGCTGTCACTCGTAACACAAATGGGATTTTTCTCTACACATGAGCAGCTTCCCCATCCTAGGCTTGATCCCAGACTGGAGGCTCTTCCTTCCCTGGGCATTTGCAGTGAACTCAGGGTGATTGTGTGCCAGGCTTGGTGCTGGTTAGGCACAGCTTTGTTGTGTACCAAAGGAAGTTCAGAGCAAACAGGGAGGAGAGATTGGATATCAAATCCATAACTGGGTGCTTTACAGCCCTCTGGTTCCTCCCTCACAATACACCCCTGCCCACAGCAGGGGAACTGGAATTAGATGTTCCTAAAGGTCCCTTCCAACCCAACCCTTGCTGTGATAATATTTGGATTAAGTTGGATAATTTCCAGAACTGACAATTTCTCGTGGTACCCCTCGTGTTGGACCTGGCAGGTGAACACCTCACAATCTCCTGCAAGGAGCAAATGGAGAGAGGTGGCTTTGGGGAACCAAAAATAGCTGAGATCAGAAAATACCTTCTTTGGGACACAGAATTTTTACTGCTGGGTGCTGGAAATGCCCCCTTCAGTCCCCAGGCTCTCCAGGTAACTCCCACAAGCCACCTTTGCAACCCTGTCATGTTTTCAAATCCATTTCTTAGCATGACTTCATCCTCTGTAACTTCATTGTGGTGTGATGCCATTGCCAAGGACATTTTAGCATTTGAATTGCATTTGCAAGCAGACTCTGCACCTTGGAATTGCAATGGGAAATGCAGAGTCCTTACTGGAGAGTCCACCCAGAAGAGAAGGTGAAGAACTCATGGTTAAATTTCCACCACCCTTTTGGTTTTTTTTTTGTTGGTTGGTTTTTTTTTTTTGTCAATAACAACTTTCGTTGTCTTATGGGTATTAATTTACTAAGACTTTAATAGGTTTAATTTTCAATATTTAGAAGAAGCCTGTCCCTGATAGTATTTTTTTTCGTTGTCTTTTTCCACAGAACTGCCAGTGCAAGCTTAACAAGAGGACTCAGAGAATTTTATTCCATAAATTGATCTTGCAAAGGCAAAGCATTGTGGAAGTCCCATCTTCTTTGAGTATGGCTTTATTACCCCTGTTTATATTTTGTTGTAAAAATGCAATAGACTGAAAATATCCAATATTTTACTCAAGCTGTTCAGGCAGAGCCCAGATGCAGAGGAAGCTGCACATCACTGCACAGCCTTTCCTACCAGCCTAGAATTAATCACAATAATCTCCATTAAAACTTGAAAACTGAAGAGAAAAGATATATAAAACAAGAAATATTCAGCTGGGGAGCTAAAGAGCTCCTGGATCTTTTGATTAAAGTTCAGGTAAGAGACAGCAAGTTTAAGATAAAGTGGATTCCAACATGCAGCAACAAACCCATTCCTTTGCATTGTTCACATCTTACTTTACTTCTGACTGCACCACTCTGATCATTCCTTTCCTTCCATTTATTCTGGTTTGAGGCTGAACTGGGAAGGTGTTTTGTGAGTCTGCATTCTTCCCAAAAGTACCCCCCTGTGCAAAAGGACCCCAGGTGGAGTTGTGACTGTAGGCAGCTCTGAGTTTGTGCACAGATGCTCAGGGTGCTGCTCCTGGGTCAGGGCTCGTGGGGTGGGTTCTGTGTCATGGGCAGCAAGAGAAGGAACCCAGCAAGCAAAGCTCACCAAGAGCAGCTGACCCAGAGGGATCTCATTGATCAGCCCCTGATAGGATCCTGTTATCAACAGAGACCCAAATCAATTTTTTAAGGTCTAGAACCCAAAGCTTGCCCTTGTTACAGGAGCCAGCTCCTTCACTCTGCTGAGAATTTTCATTTATTACAGCAGGAAGAAGACAGATCTCCCTTGCCAGCAAGCAGATGTTCACCAAGAAGGTTTTACACTGATCAATTGCAAAATCCCTCACTGCAATCCTTTAGAAAATCAGATGCCCTCTGTCCTTCCTCCCACTCCAGCTTAGTTGCCAAAACTTACATACAGAATTATTACTGTAATGTTTTATAGTCACTGGGAAAAAAATATCCATTGGTCTTACAGAATGATGTGAAATGAATCTGTGGCCTCAGAAGAAAAAAAAGTCTATTAAAAGTAGCTCTTTTCCCTCCCTCCTCCCTCTCCCAGGGCCCTTTCGCTCCCCTCCCCCAACAATAAAGGATGTTTTGGAACAGCCTTTTCAGGAAACATTTCCACAGCAAAATGCAGCATCATTTATAATATTTAAAGCTACATTTTTGTTGAGATGGCTTGGCAGGCTTTGCTTGCAAATCTGGCAGGATATGGCCAGCTGAGAGTTAGCACTAACAAACCAGGATATGCTGACACAACAGAATGCTTTAATCACCCTTGCAGCAAGCAGGACAAGATCTGCTCCTGCACTGCCAGCTCTTCCCAGTGTGAGAACCAATGGTGCTGCGTGTTCCTCCTTCCCTCCCCTGCCTCTGGAGAGTTCCCTTCTCCCTTGCTGTCTCCACTGAGCTAAAAAAGCCTCCTTGGGTAACAGCATAGAACATAATGAGCAATGGATATTCCTCTTGGCCAAGGCTGTGATGAAAATGCTCCCCATTTCCAGCACCATAAGGAAGCTTAATAATTAAAAAGAGAGCCCTTAACCAGTTTGTGTCTCAGCAGAAGGGCTATTTTCACTTGCAGCTAAAGCTCTGTTTTGGCTTCACCCTTATACGAAGCAGGGCTGAGAGCCACGTTCAGTTGGCAAAACCCTAATTAGAAACTGGTCCCATTTGAGAGCTGGGAACTGATCTCAGCCACTCACAGCAATCTATCACAGAGAATTAATTTCACATTTAAAAGAACTCCTGAAGCATTTAACCCCAAAAATCTGAGACTTACTGCCTTGACCAATGCTTGCCCAGAGCAAGACTTGCCCAGGGAGTTCCTGCTGCATGATCTAGCCAAGCTACAGACTTGCAATGCTTCAATACCCACCCCGTTAGGCAATAAAGAGATGTAGTGAAAGAGTCTGTGGATTGAACAAACCTTCCCTATTTTGGGAGCATATAAATTTATAGGTGCTGTTTCCTGGCTTTGGCACACTAACACTTCTTGCAAACACCAGGTCCATGGAGCACTTGGCTTTCACAAAGAAATAAAGGTGAAGTGCTGTAAGACCCTGCACACACACCTATCTAACAGTGTTACATTGCATCCAAAGCTGTGCAATCATTTCCTCCTCTCTTCCTTTGTTGGGTCAGTCGTTGCCTCCTGAGTGTTTCCTTCAAGCCAGTGAAGATGTGCTGCCTAATTTCCTCTCCATCCCCTGCGTATCCAAATGAAAATCCAGAACTCCAGAAGTTGTTTTTCCTACAACCATCATTTCCAGGGCTGGGGAGTGCTGGGGAGAGTGGAAGTACATTCCTTGTATCTGTGGAGTTGGATACACCCCTGTGCAGCTGATTTTTAACCACTGCTTTTTCAGACAAGGAACTTGGAATGGGATTTATGATGACACCTATAATTTTTTCCAGTGCCTGAATGAGAACCTGAACTGTTTGTTGGGAATATGAGTGAGCAGCTGATCCAGGAGGTGTTTGCTGGGGTTGTTCCCCCTCAGTTTTCCTCCTCCCATACATCTCTAGCTGCAGCTTTGTGTTGCTTGTGTTTACAAAGCTGATGTTACATCCATGCAAAGCTATTACCTCTTATTTAAAAAGAGAAAAACTCCCATTAAAATGGACTCAACCTCAAGACAGAGTTTACAGCTACAAATCAAATATTAAATCCTGATGCCTCAGGGTTTATCTGTGCCCACAGTGACTGGAATTGTGGTGTGTTAGCTGGGGGAAGGGGTTCAGTCACACAGGGTGGGACAGCAGCTCTAAGTCCATTTGCCATTTCCCAGGGCTCTGGAGTGCTGGCTGTGCTGGCTTCTGGAGTGCTGAGGTTTTGCTGGGCAGTGCTGAGGGGTGGTGAAGTCCCTGCACCAGGGGACAAGGGGGGTTTCCTTGCTGTTACAGGATCCGTGACTGGAATGGTCTGGGCTGCCTTTGCCACAGCAATGGAAATGCTGGAAATGCTTTTGTCTCCTCTCAGTTCATCCCAGGCCCTCACAGCAACATTGGCTGCAGCAATGGTCACCAATGCTGTCTGAAAAAGATACTTTCTCCCACTGAACAGGGACCTTGGAGCTCCTACAAGGAATGTTCTGATGCCCAGCAGGGCCAGGGGAACGGGCTGGACGTGTGCAGGGACACCAAATGACTTTTCAGGACTCAATTTCCCTCCAGTTTTTCCACAGAAAAAGCAGATCAGTGTGAAATACAAGGCAGAATAGCAGCCCAGAAGTTTCAAAGCCTGTGGGAAGCTCCAGGATCCCACATCATCCCTGAGGACGTTATGATGCAGTGCACAGATGAGTAAGGAACAGCACAGCACCAGCAAAAGCAAACTCTTCAAAGGCAGCCATGTACCAGCTGACTGCTTCTAGTTCTGAGTTGTTAAATGTTTTTAGTAGCACTGAAGATCAAAACCAGAATTGTTCATTTATGGCGTGGCCCATTCTGCCCAAAACTCCAGAGAGTCTGAAAGTATTACAACCTACTGATGAACTCCCATTAGCAAGTTCTTGTTTTTAATAAATAAAGTCCCATAGAAACAGAAAGTATTTACAATTAGATCAAAATTCTGAATATAATTCACAAGAGAAAATGCTATTTTTTGAGAAAATGTTTTCATATCCTCATAACAGTCATTTGTTCTAAATTAGTACATAGCAATTGTCCATTAAATGAACATTTTTCCCTTAAGACCTATTCTTGTAGAAAAGTATTTCAGGCAAAACTTCTTAACCATGATGTAACCACTCAGAATCAGAACATGCCAGTGATTAGTAACTCACATAAAAAATTAACACTTTGCATGGCTTGAGGAAAACATGGTGAATAATATCAATATGTGAGAGAAGACAGGGTGTAGGGAGAACAATATATTTTATTAGAGCAGCTGATACAGTTGAAAGAAAAGTAGAGGGTTGTGGGCATTCAGTGCCTTCATCCTCATGAAGGATAACACCCATTCCTGCAGAACTCTTCTGACTCTGATTACAGGACCACTCTCAAAATATAGGGATTTTTGAACAGAGTGGCTTAGCCACTGTCACTGCTGAATGGACAGTTTCAGAAATATTGTCCCTTGCAGGAGTGGGATGAAACTCTTTGGTTCATGTGCTGCTGGGTTACACAGATTTTTTTTCAGTACTTTAACAACGCACTGAACTCAATTTCCCTGTCAGAGCATCTCTGCCACTGACTTGCAAATAATTCTGAATATTATTTCTGCAAAGACATGCCCTAGAATCCCTTTTTATTTGAAACTACTTCTGGACTTCCATTTCAAGGGAAGCCAGTGGGAAATGGGATTGTTTAAGAAATGCAGGCTCAGATTGGTGGTTCTTGCTGGGTGTTGCTGTTCCAGGAATTCAGAGTTGGAGCTGGGGTCCATCCCAGGGCCAGCTCATCTCTGACCCTTCCTCCACGGGAGGGGCTGAGCTCTGCAGAGCTCTCCCACTGAGGCATGGAGGGCAACACTTCAAATGAACAGTGAAAACAACTGAAACCAGAGAGAGAATATTTTCTTTTGCATTGTAACAGCCACAGAAGTGTGCATGTAAGTCCTGCCAGTGCCATGCTCAGCTGGGACCTCCTGAAACAAACCTGCAGTGCTGAGCATGAACTGCAACGTTGGGTTTGCTCCATCCTCTCTGAGCTACCTGAAATGACCTCACTGCAAGCCTGGCCAGGATCAAAGCTGTTCTCTCCAGCCTTGCTGTGACTTCATCTCAGTGCAATTTCCCCCATGGGCTCCAAACCTGGAGGCTGAATGATCCAATCCCCCAAACTTCCTGGTGGGAATAATGCTCACTGCTGGCTCAGGGCCCAGAGGTTACCTGGAAACATTTCCAGGTGTAGAAGGCATGAGCTGAAGGATTAATTTTCATATTTACCTCTCTCAGCTTCTTTATTGCATAATTTGCATTGGCTAAAGAGTTTCAAGGTCTACATTAGGAGCAAAGCCAATTTCTACTCCCTGAAGATCCTACTCACACCTGCATCACCTCTTTGTTCACTTAGGAATCACCACTCCCCTTCTCTCAGTTTAAGGCACATTTTTTGCTACATAAATAAAATATAGACATGGGGAGGAAACCAAGGATATTGGGGACCTCTCCTTATGTTGATAAATAAGTTACAAATAGTGGCTTTTTCCCCCCACTATTCCCTCTTCTGGTCCACCACTGTGGGTCTCCCCTGCTTGATTTAGTCAGGGGTCACATTCACAACCTCTCAAATGTGGGCAGGTGAAATGTGAATCTCTCACCCCAGTACCAAGAATACCCCAAAATGATATTGTTAGGAAATTTATCTTCTGTTGAATTTGTTCCCTCTGCTGTGCTCTCCTCCCTGTGGGACCCTGAGGTGACATTATGGGGAACACATGCAAGAAAACCAATGACCTCAGAGCAGGAAGATCTCCCAGCATCCTTGGATGCACATCTAGAGCTCAGGGTGCAGGGTTTCCAGCACAGCTTTATCTTTACACAAGAATTAATCCAAACCTTGCTTTTGTTTAGGAGTTAATTTGTCACAACATTGCAATTTTCCATGATAGTTTGACTGTTCAATGGCAATTTCTCAAATAACTGGGGAAGGTCTCAGGCCAAGAGGTTTGTGCCAGCCTCATCCAGCTCAGCTCTGGCTGCTGTGGGGTGGAAACTGGGGTTGCTGCTGCTCCACCTGTGCCAAACTTGCACGAGCAGAGGAGTCAAAAGGACTCTGTTTGCTGAGAGTGCTGAGCAGTGCATATTCCTGCCTTCATTGCTTCTTGAAAGGGCATCTAATTCTTCAGTTTGCCCACAAAAGAGTGGCCTGGTTTTCCCTTACCCCAAGCCCCCTTTCTGAGCTCTGCCAGTGTCAAATCTCACTGTGGAAGGCACGAATATTTCCAGACCTGACACTTCTCCCTTTGGCCTTTGAAGCTCTCCTGGGAGGTTCCACTGATCTGTGACTGAGTTTTATTTTGCTGCTGCCTCGGGAGCACAAAATCGAACGTTAATACTTCAAACATTTCCCTGGGAATGTTCAAGGAGAAAGGTTTTTATTTAGTGGAAAATTTAACTGCATGCTCGAGTGAAGCATCGATCATACTTGGACAAGCAATCTTAAGAAATAACGTAGTTAAAAAATTAATTCTGAAAATACTGCCAACAATTTCATGATATAGATACTTTTAATATTAAAAGTAAATTGTAAATGTGTCTTTATAAACAATATGCATAAAATAGATCTACTATACTAAGCTCTCTCTTTTTTAAATGCTGTTTCACAGTAATCTCTTAGGTATGCAAAGTTTTTTTTTTTTTTCCCTCAAAGAAATAGTGCAATCTGAAGAACATACATTGTGTCAGGGGATTCAGGCCTGCTCTGCTCATTAATACAAGTCCTTGTAGATCTCCTGGAGCAGTGGATGGAGGCTCATGTCCGTCTCGGTTTTCTTGATGACCTGCAGGAGCTGCACGTGCTCCGTGACGATCTGCCTCAGGTCCGTCATTTTCTGCAGCAGCTTTGCAAACAGCTGCGAGGACTCGGGGTGGTTCAGCTTCAGCTGCAGCTCCAGGGCTTGCAAAAGGTTGTCCTGGATGTCCTCAATGGGCTTCACATTCAACAACCCCGGGCGGTCTGGGGGGAAAAGGGGTTGTGAGTTCATCAGCATCGTAACATCCATCTCTGCATTAATGAACTCCTTACACACCTCTTAGCTAATTCAGGGAACTGTCTGAGCACAGATTGTAAGATTTCACTGGGATTTGCTCAAAGGGGTTTTAGGACTAGTCTTGGAAACATTTCCACCGGGTGGTCTTGGGTAAAAAAGGGTTGTGAGTTTATGAGCTTCATAACATCCATCTCATCCATCCATGTACCCATTAATAAATTAAATGCATTAATTTCTTACACATTTCTTAGCAAATGAAGCCTTTACAGATGGCATTTCCTGGGACCTGCTTGACCATCAGGTAGTTTGTAAGATTTCCCTGGGATTTGCTCAGAGGGGTTTTAGAACTAGTTTTATACTCTAGAACTAGGTTTACACTCTAGAACTAGGTTTATACTCCACTGCAGAGGATTTTCTACAGTAAACTGGGGGAAAAAAAGAGTGAGATAGTTGGGGGATAAACAATCTGTATCAGGTAATTCACTTCTGGAAAACCAACATATGCTCTGCTGGGTTTGTGTGTAGCTGCTGCCACTGAAAATGTTTCCTGCTCAGGAGGATGTGAACCCTTCAGAATTAAAAAAAAAAAAAAAAGGGCATAAACTCAATGTCTGCAGTTTCTTTGATTCTCCAGCACTGAAAGTTAATGAAATGGTGACTGTCTAAGCAATGAAAGCTGCTTAACTTTGTTAAATCCTCACATATACAATGATCACCATGAATTTGTTACTGCTAAAATACATAATCCTGGGTAACACATCCCAAATATCATAATACATCATGGAAAGAATCAATAATTTAAATAAAATTTGCTGTGTAGCTATGAAATGGATTTCATAGGTTGATCAATAAAAAGCAGTGCCTGCTGCAAGCCTTAAATCACTTCCCTAAGGCAATAATTCCATTTCAGCAAGGACCAGAGATTGATCTCTATTAAAAACATAAAAAATAAGCTGTTATTTCCTGTGATCTTGGTAACCTTTCTGAGCACTGAGTTCTCCTAACTCAGCTCAACTTGTGCTGCACACTGGCTGAGAGAAAACAAAGCTCTTTATAAATCTATAGTGGCTTTACTTCATGGGGGAAAATCCTGCAGTGTAAACTAAAAGGCAAAGCTGGCAGGAAAACCCATGAGTACACAGCCATGGACACCAAGGTCACTGAGCAGCAAAGGACACTCAGCTCTCCAAGAGGTGAGGTTTAGGCTGAGTGTTTCAAAGAGAGGAATAAAAGTAATTTTGAATGTGAACCTGGATAAATGTTTGTCAATGTGCTTGTCTTGCACACATCATTTATTTATCCCATTCAACTGATAACCCCATAAAATCTGGTTCAGAAATTCTGGGAGTAAATACAACAAAAGGTCCCTTTTAATTAATTTCCTCTGGAAATATTTTCAAGCAATTTTTTAAAGATACCAAACAAATTTTTGAAAAATGTTGGATATTTATTTTTCAATTACCTGAGTGCATTGCAAGGGCTGCAGAACTGACATCTTTCTGAAACTTGCCAGATTTCAGCCCTTCAAAGCTGGTAATAATTAGGAGTTGTGATAGCTTTAAATGTTCCTTGAGCACTGCAGCTGAACTCTGAGCAGGCTGGGCATGACTCAGTGTCAGGGACAGAAAACATCAGGGAGCACCAAGACGTGGCCTCCATTTCCTCTGAGATCCATCCCCTTCTGCCCCTGCTCCTTTGGGCTGGGAATTTGTTGGGGTGTGAGTTTTTCAGGAGCAAATCCCAATTCAAGTGCTTCAGAGTCCAGGAGGAAACTCCACTGGGTCTGGAATGTATCAGGAGCCCCCTGAAATTGGGTGCCTGAGGTCAATTAAGTGAGACTGCAGGGGCTGAAATCCTGAAACCCCTTGAAAAAGCCCAATCTGATGATTTTCTAATGACCCAGTGGGAGCAGAGGCAGAAAAGATGACTCTGACAAAAGCCTTGGAGATCATCAGATGTTATTTTTAAATAAGCCAATTCAAGAGGAAGGAAAATTCCCATTGAAGGCAAAGGAGATTTTTCATGAATGAGAACCTCAGGATATGGGCAGTGTTTTTTGGGTGTTGACAGTTTGCTACACTTTCTCAGTAAAAACCTCTTACAGAGGAAAATGCTGCTTCTGTTCCAAGAAACTTATCTAAACCAGGAAAAAAGGAAATAAGAGGCAAAAGCTCAAACATCCAGCTATTATGGTATATTTCAAGCTGTTGAAATGCTCTTTTATATATATATATTTATATATCTATATATATGTGCTCCAGACTGATTTGGTTTTGTACCAAAAGTGAGATTTGTGCAGTTAGCAGCTGCAGAGGGATGTGCCTTGCAGGAAAAAGGAAAATGCCAGGAGAGCACCATGGTTCCTTGTTATTTATTATGTTTCTGTATTCACATTTTCCCCATGTTTTCATTCATTGTCCTACAGCTGCTTCAATTGGTTTGAAAACTGTGCAGGAAACTCCTAAGTCAGAAAATGTTCACAGTGACTGGGAAAAGGCAATAACTCCAACGTTCTGAGTGCCAGCAGTGTCACTTTGTGTAAATGGATATTCTATACAGTCTCAGGGGAAAATACTTTATTTGTTTATTTACTTACTTATTTGGTTGCCTCTTTCATGTTCCTAACAATAATTGCAATCTTTTTTAACCTGTTCCTCACATATGAAACTGCCACCTGCATGCCTTTACATTTCATTATCTGTGAATAAATGCATTTTGCATTTAAATGCACATTCTAAAATCTCAGTATAAAAAACCAGGCAAGGATGTGGCTGAGGGAACCCTTGTGCTCCTTCTCTTTTCTCTTGCTGAGGCAGATGTGACTCAGCAGTCTGAGGTTTGTCTTCTGAGCCTGTCACATGGATTGGAGTCACCAGGACTTTGGTTCAACGCCTCCAGTGATGATCTGCAGCTCCTGCTGTGATTACAAAGCATTTCTTTGTTCTAACAGAGGGCAGGATTTGTGTGGCAGTGAAATAGGAACTACTTCTTGGTGATAGTGATAAAACTTCCAATTGTGCTGATCTGAGAATGTAGCAAAGTGACTGAATTCAGTGTTTACACAAGGAGCAGGGACTTGGGGCTGAAAATTTAGGGTAAAAAAATGACCAAAACCAGAAAAAGTTACTTTAGAAACTCCACTGGATTTAAATACCAGTTTGACTCCACATGGACTGGCAGAGAGGGGGTCTTTACAGGGATACTCTGCCCCAAACATTGCCATATCCAAACATTGCTGTATCCAAACATTGCTGTATCCAAACATTCCCGTATCCAACCACTGCAGAAGAGAATACACAAAAATTCCAGCCCATCCATGCTACAAAGTTCCCTTCTGAGCTTTTCCTTTGTTGGACAGCCTGCTCCAGTGAATTTGCTCAGTTCATAAATGTGAATTGTCCCAACAGGGCTTGGAAGGTTACCTTTCCTGCCCAAACAGAAACCTTCTTTGACAGAGCTCATTTTCAGCTCAGGTGGGTGTGATCTTTCTAAAGATGCCTCAGTTGTTTTTCATGTATAGCAGAGCACTCACTACTGACTGGGGATGAGTCTCAGCTGCACAGAGGAAGAATATCTCCTAAACAAAGCTTTCCAAATCTCATTTAGCCAAAGTGTGTCTTTCAAAGTCACCACAGCTGGAAGGATGTTGTAGTGAGGGGTTGGTGCTGCTGTTGATGGCCAAAAGCATTTCTGTTGTACAAACAAAGTGAAATCCTCTGCTCACACACAGAGTCTCTCTGTCTGATCAGCATCAAAATCAGAACACAAGATTTTGTTTGCCATTTACTTTGTTTTACTCCACCAACAGTAAGAGCAGCTCTCCAGAAACGAGTTCAGAGACACATTTCAAATAGCTGAGGCAGAGAGAGACTGCACTGAGCAGCTCAGGAACAATAAAACCAACTGTGGGAGTATTTTCCATCTGTTGCTATTACAGTTCATTTGTCAGCTTCTTATTGCTGTGCTTTGGGGTTTTTGCCTTTTTAGATAACATGCAAAAGCAGCTGTTTGGTTATCGAAAGGCTGAAGACTTTTATAGGATTTGTGGCAAATTCCAAATAGTTCCCAGTGAAAAGCTTTCTACATGTGATGTTCCAGCTGGAATTATCTTCCCTTTCCCTTCTCCTCTTCTGTCAGAGCTGCACAAGAGCCAGGCCCCCTGGAGCCAGCAGAATTAGCATCATTTCACTAGGTAATAACAGATTCACTGACATTCAGAGCCCCTGGCTGGGATCTTTTTGGGTTTCACAAACTGGTGTTCTGTCAGAGATGTTTGTACACAGGATTTCGTGAAGGGATTTGAGCCTTGCAGGATTCCTGCAGCAAGTCAAGTCCTCGAGGTGCTGTGGTTTGGAAATCCTGTTCTCAGTGAAATCATCCTGCTATATTCAAATAGTTCTTACAGAAATACAATTTTGCAAGGCTGTAGCTCTTACAGAAATGTCTGAGACAGCTGAGAAATGGGACTCAGCTTTGTACCACACAAGATCTTTTAATCCCACAGAATGCATCCAGTCCAATAGATATCATATCTGGCTGTAAATTCCATGATAAAAGCTTTCTTTAATTGGCAACAAAGCTTAATTGTTTTTAAAACATAAGCTCTTTTTTTTCTCAAGCAGCTATCACACTTTTTGGAAAGAAAAAAAAAGTTCTGAAAAAAAGATAGGGAGGTCTTTGTTATCAAGAAATTAAAGGATCTTCCAATTAAAGGATCTTCCTAGAAAGGACTGATTTATATTTATATAGGTTTATATGTCTCTACAAATTTGTTTCAGAGTTTTGCTACAGTTACTTGATTAAAATTCATTAGTTCTTTACAGGTGCCTGTTTACAAATTATTCTGGAAAAAAAAAGGAGACATGCTGATAAATCTGGTTCAACACAGTTAATTATTGTATGTGAATCAGTGTCCTCCTGCAATCCAAAATGTGAGATTGGTTACATCATTCCTGTTTCCTCTGGTGGAAACCAAACACTGCTGAGGACGGGGCTTTGCAGAACACAAGTTCCCTTTTTGCAGTTAGGAGTGAATTTTGAGAGGCCTTTTTCTCATCTGTCACATTTCATTACAGTAAAGAGCAGAGAATATTGGCACGCTTTGAGCAGTGCCCTGATAGCCCTGTGCCATTTCTCCTCTCCCACCAAAAGCAGCCCAAAACACAGCAGCAAGGTGTTCTCCTTCCTGAGTTAAAGAGAGTCCTCAGGGATCACAGTGCCCGAGCTTTGCACAAGGAAGTTTCTGGCAGGAATTCTTGTTGGAAGTGGAATTAGCAGGATAAATTGTATTGTGAGCCCTTCTTTTTCCTGAATGAAACTTGGTGCCAGGAGGAACTGGAGGTGATTTTAGATGCAGTTCCACCTCAGAGTGCCCTCCCAGCAGCAGGGCTGCTTTTAGAACTCTAGCATAAGGTTGTGTTTGCTTGCTGAAATGTAATTTAATAACAAAATCCTCGGTGTTGCTCCGCAGAGGAGCCAAATCCAGAGCATTCAGCACATTCCTGCCATGGATATGTGCAGCTCCATGTTGGGCCAAAATACACACAAATCAGTGGGGCAAGATTTTATTTGTGCAACATCACTGCCTTGGGAGTGTTGGCCGGAGTAACAGAGCCTCAATGTGCCTGGAACAAATCTGAAGGTGTCTAAGTGAAATCAATGCTGGCTGGCATCACTGATTCACAAAGCAGAGCGGTGACATCACCTCAGCAGCAGAGAACACACTGACTGAGGTTCAGGGTTTTCTCAGTGAGGTGCTGGATGTGGCCAGTCTGGTACCTGGCATTTCAGGTTCATGCTTTGCTCAAAGCACAATGTATGAGCACAAAACAGAGCACCTGAGGAAAGCTGAATAAACACACAGTGCCTGGCTTGGCTTTTTTTTAGGAGACCATCATTTTCCTGACAAATGCATTTCCCTGTCCTTCTAAAGGCAAACTAAACCTTGCACAAATGAAAGAGCAATGAAAAGCACCATAACCCTGTAAGCCCAATGTCACCTATCATTTGGAATTGTTCTGGAGCCAAAGCTATTTGTGTTCAATTAGCAAGACACACAATCTAATTGCAGGTTCAAAAAACCCCACATCTCCTGCAGAATTTTAGCTCCTTCCTGTTTTCCAAAAGATAGCCCTGATTTTGTTCTCTGCCTAAATCATCTGATGACTCAGCAGGCATTTCCAGCTCCATCACTAATATCAGGGCATTTCCATTTTCAGTTTCTATCTGAAATCCAGTAAAGGGCAACCAACAAAAAGGAATTTGAGAATGACTACAAAAGCTCAGCACTCACTCCCAGCCTGCAGTGCTGAGCACTTTACTGTTTGGGCAGGAGTTAAAAGGGCCAATCCCATCCTCTAAAACCCCACATAAATAAGAGAGCACTCACCTCCACTCAGGATAATGACAGCTATAAATATTGCCAGGTCACTGTCATCTAATTCCAGTGCATTGAACTTCACAGCAAACTCAAACTTGGGCTCCATAAAGTCACAGAAAGGTTTCCTCAGGCTCTTCAGGAACTCCCGCGTCATGAACCCCTGTCCGTCGGATATGAGAACCCCATCCTTGTTCATCAGGGAGGCCAGCAGGGTGTAGATGATCTCATGGACCCCGTATTTCAGCAGAGTCACTTGGTCGTTCAGGTCGAGGCTGACGAAACCGGGGATGTTCTTGGCGAACTCGGTGATCTCCTGCACGGCCTCCACGGAGCGGAACTGGCACCGCTGGAAGATGCGGATGGCCACCTCCTTGTTCTCCTCCTGCAGGGGGGACACGTGCTTGCACTTGATCTGGTCTTCTCCCATCATTAGAGAGTTCATGTCATAAATAACGAAGGGCTGGGAACAAAAGGAAATCCCATTTACTCCCAAATGTCCTCCCCAAGAGCGCCCGGCTCCCGAGAAACCCCGAGAGAACTCAGCAGCAACCCCTCAGACACCTCTGGGGAACCTGTCAGCGGCTCCCAAAAGAGTTAAATTGCCCTAAGGAACATATCAAGGGTTCCCCAAACAGTTAATTGTCCTGAAGAACCTACCAAGGGTTCCCCAAATAGATTGTCCTGAAGAACCTACCAAGGGTTCCCCAAGTAGTTACATTGTCCTGAAGAACCCATTAAGGATTCCCCGAACAGTTTCATTGTCCTGAGGGACCTATCAAGGGTTCCTCAAATAGTTCAATTGTCCTAAACTTATAAAAACAAATATCCTCACAGTGCTAAAATGATTTACAGAAAGGCTGAGTAAAGGGGGGAAAGAACACTATTTTAAAGTATCCAGAGTTTTGCCTTTTCCTTTGTTTGTTTGCTTTTTGTTTTAGAAAATGTTCTGTAATTCCAGAATTCAAAGTTTGGAATGTTTAACGAAAGGCTAAAATGATACTGCTTTTATCTGAATTATAACAGCTTTTATACAAGAGAATCTAATGAGTGTAAAGGAACCTTCTTTTTTTGTAGAAAGACAGAGAATATTCTCATTTTGATTCCTGTATTTACTTTCATGTTCCTTTCATGTTCTATCCTAGGAAACACTGCAAGTAAGATCAACTCTATGGTATTGATTATCTGATAAATGTGACCTTTTGCTGTTAATTCCTTTAAAAATAACATTGTTAGGATATATTTAAACCCACTTGAGTTGTCTTTGGGAAAGAACAAACAAATGCCATGCTACAAACCACAATTCAGAACACAAGAATGAGGCTGACTGTGAAATAAACTCAACTGGAACAAATCAATTTTGAAAGCAGCTTAGAAAAAGTAGTGCCAGAATACTTTCATTAGGATCTGGAGACAATCTGTTCCAGAATATGCAAAAGAAGCTCCTGGGTTTAAAGAAGTGGTTATGTGAGGATTTCTCAAACTCATTGGGAGAATCTTTCCCTCAGAGGATTAATGACTGAAGAGTTCATTGCTGCACTGAACAAATCCCACTGATCTGAACAGGTTTGTTAACATGCTTGATTAATTAATTAAAATACAAGGGATTACATTCCAACAATTGGACTAAAGAAATAGTTTTTAAAACTGAAGGTCATTTATGACTGCAGATTCTAAAGCCTTATAGGGATGCTCCTTCTCATGGTTTTATATTTACAGCTCCAGACCACGACATTCCAGCAGGGACAGTGTGAGGGATTAAATGATTTTCCCACTGGCACTGAGGATTTCAGTGTGAAACTGAAACAACAAACACTCTGCACTGAGAAAAGCCAGGAGGAGGAGGAGAAGGAATTTTTCAGGTAATAACATTTTGGCAGCAGCAAAGCCATTAAAAACATATCTGCAGCTATGGATATGCACACATGTGGAACAGTGGAGTCACAGGACTGCAGACAATGCTTTTAAAATGCATATTTTGGTTCCAGTAGATAATTTCTTTCTGTTCTTTCTGGTGGGAGCACCAAGGACAGGAAGAAGTCATTATGAGTCCATGTCTATGTGCTTTAGAAAGCCTGTATTACACCACTGGCCTGTTCATGAGAGATGAAATCCAAGGAAGAGTTCAAAATAGCCAAAGATTTGTTTTTAGTATGAAGATTCAGATGAACTTGAGAGCAGAATCTTACATCAAATGAGCTCTGTACATCCCAGGAGATGATGAATAACTCATTCTAGTTTTGACACACTCACTTGCATATCCAAATATTTTAAATTAATTCAGCTCATCCAGCAACTAAAAAATAACATGAATTTAAACTGCCCACAATAAAGAGTTTGATGCTCCAGAGCACCAAATCCATTGCTAATAACAAAGTTGTAACCATTAAATACTGAGTGTCACTCTTTCAGTGGTATTTTCAAAAAAGACTTGAAAATTGAAAAGCTGGATTCTGTCTAGTGTTTTATTGCTGTTTCTAATGTGCCAAGGTTAAAAAAATTCCAAGAAAAAAGGAGAATTAATGGATGCAATGATACATTTACTGGGTGAGAACTGCAGTGGTGGAACTTGCAGGCATGAGCAGGTTGCACATCAGCTTCTGCAGAATAAATAAACTTAGATAATTCAAACTTTATATATAATTTCAAGCTGAAAAGTTACTCACACTGCAAGTGCCTACCACATCTAAAGCTTTTACGTGGGGGGTACAACCAATTTCTGGACAATATTAAAATTATTATTTTAATTGCCCATAAGGAAAGGAATAAACACCTTTTTGGAGCCTGGAATACCTCTGAGTTCTTTGCTGTCTTTTAAATTATTAAGGAAAATAAAATAAAGTCTCTGTTGTGATCCTGACAATAAAATTTCTGCCAATGATTCTAGAAAATACATCAAGCTAAGAGTTGTGAGTTTTGGAAAGCTATTTTGTTCTTTAGGTATAAAGAACATAAACATGTATAAATACTGTTACCAAAATGGGCAGGTGTTATTTGTCCTCCTCTCGCTGATACAGAAGATTTTGATGTGTTTGCAAGTGAAGTTTCCAAGGCAACCCACAAATACCCTCATCACTGTTCCTTACTTTTCCAAGATTTTCCTGTCCTAAAATTCCAGCTGCACCAACACTGGGCACTGGTGTGACCAGAGATAAGGCAGGGAAAAGCAGGAATTCACCAGAGCATCACAAGGATGAGCATCTCAGTTCAGCCTTGTGGCTGTGCTGGGGCTGGAGTCATTTACCACTTAGGAAAGGGAATATTCCTCAGGGAACAGCAATTCCTGACAGCTTGAGAGCCATCCTAAACAGATAG
Source organism: Alaudala cheleensis (assembly GCA_013398995.1). Classification (NCBI taxonomy): domain Eukaryota; kingdom Metazoa; phylum Chordata; class Aves; order Passeriformes; family Alaudidae; genus Alaudala; species Alaudala cheleensis. The sequence goes on from VWYE01003291.1 coordinate 186,327, forward strand.
TGTGGGAGATAACCTCTGGGCAAGGAGAAGGAAAACGGGAAGAGAGGATCAGGGAATACAAAAAGGTTAAGGTGACCTTCAAATTCTTGTCCCGGTTTCAAGCATTTTATTAGGTGAACTTGGAGTTTTTTCAAATAATGTTTACTTATTCTATCCAAAAACATTTCCTGTGTTTCAGTCACAGCTTGAAATGTGTAACTGCCAACAGCAAAGTGGGCTGGTTTTTTTAGCTTCGGTGTTTTGTACTATTTTTTTTTAAGAGCTGCGTTGTCAGCTCGGCAAACCGTTTACTGGGAAAAAAGGAAGAGACAAGAAGAAGAGGGAACTGACTGATTTGTCTGTCGTCTTTCCTGTCAGGATGGCCCTCGCCTTGGCTTTGGTCAGAGGGAAGGATTTGATGTAGGAGTCGTACAGGTGCTTGGCCAGCGCGCGCAGGTCGGCAGACTCGGGGTTCAGCTGCTCGATGTCGCTGGAGATCTCTGCCAGCAGCTTCTCCTTCTCCGCCTGCGGCATCCGCCCAAACCTGATGGCTGGGGAACAGCACAGCAGTTACCAAGGAGCACATCTCAGTGGCTTTTCTGCCACCTTCCTGCCCCTGCAGCTGCACCTCCAAAAGCACATTTGAATTTTCTGTCGCCTCTCAGCTCGTGTTAAACAGGGTTGGGCAAGCAGGGAAAGAGGAATTTCTGCAGTGGTTTGGGCAAAACAGCTGAAGGGCTTTAAACAAATGTCAACAAATCCCAGAGAGGAGGAAAGCATCTCTGTGCCCATTATAATTCCTTGCTTAGAAATGCAAACCTGCTGTCAGCTGTAGGGGAAACCCCCTGGTTCTACCTCCAGTCTCCACAAAATGCAAAGAACATTGAAGATATGAAAGTTCTGTTGGCTCAGAGTGGGAACCACCATTGAGATTTGTATTGTTTTGGGCAAATCACTGCATGGAGCTGAGATTCTTCATTTGTTTAGAAACAAAACCCTCACATGCCTTGCAGGAATAAATTCCTAAATAGTTCAGCAGAATTTAACGTAGCAAGTGCCATAAACTGTTAACACAAGAATTGAGGAATGGGGAAGAAGGTTGTGCAGGGGATGAAAAGCTGGAAAAGGTGAAGTTGTTCATGGTACCTCTATGTATGTGCAGCACTGAAAAACCAGGAAATGGCTCTACCTCATCATATGAGCTCAGAATTGCTCAAACCTCCTCTGCACCTCCTACTTTTCTGTCCAGGAGCTTCCTGTCCAAGACTGTTTATTCATATGGGGACTGACTGGAGAATGTTTCAAATGAGCCATCAAAATCAAGACTGATTTATCACATGAAATTTCAGTAAACAGAATTTATTTTGTTTTATGAAAACAAAACAGAGCAAAAGAGCATCCAAACAAAAAAGCGGAAGGAAGAAATCAAGGTTTGCATTTTGGCCCTAGGGGGAAATAGAAATATTATGAATATTTTTTCAGTGATTAGTGTGTTCCTTGGGTAAAGGAAAAGTGCTGCTGAGATCATATAGAGATGATTTTACTGGGGTTGTTTATTTTGGAAACAAGCAGCCACTTTTCTGAGTTTGCTGCAATGTGCTGATGGGCAAACAGGACCTTTTTTTCCAAGAGTAAATAATCACATCCCCCCTCTCCATTTTTCCTGTATTATATTTACTGATCAGTAGTCTTATTTCATGGCTGTAGAAACAAAGTTGTTCATTTTTATGACTGAACTCCTCTTTCAGCAGCCTCAGTCTGTGAGTGACATGTGCTGGGTATTTCAGAATTGATTGGGTGTCCTTTATATTTAATGATCCTGACCACCAGCAGGGAATGGTTCTGTTGTGAGCCTGTTCCTGAGAGCTGAGGTTTGCAAAAGCAGGGTCATAACCTGGAATCCCTCTGCCAGAAGACTCCATTCCATCAAAAGAAAAGGTGATCAGGACTCAAATGTACTTTAAATACAACATTTCATTAAAAAGTATATATTTAAATATAACAATTCATTAACAAAGAGGAGGGTTGTGAATCAAGCATTCCTGTCTTACAATTTCATTGACATAGGGTTTATTTTTTCATAGAATAAACTATTCTAAATATATTTAGAATATATTTTATTGGTGAGATGCAGCAGATTCTGTTCAATGTTTATTAGCATTGCAGGCAAAATTTGGGGCAAAATCAATTTGGTGGGACTAGCCTAGCAGCTTCCTTTTGTAAAAATCCTTGTCCCTGCCATTTCCAGGGGGCTGAGACAAAAATCAGGGAGAGGTCAGGCAGGGAGAGGTTTATGGGAGGAGCTGGGAAAGGGGGATTTTGGATGACAGGAGGAGGAGCTGCTGCTGCTGCTGCCACTTCCACAGGTCAGGCTGGGCAAAGGAGAGCCTGGGAAGGGATCACTGGGAGTGGGAAAAGCATGGGAGAGCTCTGGAAACGCAGCTCTGGCTGAGAGGGGTTCAGGTGGCAGCTCCTTCCCCCCCCCAGTAATGCCAGACTCTGCACTTGGGGCAGGAGCTGCAGCTGGGACGGGGATTTCTCCCTTTCCTTTGGCAGTTCCTCCTTCTCCTTGCACTTACTGGAGTCTCCAAATGTCAGGAACAGAAAGGCAGCAGTGACCACAGTCAGTCCCTCACGCTGCTTTCTATCCCTTGGCTTCCTGTGGGAGAACTCCAACATTTATCCTTCCCCCAGGTTTCACTGCTTGGAGAAGTTACATGTAAAAAAGAAGATTGTTTATAGACTGTTCTGTAGGGCACTGCTCTCCTGATTGTCTGGGTTATTTCTGGGCATAAAGGAGGCCCCAGATAGCCCATAAATGCAGTTTGTTACATTAGAAAAGCCAGGGTAAAGCCAGGCTGGATACCTGTCTGATTTCAGTGGAGATGTGCCCAGATTGAGCAACCCCCTGCTCCCAGAACTGATGAGAAAGACATTGCCATGTGTTCTGTGTTTCCCATTCCAAACCAGCAGCACTTTTAGCAGAAGAGAACAAAATAAATGACATTTTAAAACTAAACAAGAACCAAGCTTGTGCTCAGTGCCACTTGAGAACACAATCTGCACAACTCAGGGTTAAGCCCAGAGCAGCACTGTGGCTTGAGAAGGAAAGGAAAACAATATTCCAGGCATGAGAACACCACTGTCTTTTTTAACCTTTAGCCAAGTGCTATGGAGCATTTCTACGTGAAAAAATGTGGCTGTAGCTGCTGAGTGTCTCCCTGCAGTCCCCCTTTTGTCCTGATCCTTTTGCAATAATGCATCCACACAAGGGCAGGCACAGGCTGGAAGCCTCAGGCACAAATAGCCCACATTCTGCTTCAGAGCATTCCAAATCAGGGTAATTTCCCTGCCCAAGTGGCTGAAGTGTAATCTGGAGGTGCAACATCCAAATGTGTCTCAAACCCCCTGGTTCTACCTCCAATCTACACAAAACCTAAAGAATATTTAAGATATGAAAGTTCTGTTGGCACAGGGTAGGAAGCTGGGTAGGAACACATCCAGTGCTGCATTTCTTGAGGCTTCTGGGTCCTCAAAGGTGACATTCAGCTCTTTTTTATAAATTAGTTTATAAATCATGGAGTGGGTGTGCTTTGTGCAAGGCAATGCAACCAGAGTGGGGAAAATAAAAAAGGCAAGTGTGGAAGGCAAGGTTTGAACAGAAACACTGAGTCCTTGTTGGGAGAACTCCTGCTTAGAGCAAAGGAAAATGTTCCTTGGAGCCCTGGGGCAAAGGGCTTTGCCCTTTTCCTGCCTCCCCTGACTCCCAGAACCTTCTTGGTGCCACAGCTTCTGCCTGGGCAGTGGTTAAGAGGGCAAAATGCAGGGAAATGTGAATTTTAAAGCTGTTCTAGATGTTGTAAGGCAGAGAGAATGGTCAGGACCATCCCTTCCTGATGGAGCTGCCCATGGATCCCAGGGACTCAGCTGGGAGCTGTGCTGCCAGGCCAGGGGACAGCTTGGCATGCACCTCGAAAATCATAACAAAAAACCCTCCTGAATTACTATAAAAATACCCACAGTAGCATTTCAAAATTAAATTTATTTTTAAGTGTTACTGTTGCATCCCAGGAATTTGAAAACCATATTTTCTATTAGCAAAACATTTCCCAGAGCAATTTATTCAGTGCATGTATTAACTTTGCAAACCACAGTCCAGCTTTCCTCTTGGGGACAGCACACTCATTTTTTATACTGAAAATAATGAAACTTCTAAAAAAACCACAGAGAAATTATTTTCCCAGTCATGTTTGCAATTCTTTACCCTTAGAATTACATAAGTCTCTATGTTATGACATTTAATTCCTGTTTTTACTCAGCTTTGCCAAAGCAAGGCAACAAAGAATCTTCATTATGTCCTTCTGCCCAAACATTCATAAGTATTTCCACATGAATTGCTCTGGTAATTTTAAAGTTCAGGGGGATTTTCTTCTAGAGCAGTATTGTGATATTCTTCATGCCATTACTCATGGTAAAGAAGGCAACCACGGATGTGGGTGTCCTAGGGAGGAGGAGGACAGGGATTTTTAAAGTGTCCAGTTCATGAAAATGAACATTTTCATTGCAAATCTGTTGTGTTTTAGTATGAGAAGAGCCAACTCAGGGATGCCAACAGCCCTTGGTAAGGCTGTGCAGCAAATTCAAGCTGCTGTTATTCACAAAGCTTCAGATTCTCTAACCCATATTTCATAATTAAGTTTTTGGCTTCCAGGCAAGGCATCTTGAGCTCCAGCAGGAAAAAGGGTCTGGTCAGAAATTAAGACAGAGAAGTGAAAAATAGCAGTAACACAAGGAATATATTCAGGAAGAAACAGCAATTACACAAGGAATGTATTCAGGAGGAGCTACCAATGAGCAGGAATGATGGAGAGTAAAACCAACTCGAGTTACATTATACAATAAAGCAAGAAAAGCAAATCTCCACCTCTCTGAATCTGATGTTAAAGCAATCTTAAATCCCAGAGAGGCTCCTGAAGTCAGGACAACCTCTCTGACACGTATTTCTGAGCTGGGCATTCCAGCAGCACATTCAGCAGCTGTGTGGATGTTCCATGGATTTTCCAGAGGAACCACTGCTGGCTGGAGCTCCCCATGCACTCACCATTGTGTGACATCCCAACAGCCAGGCACTTCTGGAACCTGCAGTACTGACATTTATTCCTGCTTTTCTTATGGATCCTGCAGTTCAGGTCACACCTGTCATAGATCAGCTTTAACCTGATGGTTCTTCTGAAAAAGCCCTGCAGGAGACAGGAGAAACATGGGAGAGGCTGCAGGGAACTGCCAGTGCCCCTCTGGCCCTGCTCCTCCCCTCCAGAGCAGCTCCAGGGGCAGTTCCAAAGGAAGCCCAGCTCCTGTGGCCATCCCCTCTGCTCCCTCTGCTCCTGGCTGCTTTCTCCCACCCAGTGTAACAGAGGGGGACAAATCCCAAAGAGCTGGAGAAGCTTTGGGAGTCAGTGGGGTTGAAAGGACACCAGGGATGCAATTGCAGAGCTCAGCTCCAAAGGAAGCAAAGCTCTGCTCGTCCCATTGCTCGTGGGACAAACCAACCCAAAATTCACATTTCTACATTCACTGCCAATGTAGAAAATGCGTTGTAAACCACAACAAACCAAAAATTCTGCCAGCAGCAGTTGAATTTCTAGTAAATGAAAATGGTTCTGGGTTATTTCTCTTTTGGCAGTTTGAAAATGATTTCTTGGATCAGTTGCAATTAATTAATAAAGCTTATCCAGAATTATCACCTTTTTTTCCTTGTAAAAATTATTTTTTCCTCACAGGGAATAATAACAGTAAAAGCATAATGCTCACTTTTATTTATATAATTAACTGTAATTTAAGTAATGTACTTTGGACTTTTTGCTTTATGTGTGTTCCTAATTCACTGCTAAGAATTTTATTTAAGCTCTGGATTGGTTCTTTCCTTTTAGTTATCTTCCTCAAGATACTGAAAATGGAGAAGATGGGAATTTCACATTAAACTCTAATGTTTTTCTTTGAACTCAATGAATTATTAATGATTTAATTCTCTGACATTTCTTCTCTCATCCTTTAGGACTGCAATTTTTACACCATTCATTTGTCCTTTACAAATATCACTGACATTAAAAAATCAGTGGGGTTTTATAGAAGAAAGCACATTCCTCAATACCATCAGACTTATCTGTGGCCACCTAAAATGTGTAGAATGAGTAAAGCCACTGGAATTAATCAGAATAAGAGACCCTGAATTTTAATTGCTCAATGTTTTGGAGTTGGGCACGAGTTTGCTCTGGCTGTGTTCTAAGAATTCAGATTTTCTTCCTATGACCTTCAAGGCAGCAGGAATGAAAGGTGCTTGCATGGTGGAAAATAAGAAAGAAAAATGCACTAAGAGTTTGAATAGATCAATAACATCAACAAGAAAAAAAAAAGCCAGCTGGGTTTTGAAAACCTCCTGCTTATTAAGCCATAAATTATACACGGGAAAATTGGTGTAAAGACCTAAATCTTAAAAAAAAAAAAAAAGCATCCAAGTGTGATTTGAGCACGTGGCCATTGGGATGAGGACAAGGAGGACAAGGCAGCAGCTGGGGCAGGAGCAGCGCTGGCAGCTCACCTTGCAGCCCTCGCAGCTCACCCTGCAGCCCTCGCAGCTCACCTGCAGCCCTCGCAGCTCACCCTGCAGCCCTCGCAGCTCACCTGCAGCCCTCGCAGCTCACCCTGCAGCCCTCGCAGCTCACCT
>VWYE01003291.1:193109-226263 GCA_013398995.1 Alaudala cheleensis
CCCTGCAGCCCTCGCAGCTCACCTCGCTGCCCTCGCAGCTCACCTTGCAGCGCTCACCCTGCAGCCCTCGCAGCTCACCTTGCTGCCCTCGCAGCCCTCACAGCTCACCCTGCAGCCCTCGCAGCTCACCTGGCAGCGCTCACCTTGNAGCCCTCGCAGCTCACCCTGCAGCCCTCGCAGCTCACCTGCAGCCCTCGCAGCTCACCCTGCAGCCCTCGCAGCTCACCTGCAGCCCTCGCAGCTCACCCTGCAGCCCTCGCAGCTCACCTGCAGCCCTCGCAGCTCACCCTGCTGCCCTCGCAGCTCACCTGCAGCCCTCGCAGCTCACCCTGCTGCCCTCGCAGCTCACCCTGCAGCCCTCGCAGCTCACCTTGCAGCCCTCGCAGGCGTGCACCCCGTAGTGGAAGCCCGAGGCTTTGTCCCCGCAGACGCGACACTCGATGGCCATCAGCGAGTTGGAGGCCTCCTCGTGAGGTTTGTTGTACAGCTGCACCTTCTCGGAGAAGTAGGGTGGGGACGGGGGCTCCATCTTGATGGCACCTGAGGGCAGTGACGGGATAAACTCCAGGTAAATCGCGGGGGAAGCAGGGAGGGAGAGGCACGAGGCATCCCGGGGATGTTGGGATGGGATCTCCGGCTCTGCTCACAGCAAAGGCTGCACAAGGAGCTGCAGCTGCACTTCAGTGCCTGGAAAAGCTGCAAGGGGCAGATTCTGATGGAGAAAGTGTAATACAGGGGCAGCTTTCAGCTCTGCAGTGTGGAATGGTTTAAAGAAAGGGATGTTAAAAATTAATGTATGGAGAACTCAGGCTTTACTCAGTCTCCATCTGGTCTATTCCTTTAAGGTGTTGAAAACTCCTACAGGGAGATGGGTTGGAGTGTCTAATCTAGTTTAAAGCATATTCAAGTGCCTAATAGAGCTATATATTCAATATTATAATATTCAATAATATATATGTTGATATGATAAAATAATTTTGGATATTTCAATGAATTTAGCTCTCTGCTGGCTAAAACTGTTGAACTTTGGGTGCAGTTTAGAGATAACTTTTCTCTTCTGAAAGTTTCTAATTAAGAGAGCAATTTCTAATATTGAATGAGCTCAACCAAGTAAATCTGATGTCTTTAAATCAATCATCACTGGTCATAGGAGAGAGCTGGGACATTGGAGTGTTACATTACATCAGCAGTGATGTAACAGAGTATTAAAGAAAGTGAATATTTTTATTTTTCCAGATTGGTAATACTGCACAAACAAGAAAGATTTATCTCTATGTAAACTGGGAAGAAATTACCTAAGTGAAGATGAGGAGGATTTATGCCCTTGAAACTCTGCTGCACTCTTTAAAACTACTTGGCATTTAAGTGTTATGAATATTTCTAATTAAACAAAAGAAAAAGAAATGACTAGCTGGAAAAATGTCCATTCCTTTATTACAGTAGCAGTGCAGAGATACACAGCACCTGCTTCAGTGTCCCACCACAATGAAATAGCACCATTTTCCCAGCAAGAATTCCCTGAAAGAGTTCTTGCACAGATTACTACAAGGAAAAGTGGGGTCAGATCTAAGCAGAAGTGGATCCTCAAAAGAGTTCCAGGCACAGCAACCTCACGTTCCTACTCTGAGCAGGAATGCAGGAACAGTTTATTTAGGAATAGGTCACTTCCTTTCCTAAAAGGAGGATTTAGTGTAATTTTGTCAGTGGAAGCTGTGAAGGAGCAGCATGTTTCAGAGCAAGTGAATAATCCAGGAGCTGTGATGGGATTGTAACAGTGCTGTGGCTCAGATGTGGCCAGTATTTCTACTCCATCCATTTCTGAGGCTGACTGGAATTGAAAAGCTGCAGATATTAATTATTCAAATTCTCCAACACTCAGGGTGTTTATTCTGCATGGTGTGCACTGAGCTCCAGAGGAAAAGCTGCACACAAGGTACAGGAACAGGAGACAACAGAGGGCTTCATGTGCCTAATGAAATGTAATTCTGGATTCTTCATGATACCTCTCCTAAACTCCAGCAGCTGCCCTGGCAGGGTGAAGCTCTGCTGTGGGTATTCCCTTTTCTCTGTGCCCTGCAAGGACATCTCTGCTGACACAGGAGACCTGAATCCTAAAGCCATGTGCTGCCAGCACACGTTCCAGGAGTGAGGGAAGCATGGACACGAGGGGAACACTTGAGGAAAGGCAAAGCTTACTTTGGCAGTCCTGCAGTTTGATGTCATATTTGTAATCCAGGCCTGACTGCTCAGCTCTGGCCAGAGGCAGATCTTCGTAGTGCGGGGAGGAAATGCTCGAGAAGTCCACGGTGGTGAAGGGCTTGATGTCAAAGGAGTGTGTGTGATCCTCCATGGCTGACAGATCCACGGGGCTGATTCCAAAATTCATGGGCCAAAACGGCATTTCTGTGTCAACCATTGTAACCCCTGCAAACAGCAAGAAAAAGGCACTGCAGGAGGAGTTCTTTGTCTCCAGTTTGTTCAGCCCCAAGATGAGGCCCAAGGGTCCCACATTCACAGGCTGGAGATGAAAACCTTAACTCCATCTCTCCATTGTATGTATAGGAACAGAATTAGAAGTGGTACACAAATAATTCTCATTTTTGCACTTTCTAAGCACCATTCTTCCCAAGTGCCTGACAATCTCAACAATTTTTATATCAAGAAAAAACCCCAGCGTAGCTGGTATTAAACAGTGGTGATTTGCCTCCAAATAACCAGAAATATCTGAAAACTCTGCTCTTTGGAGTTTGCCAAAAGTGTAATCCCACTCTTGAACCCAAGGATCAAGGAAATGTAAGTCATGACTTTTCAAACTCCATATATATCTATGCAAACCTTGAGAGCAGCAAACAAATAAGAAACTTCTACCTGCAAAAATCTTCTGCAAATTGAGTGAATTTAGATTGAGACATGAGATGTTTTTCCAAGTCCTCTTCTGACAGATAGCTGAACCAAAATCCTTAACTTAGGCATATTTCAACTATGAAAAAGTTTGTGAGTTACAGCAAGTGAACCAAAATCCTTGATTTAGACAGATTTCATCTGTGAAAAAGTTTGTGAGTCACAGCAAGTGCAAAGGCTATTTTATAACCAGTGTCTGTGTTTAATTTTCCACAATTTATAAAAAGAACATTCAACCCTAAAAATAGAAGAGATGTTTCAGAACTAAAATAGCTTGGTCACTTTGGCTGTTTAATTTGGACTTCAGACCCAATCAAGTGAGTGGCCTTTAACCTCCAGATAACAGAAACTTCGATTTGATCTGCTTTGAATCCAAACTTCTCTGTCACACAACCAAAAGTGCTGCTGCAAATTGAAAATCTTGGAACAGAGGGGCTGCAGGATTTGGAGCTCACCCTGTTTGTGACAGGTGAGTGAGGCTGTGACAGCTCTCCCCACCAGCTCTGGGGAAATGCCAGTGCCTAGAAATGGTGGCACTTCTCTTGCCTTCCTTCAGGAATGTCACCAGCATTCTTCCCACTTTTCTTTTAGGACTCCCAGCACAACCCTTCAGCTCTTCTGCCCTGACCTTGACAACAAAGGCTGCAAGGATCTTTAGAATTCTGAAATTTGAGAGGAGAGGTTCTCACTGCAGCAGGAACAAAAAGGTGCTGCTGCATCCCAGCCACCCCCAATCCCACTGGGTGGGATATTAAGGGTGATATTCTTAATGAAAGTAAGGGAACAACAGGATTTCCAATTGCCACAAGTGACAAATCCCTGGGGAAAATACGTGACAGCTTGTCAGGGTGCCGTGGTGTTGTCTGTTATCTCCCAAATAGTCAAGTTTCAAGTCCAGGGCTCAAACCATGAGCTCTGCCCAGGGAATGGGCACGGCCCTGAGGCTGCCAGAGCTCCAGGAGCTCCCAGGGGTGCCCAGGGTGGGATTTTGGGGTGCCTGTGCAGGGCCAGGGGCTGGACTGATGATCTGTGTGGGTCCCTTCCAGCCCAGGAGATTCTCTGGTTCTGTGATATTTTCTGTGAGCACAAAGTGCAAATCCCTGCTCATCAACACTGGAAATGTCTTCCCAAAACACATTTCCCAACAAAGCAATAAACCAGAACAGACTCCTTCTTCAGAGCCCATTTCTTGCAATGACCAGACACATCTTTAAAAAACACAAAAATCAAGAGACACTTTAAATTGGGTTAGATTCCTTTAAGCAAATGCCATCAAGGGTTATTACTTCCCACTGGAGCTCTGCCTCAAGGGTGAAGGATGGCTCCAGCTTCCCAGTCCCAGCCCAGGCTCATCCCAGGAACTCCCAGGTTGCTGTGTGGACAAGGAATAACTGCAGGAAACCAAACCACCAAAAGGCAGGAGGACTCACAGCCACAGCTGCCCTTGCATTGACACCTCCCTGCTCTGAGGCAGCACCTGGGGAGCTTCAGCATCTGCTTAAAGGCAAGGACAAGCTCAGGCACTCACTGAGGAGAGCTGATCTCAGTCACCTGCCACTTACCTCACTGGAAAATTCACATTTTCCTGCACTCTCTATCAAACCTCTGAAAAATACTCTCACAATCTCATCACTTTGCCTTTTCAAGTTAAAAAGCTTCAGTCTGCAAACCCCTGTGAGCTGAACATTAGGTTAGAGCTGAGCTGGATTTCCTTTCACTCAGCCCACAGCTGGGATGTTCTGGAGAAGTGGATGATGTAGAACATGAGTAAATCTGTGAAACTCCTGCATCATTACAACCCAGAGTGAATGAACTTCCCTGTGTACAGAAACCTCACAGCTCAGAACAGCTCAGATAAGCAGGTGAGTCCAAGGTCTGGCTTGGCCTGCACAAGCTCCAAAATCTAAGAGCTTGTAGTAATTCCTTATCAGGAATCTTGTTTCCCAGTCAGCACAGCCAAATCATTGCAGCAAAGTCTACCAAAAAATGCCAGAGTGGTTTTGTGGCAAAAGCATTTCTAGCCTGGAATGGTGATGGTTTAGATTTTTATTATGATTTAGCAGAAACAAAATAAAATTAAATAATTATGAGTGACCTGTTGTTTTAAGCATCACTGAATGTAAGGGATTTGGTTTCATGCATGCTGTTTTCCCCCTACTAATGTTTTTTTTTCCCTGTGTCTGTCCAAATCACACACATGCCCTGTATGCTGAGAAGAGAGGAAACACAAATGCCAAGATTCCACTGAAGAGAAACCCAGGGGATTGTGGCTGCACCTACCAGCCCCAGCAGGTCACTGAGGAATTCTGCCCTATCCCACTCCTATTTCTGCTGCAAGGCAACAAAATCTGGAGCCAGCAGCCATTTACAAATCCTTAGTTAAAAGCCTATAAACTCCTCCTCTTCCAGAGGTTAACACCCCATGACTCTCAAGATCCCAGAGTAATATTGTCCATAAGCATTTCTGAATGATGAGAATTTCCAGGTTTGCTCAGGTTTTGGGTACAAAACACAAAACATCCTGTTACAGTTTTAAAGTTCCAGTCTTCACACATGATTTAAGCAAATTATGGGGATCTTGTTCAATTTAACAAAATTTTGTTTTACAGTGGAGAAAATGAATTTCAGTTTCAGAGGAATTTATGTTAGAGATACTAAAATGAAGGAAATGTTTTCCATGCTGTTTTTATTCTTGCATTGTTGAAAACCAAAATGTGATGACTGTTCCTATCTTTAGTGGTTATTTTACAAATACTTCTATTTTGCATGTGGCTTAATTTTTACTGTACTTTGTCCCTCCTCAGGAAAGAGGAATGACAACATTTCCCTCTGGAAAAAACCCAAAATAACTAATTGTAGTCTTCTCATGGCTTTAAAAGAACCAAGAAACAACAACCAAGATTTTAAAAATCCAATGGACAAGTCCAATGAACAGACTAGAGAATGCTTTTATAGCTCACAGCTGCTTGTGTGACATCCAGGTAATAGATCTGTAAGTATTTCTCTGATTTAGAAGATTTTTGTGCACAAAAATCCTTCTCAGCCAGCAAGAGGCTGTGCAGAACAGTAGCAGAGATGTTATTTGGGAAGTCAGATGGAGGAGCTTGGACATTTAATCCTCCAAAAGAGCAGGAGTGAAAGAGATAATGCTGCTGAGATCAATTGAATTCTGAGATATGGAGCTTTCTAAGTGCCTTCAGTGTGTTTAATCTCCTGTGGAACTGCTCAGGGTTATGTGCAAGGTTCCAAAGGCACTGAGCTCACCTGGCACTGCCACCCCTGGTTATCCTGCTGCTGATAGGCAGAAATCTCATCTCATTAATCACCCCATCCCCTAATTGATCTGCTCTCCAATTCCTCAGACAGTTATTCCCTGCATTTCTCCTACGAGGAAAACATTAAAACCCAGCAGAGGAGATTGCCATGGTATGAAAAACATCCTGGATCACGAGCTGCTCTGTACCATAAACACTACCTGTGCTCAGGTAACCTGAAGGGCCTGTTGTGCTGCATTCTGGACACACTCTTTCCAGACAAAACTACCAAAATATGACCCTACAGGTATTTAATGAAGCAACCAGAACATCCCAACTGACAGGGGTTACAGAAAATAAGAAGACAAAAATAAATAGGTAAAAGCCTCTCAGCTTTGAAATGTTATTAAAATCAAGGAAGGTGTAATGACATGACACGGGCAGGTATAAATATGGACAAATTGATTGGTGAACTAAATAATGCTGTGGGTTTCTCTTAATGAAAACAAATTCGATGGAATAGATTGGATTTCCTCTCATGTATAAATGTGTCAGCATTTGTCAAGTAAACTCATATCACCCTCCTGTAGAACTTAATGGGACTTTTGCCAATTAATTTAATCAAGGCAGCTCAGAGTCTCTGAGAAATAATGTCCTACATAAGTTGGTTAAAATCACAAAATCATTCTCAGCTTTTAGGAAAAATTTACAGATGGTGAAGGGGCAGCTTGATACCCCATAGATTCAGTTTATTTATCTGTTTGGAAGAATAACCACACGTTTTATGGGTGCCTTGCAAAAACACATCTCCCCTAAATGATGGCACCACATCCACTGAGCCCTAGAGCTGCACCAATCCTGTGGAGGGGAAGGCTGCAGGAGGGCTGTCAAAGGGAGCAGACAGAGTTGTGGCAAGCCCCTGGCACTGCCCTTGCAACAGCTCAGCTCTCCCATTGCCTCTGACACACAAACTCTGTGTGGCAATGGACGAGCAGCTCAAGGCAGCATTTTGTCACTGCTGCTCTCAGGTCCCAGATGTGAGGAATCACTGAACTTCAGGTTACTGAGAGAAAATCACATCTTACTGCATCCAACTGTTCCTGGCAAAAAAACCCTCAGATTTTTGTCTACTTTTCCAGTGAAAGAACATTATCTTCCCTCCCTACCCTCCATTCCCTGTGCTCTCCATAAAATATCACCCCTCTTCAGCAGGTGTGGGATTGCTCCACAGATTTATAATATCCCTGATAAACCCAGAGCACAGTGGAGCTCTCAGCTTTAGGAGATACCTTCCTCAAGAATTAAAATTATATATTTTTCACTAATAGCAGCTGCCACTATAATGGTCTTTACCTGACAGACAGCATTTGTATGAAACAGAGATAATTTTGTTTTGGATTAACCGAACTCTGTGAATTGTTTTGTACCCCAAACAATGACTCAGAGCTGTTGCCCGTTGTTGTTTCACACATTCCTGGCGTGCAGATTCCCGCTTTGCCCCCGTTTCCCGGCACGGGACCCGAACCTCTCTGTGTCCTGTTGCTGCAGAGTCAGCAGAGGGAGCACAACGTAACTAAAAACACCACCTCTTTCCAAGAACTCTGCTGGCACAGCCACTGATGCTCCTAAACAAACAAACAAGCGAAAAAAAAGGACGGAAAAAGAGCCTCGGTGGCTGATGCCCCCAATTCTGTGTTGGACAAAACCAGAACTCTGCCAACTGCAGCAGGAAAAGCAAAATAAACAGCAAGAAAACCTATAAAGCCTTGCTTTAAAAAATTCAGTTACAGAATTTTTGTTGTTTAAAATGAGAGATATAAAGATTTTTTTGTTTTGTTTTTTTTTAATCCAAGCACACACTCAAAACATTGTTAGAATTCAGAAAATGTTTCAATGATGTGATGGTGAGCAAACAGCAATATTGATAGGATTAACAGAGTTATCCAAAGCAGTTGTTTCCCAAACAAATTACGCATTAGAAACCACTTTGGATGTGGGGAAAGGGCCCAGGCTACTGAGGGAATAGGAATTGTTCAATTTTTGATTGTAAATTCAAAGGGTTTCTGAAGCCATGGTGTTGCCCCTCTGCATCCAGCCCAGAGCCAGGCACACTCCTGGGGCACCACTGCCTCACCACACCTGGGAATTTATCAAAAACACTTACAGCAATGAAAACTGACCTCACTACAGGACAGAAGAAGCAAATTTTTATGGGTTTGTTTCAATTAAAGAACTGCAAACTAAAGCTCTCCACGCCTTCACTTAGCTGTGAGAGCAAACACCCAGTGTCTCTAGCAAATGTTGAGTGTCAAAATAGCTCCATAATAAAAAGTGAGTGAAAAGATGAGTTCACAAATGACCAATAATGGCATTTTTTAACACAGATGACTTTAAAAGCACTGCTGACTCCAAGCACTTCACGACAAGAGATGACATTTTCTTCTCCATTCCACAGGTCCAGCTCTGAAGCCACCTGAAAATGGCCCCCAAAAAATGAACATGTTTTGGTAGTTTGGGAAGGAAGTTTCTCTCTTGCAGTTGTGTTAATAAATCTCTCTTTATACCTTTTTAAGTTCGAGCCTGCTCTGCTGTTCTCCTACCTCACAGAAACAGAGTGAATGGTTCTGGCACACTCAGACACTGATTGTAGGAAACAGAAACTGCTGAATGTGAATTCACCAAATTTCCACCTGGAAATCCCAACAGAGATGTCCCATAGAGAATATGCTCTGGAAAGAAGGGAATAAACACTCTGTGTTTATAAGAAATAGAACAAGTGGAGGCTCCTGGACCAGATGGATTTGCCAGGCCAGGGCACAGGGGTTGATCAGCCCAGCTCAAGGGTTAATCACGGAGTAGGAGGAGCAGCAGCTGAGCAGAGGCTCCTCTCCCACCCACTGTCCCGACCTGCAGAACCTGCACAGGGCCCAAATTCTGAGAGCAAAAGCAAAAGCAGTGACCTGGGGCCGGGAGGAATGTTAGAGGTGTGCCAGCCAACCCAGGAACACCCCAAGCACTGCTGGGGGATGCTCCTTCCTGCCCCACCTCCCAGTCTGACCAGTGCTGGGGGCTCAGAAATCCCAGTGCTGCCAGGGCTGCAGAGCCCAGGGACAGCCACCTCCTTCCAAAAGCCAAACCAAAGGCAAAGGGGGAGGCAACCCATCCATCCTCTCAGCAAGGCTGCACAGTAAAACACCAGGAGAGACTCTGTAAATCCAAACACTTGGAAAGGCCAAAAAAAAAGCAACTCATAAATCAGTAGGAAATGTATTTTATTCCTATAGCTGAATTATAACTACAAGCTGTGCTCTCTAAAAGCACAGTCCATAAAATTTACCACAGTGTTTAAGAGGCAGTTGTTAATGGAAACAAGGAAGAAAAGCCCATTCAGGGAATAATAGAGCTGTTTAGTGTTAAATATATTTTCTGTTCCATGGAATTCACACAGCATGGCCTGGGTTACTTGGAATAGCAGCATTTTCTACCCTTGCAGCAACATAAACTCTTGTAAATATAATTGCAAATGAGAAACAAGTTAAAAAATGCCACGGGCTACTCAGATACGCTACAAATTCTGCCATCCTATTTTAATTTGTTAATGTAGGGTTTGATACATTCTGATACTGGATAGAGATCCATGAAACTTCAGGTTATTCCAGGGTATGAAAGAAACTGATTGCAAGGCTGTGCTCAAGTGGCTTAAATAGAAACTGGGAATATTGGACAATGGGCAATTTCTGTGTAAGAAGTACTGATTTACAGATCTGAAAGCTCATGGGCAGGTAGGTCAGATTTAAAAGGAACAGCACTTCAATATCATGGGGAACTTAACTATAAATTCCTGGAAGTGCCAGAGTTGGGCTCCTGCTGGTAAAATCTGACTATGAGAGAAATGAAAGTGTTCCACTGCAGTCACAGCCCTGGCAGAACAGTGAGACGAGGAGAAATTCCTGTTAAATCAGATTCAAAGTTTGTGGGAAAGGATCCTCAAATGTTCTTAGAAATCCCTGAGCAGAGAAACTGCACTTTCCTAGTTCCAGGCATGTTTTGTGAAGCACCATGTGCTGAAACTAAAAGTAATCCTGATGAAAGGTTTCTCTTCCAATGCCTTTGGTAAAAAATGCCTGAAAAGTCTCTCCCACTCTTCAAAACAGAAAGGATTGTTATTTCTTTCTTTGAACAAAAAAAAACCCCAAAACCAACCAACCAACCAACCAACAAGGCTCCCACCTCCAGAAGCATAAAAATCTGAAAACTAAGGTAGCATCTGGTTGGTAACATAAAATCTGAATAAACCTCAGTAGGGGCATAAATTGGCATTTACAATGTGCCTTGGTAGAACTGAAATGTGGCTCCTGTTGGTTTTGAGGGATTTGAGGAAAGCAGAAACAAACAGCACGTCCCTGCCTTGTGCTGGCAGTATTGTAAAACTACCTCATTATATAAAATGTAGGCGTTGCTCTCTATGAATCATTGTGATTTAAAATAGGATCCTGATAGACAGGCAATGAATCACTTTGGATTTTGTAATCAGCAAGGGCTGACTTCTGGGGAGAGCCCTTTGCCCCCTTTGGCAAGCAGCTGAGGGGAAGGTCTGCTCCAGCCCTGGAGGTGCCTCCCGAGGCTGAAGGAAGTCATTGACTCTAAAATATCCCCCCAAAACACCGTGTGGGACACAAGATAGCAGGGGTTTGTCAGCTGGAACAGCCCCACACAATTCAATTGATAAGAGTGGTAACGTTCTCAGGACTGTGCTTGGCTCCAAGGCTCAACACACTTTAATAATTGGCATTTATTTATGCTGGGCAGGCTTTATATTGCTGGCTCTGGCAAAAGTTTTACCAACCACAAGAAATGAATATCGTTCCAAAGTGCCACATTTGCCATGGGAAGTATTTGAAGAGCAAGTGATCCATTCAGGAGTTCCATCTGCACGACCTGTGACGACTTTCAGCTTCGACAGAAATTCAGTGTTTGGGTCAAAATGATGCAAAACACTCATTTTGAATATTGCATTCTATTAGCAATGGCATCCAAACACCTGCCTAAAGTTAAGCACTTTTAAAAACTCCGTATTTGGCTGAGAAAGGACTTTGTTAGCTGAGCTATCTCATTAAATTACACCTCATGCAGACAGATAAATCAATGTGTGTCGTAATACACATCCGTGAGGAATTAGGGTCTCATAAAACGCCCCATTTCCTGTGTAAAACCACTGCTTCAGTGGCAAGGCTGAGCCCAGAGCTGATAAAACAAACTCCCAGCACCACACAGTGCCAGTGGCACTGCCAGCCAGGAGCCTGCTGAGCTTTCCGTGGGGAGCAGCTCTGTCTGAAGCCTTCAATAGAGCACAAAAACATTTACTCAGTTTATCCTGGGCTCACACACCCAAAAACATTCCCTGAGTTTATCCTGTGCTCACACATGGTGTGTTACATGACAATCTGCCAGTTCCTCTGTGGCTCCCTGAGCCAGTGTAGGATTTTCCAGGATTTCAGGCAGAGCACAAACCTGTGTGGGCACCACAGCTCTTCCCAGGACACTCTCCTGCCCCACTGCTTATCTGGCTTCATTAGGGCATTATCAGCGTGTCCCTTAATGCAGTTTAATATATTAATGATAGACTCTATTCTTTGGAAATGCTGCTTAGCCAATAATTAACAGCTGAGGTATCAATTTAGGATGGAATTTTAAATAGTTGTACTCCATTATGGAATTCAGAACACAACGTTTGTATTTGTTTTTGAAGTGTTAATAACTTTAATAGTAAATGTTACTAATGCAGGTAATCTTCTACAACATCATAAATGCAATCAATTTGATATTAGTCCTGAAGAATTTTTGTAATTTTAATACTGAAATAACCACATCAAGTTCTCTCAATCCATGTTGTGGCAGTGGGGAATTTAGGGATGCAGAATACTGTTGGTAAAAAGCCTGGGATTTTTCCCTCCCCTCAGACTCTGTCATCCCAGTGCTTTTTAATGTTCACAAGACAGTAAACTTCAGGATTGTTTCCAGGAGATGAGCTAATAAGGCACACAACTGGAGTGGGGTGAAATACACTCATTAATATCCTAATGCAGTTCCCTGCCATGGCAGAATACTGAATACTCCCACAGGAAGAGGAGGAGGAGGAGGAAAAAAATGCCATATGAATTTAAACTCATGCCTTGAATTAAATCCCACTTTTGAAGCTTTTCCTGGCACTCAAACACACTGCACATAATCCATAAAAGTGCTTCTCTCCTGTCGGGATGAGTTGTTTCCATCACATTTTCATCTTCCCAGCACTAAAAATGCAAAATCTATTTGAATACATGAGACTGGATGGAGGGCCCACATGATTTGACTGGGTGCTGGGTTTTGGCAAAATATTTAATCTGTTGGACAATCACCAAGTTGTAAGAGTGAAAAGCATCATGTTGCAAAAGTCATTCATGAATGTAAACATGCTGAGCATTGTTTCTGCATTAAATACAGAGAGCTCATGGAAAACAGCAAATACACTTTCCTATACAGAATTATATGGAATTTCTGGTACCTGCCAGGGTAAAATAATGTTCCCTGTGCCTCTACAGCCACTGTGATGTTGAGGTAATTCAAACTCACAAAATCCTGAGAAAGCAGATAAAAAGTACCAAAGAGGGCTGAACATTCACCACTCTCCTCTTTTAGCTGCCCCCAAGTTCATCATCTCACACACAAACCACAAATCACACACTGCAATTTTGCCCATAGATTCGGGGAGATTTGATAAGTGGGTTAGTTTATTTTTAATTTATTTGGGATCCTCAGATTTTGTGGGAAATGCAGTTATTTACACAGTTATTGAAGGGTATTTTCATTAGGGGCTGAAATTCTTCAAGCAGACCTTCCTAAGCTTGGAGGGGAACCAGAGGTGACACCCCAACCTTATTCTGGTAAGATAAACAGCAGGAAAGTAAAAGGGACCCCCAAAATGGATTATATCCAACAACAGGCTTTCTACTGAGCACCCAACCAAATAATGGAACCATGAAGACACATGAACTTTTGTACACCTATCATCTGTTGCACAAATGGGTCTCTTTCATCTTAAAAAAAAATAAAATTAACCTTCTCAACTGTATGAACTGCAAAGCATCCAACCTGCTCAGCCACTTTTCAGCACCACAGCAATCCCCTGTCACCTGACTCCTGTACTTTTGACCCTCCAAAAACTTCCCAGCTGAAACATGTTGACATGTTTTCACAAGTGATCCAAGAATGATTGCTCTCAATAGTGCTGGATGCTTATCACAGCTGTACATCAATGTTCTTTGCCTCTCCATCTTTCTAAATATTAATTTTTCCGGGGAGCTCCTGAACTCTCCTGAAGTCAAGGTGACTCCAGGCTGGGAGTGTGGGCTCAGGGCACAGCTGGGTGTTGTAACTGCAATTGCAACACTCTGAGGAGCATTTAATGAACAGCAGGAAATTCATGTGCAGTTCTGCTCTCAGTTGAAGTTACCTCCAGCAGTTTCACTTGTGAGTCTTCTGCTGGACTACAAGGGAATCTGCTCCATTCTTCCTTTTTTGGGGTTCAGTATAAAATACAGTGTTAAGGGACATTGGGCTCAGTGTTTTATTCCAGAAGAAAAAGAGGTGGGAAATTTCTGAAGGAAATTAAGCATTGAGAGTTGTTTTTAGAAATATTAATTTTAAAGCCTGTGTTTGACTAAATAATAGCAAACTGGGAGAAAGAATCCACTACAAAAACTGGGAATTGAGTTAGCACCAACACACCTCCTTTTGTGCTATTGCATTTCTAACTTTCAGCAAAAACCAGAGGAATTTCAGTAGGATTTTCCTGTTTTACATACTTCAGAGAAGCTTTGTGCAAACTGATACTTAAAACTGTAGTAACTACTGAGCAGAGGAAAAAAACCCCAAATAGCCTCAGATCCAGCACCCAGGATCTGAGTTACTGTGAAATAATGATCCCAGAAAGCCCCAGAACAGATCTGCTTTATCTTGTGTTCTGAACTCAATCAAATGGGTTAATATTGTAATTTTATGGGCCAACAGCATCCCTTCCAGACTCCAAATAGTCCTGGATGCCACTTGATGCACTGGGCAAATCAAATTGTTTTCTGTGATGTCATTTTCCTTCCTGCCATCTGAACCTGACAAACTCAACTCCCTCTGCCACTCAAACAGAAAATGCCCAATCCGTGGCTCATTCAGGGAATTATCAACTCAGCTCTAGGTGATAATTAAAGAAGGGGACTTGAATCCTCCAGCCACCCACCCCTCACAGTTTTCTGAGAAAATCCCCCCCAACACAGCACAGAATTGATGGAAATATTGAATTCTTTTCCCAATGTACTTTTCAAGGGAAAAAACCCCCAAGAGACCATTCTCTTCAGAACACAGAAGTAACTTAGTGCAAACACAATGGGGAAGTGCTGTCTGAACCTGAACTAAAAGATGAATATTCCCCCTGCAGCCCTTTTATAACAATAAAAAAGACAAAATATTTGTGGGGAAAGAACACGATTTCATCTTTTATTTAATTTCAAAATCATTAATGCACTTCAAAAAGAACTTAAATATAACCTGCATAATGATGATTCTACAAAGTCCTGACTTTGTAACAGTTTCAAAAACCTTCTGTATTTTCTAATAAGGTATCTGGCATGGTTTGGATTTTATAATGTGTCTGAAAACGAAAAGGAAGATATTTCTTTGAACTCATTTTCTGTTGGGTTATTCTTTCACTGTGTTATGAATATCCTAAGAACATGTCTGATATGATTTTTTCCTACTTTTGTCACCCTGTCTATTTTAAAGTAAATTTTTTTCAGTACCCCCATGGAAGTTGCCTTGCTTTGCCCATGAAGGAACAAACATTTTCACCTGCCAAGGTGTGGAAAATGCCTCCACACGTGTGAGCTGCCTGCCACACCTGGAAGTGTCCCTCATCCCCAAAGCAGGGGCTCTTTGCATTCAGATTTGTTTAAAAATGTGTTTAAATATGAGTTTAAATATCTGTCTGCCAATGATAAACAGAATTCCATGCCTTTTGCTGCTGTTCTTTGCCTCTGCAATAAACCAAATATTTAAAAATCTGTGTGTGATGTTATTCTTAATAAGGGTGATCTTCAGCCCACAGTGTCAGCCTGTGACACTCACAGGGCCACTGTCACTGCCCAGTCTCTCTGTTCCAGGAAAATGAAAACTGCACTTGCTATTTTTGAAAAGAACTGTTCAAGAGTTAAAATGACATCATTTGAGGACACAAATGGAAAGCAGAGGATCCAGGGCTAAGAACAGTTCAGGACAAGGCTATTTATGTCTAATTTCACAATTCTGCTATTTTTAACAGCTCATCCTAACTGGTCATTTTTGGAGATTTGTTTGTAGCTGAAAGGATCTACCAATGCTGGACTGAATCAATAAAGGCCCTGCACTTTGTATTTGGCACAGAAGTGTTGTGGAGTGTCAGGGAATCTCAGTGTGCCCCAGCCACCTCTGCTCCCGTGGCTCTGGAACCCTCTGACACCCTGAACATCCAATGACAACTGTCCATCAGATCCCAGCTCATGGAAACTCACCTCCTTGCATGAAACATCTCAACTGCCATCCTGTCTTTAACAGCACTGGCTGCTCTCACTTGAGGAGAAAAGTGTATAATCAAGTTCTAACCGTGTTTCAAAAAGATTAATAATTATAGGGTTATGCAACATTAACAATAGTGGTACCAGCAAAGCAGCTGTGTTAAATTTTAACAGCATTAAAAAGAGGGGAAGAAAGAGATTGAGAAAATTTCAGTTCCCTTCTCTGTCATGTGTTCTTGTCATCGTCTTGGGTTTTGCTATATTTAAATTGCTGTAGGAATTTCTTCTGCAAGGAATCTAAGAGGGCAGCTAACAGCAAATCCTTCCGTTTCATGTTCTGATAAATATAAGGATGCACCACAATTCAAGCCAAAAATTAGACCTAAACACTATAATTGATAACACTGAGAGCTATTTCTTGCCTTTTTTTTTTTCCTACTGGAAAATACATTAATTTCATTTCCTAAGAAGTGCTATTTTGAATAATTATGTGTAACTATACTTCTTTAATCCAAATACATGTGCCATTCTCACACACAAACCTCAAATCACACACTGCAGTTTTGCCCACGGGCTCTGGGATATTTGATAACTGGACTGGTTTATTTTGAAATCAGCAATTTCTCTTCAATGGGGCCAGAATACCAACAGTTAACTTTGCAATAAATGATTACTGTCATACCCCCATTTTCCTTTTTAAGGAGATTCCTTTTCTGGGCAAGCAAGTTTGGTGTGAGGAACTAAAAGTCACTGCAGTGACTGTTTGTAACCCCTTGGGCAGGCGTGTCAACAGCTCAACATGTGGCTCTGATGGAGACTGAGGGTGAGCTCCTGGCATTTCTTGCTATTCTCAGCTTTCTTGAGCTGCCAAACAAATCTCAATAGTTACAAATTTCTGTGTGCTGATGGTTGAACTCTTTAAAGATCCAGCTGTGTTTACAAAGAAGCATATTAAAGAAATAATATTAAAGTACTATTGAGAAAATCACCAAAAAGCAAATTGTGAAGGGACAGCTGGATTCCATCCAGTGAGGTGGAGGGTAACAGAGCACTGAGTATCAGGGTAGGACACTCCTGATGCAGAACTCCCCCTGGAACCTCTGGGATCACCTCCAATCCACGAGATCAGAAGGGGTCTCCAGCAGCTGAGTGCTGCCCACACCCTTCCCTTCCTGTCCTTTGCTAACAAAGGTGAGAACATCTGCTTTAAACCTTATCCCTACACTCTGTACAAACTGAGGAATTGTTTTGGTGGCTCTTCACCAGCAACGATGTGCTTGGTGTGGAGGGATGTGGCCAGGATGGAAATCAATGATCTAACTCCATCCCACCCACCCAAACTGGCAGTTTGTGAGTTCAGAGCCTGGTGCTGATCTCTCACCTTCACTTTCTGCTATCAATGCAGCATCACAAATGAGGCTAAACACCAGAATATTTGGAAAGCAGAATAGTTTTCACAGTGGTAATTTAACCTCACCATCCCAACACAAGGGAAACCTCTGGGGTGTGGTGTGCAGAATTAATACAATCAGAAATTGGTCTGATTCTGATTTCTGCACTGTTTCTGGTGC
Organism: Alaudala cheleensis; assembly: GCA_013398995.1. Taxonomy (NCBI): domain Eukaryota; kingdom Metazoa; phylum Chordata; class Aves; order Passeriformes; family Alaudidae; genus Alaudala; species Alaudala cheleensis. Next base: position 210,417 of record VWYE01003291.1, read on the forward strand.
AATCTGCTACTGGACTTGGTTCATTCCAGAACTATGGATTATTTTTTACAGCTTTCTCTATGTACCACTGTGTACTATGACTCTCCATGGCCACTGAGTCAGACAAGATGATTTGGAGACAAATGCTGGCTCCTTTGAACCTGGCTGTAAAATTTCCACGAGTTCACTGAATTTCCCTTTTGCAGGAGAGCAATGGCAGCATCTATTGTGAACAGGAGTGCTGAGCCTCCTGGTCAATACGTGACCATAACAACCCAAAATCTCCACCAACACAGACATTCAGACCACCAGGTACCACACAGAGGCCTCTTCCTTCCCCAGGCAATCCCAGGGAATCGCTGCTCTGTAAACTGAGCCTGGGGGGAAAGTGCAAACTATTGATCCTGACATCACAGTCACACATCGAGTGAGCAATAAAAAGCTCCTTCCCGAGATTTCCATCTCAATGAAAGCAGAGAAAGTTGCCAATTCCACTGTGTTTGTCAGCTCCCCTGGATTATCAATGGGCCACGTGCTGTGAATCACAGAGCTCAGCCGGATCTTGGGTCTTGCCAGTTGTGTCTTGCTTTTACTGTTTGTGCCGGGATGTTAAAACCACTATTGTAAGCGGTTCAAAAATACATGCTGGAAAATTGTTAATGCCCTAGTCATACAATGTCATCTCGAAGCTCCCTGGGAATTTAGATTTGCACAGCTTATTAGGATATGACCTTTCCCTTGATTTTTTATTTTAGGATCAAGTTAAGATGAAATTTCCCCAGTGGGAGTTGCTGTGTTTCCTTCACAGATAAGGAAAAGAGCAATGGCAGCTCTGTATAGAGACAAATTCATACATTTCTGCAGCATGGACAGCCCTGTGGGCTTGACAGACATCCAGTGCATTCCTGGAGGCTGAGAGGGAATTAACTAAAAAACCCCCAGAATATTAACAAAGGTATTTTCCCTGAATCATTCCCTTTTTTTTTTTTTTTTTTTCCTTCTTCAGTGTCATCTGAATTTTAACTGTGAGGAGTTTTAATGTGGACTTTCATTCAGAGCACCAGGGCAGCACTGGCTTTCTGGAATTCATTCCTATTTCTTTGTGCAATATCCACCTCTACAGCACTGCTTCTTCCTCTTCACAATACAGATTCTGGCTCAGAAATTCACACACTTCCCTGGGATTTCATGAACCTGAAAGCACGAAGTTGTAAAATTTATTCCCAGAATTAGTGCTATGGGCTTATTACCAGCTACCAATCACAGTGGCTAAATACTTAATATATATTTATGTGTAATAAACATGCTTAATAATTTAAGACGGGTACTCCAACACTTCCTAGTCTTTTTGCCTCTACGTCAATGAAGCCAACAAAGAGAATTAGTTAAATAACTAGAGGTTGAATGAGGTTGGTTATATTTTCAAAATTTCAAATGCTCAAGATGGTAAAACCAACAACTGTCAATAAGTTCTTATTTAGGACAGAATAATTTTTTCTCTAAAAGTAAAGCCTGTTGGTCAATAAAGAGATGACCAAAAAGAATGACATATTTTGCTTTTTGGGTATTCAGGGTGAAAGCTTTGTGCACTGAACCTTTGCTGGGCAAACACTGTTTTCTGTCAGCTACACAGATGCCAAAAGGAGAAAAGGAAGTGATGATGAAATAAAGTGAATTACTTTTTGTAGAACTGGCTGGCTTAATAGTTTGGGGTGGGCAGTGTGCATAGAACATTCCTACAGAGATGGCCCAGTGAAAAGGGAGGGTTTGGAGGTCAGTGGCAAAGCCAACAAACCCTACCAGGATTCAAAGGGCCTTAAATCAGCGCCGCCGCCTTTACGAGGTTCCGTGTCTGTGGCTCTCCAGGAGCAATGCCCAGCCCTGGAACTGTCAGAACAGCTCCTCTGCACTTCCCTGCCCCAGCTGTGAGCAGGGGGATCTCCCCACGAGTTCAATTTGCATTTCCAGCAGCGGCCCTTCCTCCTTGCCTGGCTGACGAGAGTTACGGGCTCGCTGCTCCCACAGCAGGTAGCAGACGGCCTTCCCACAGAGTCAGGCTCTAGGCAGGACTTAATCTGCAGTTGACCCCAGCCTAATCTGTCTCTCCTGGGCAAGTCCAAAGTCATTCTCTGCATCACCAGGCCAGGACCTCTCTGACACTCGTGTGTCCAACAAGAGAGCAAACAAAGGCGCCGATAGCGCTCGGTGCCTACGGCTGGCTCTGATGTCACCCAGGCTGAACCCTCCTGCCAACAAATCCACCAGAGCTCCAGAGAAATAATAACACAGCAGGAAAAATGGCCAGCTGAACACTCCATGCTTACAGGAAGGAGTCTAATGGATAACATCTCTTCTGACCCGGCAGTGTTTGCAGAGTGATTCAACAGACACCGGGGATCGTTTTTACGGTGGTGACACAGAGCCAGTGCAGATGCAGAGTGTAAGTACTAAAAGTTTATTTACAGAGGGCAGGACTGAACATTTCATGTGAACACATTCAGGCCATGATAAAGAGCTTTGTCTCCCATTAGTAATTTAAAGGATTGTGATTTGCTACTCCCAACACACCTATAATTGAATTCCTCAGTCATAAAATCACTGGTGCCAAACAAGTCCCGATATCTTTTATCAAGCCTCTTTTTTTCTTGTCATTTGTTAACATATTTCTTATGGAGCTTTTCTTCTTTTTATAGATACATTTGCTTTAGTTATAAATTAACCCTGGAATTTACTCTCCCAGAGGCCACAAACTGCTTTTTTATTCTATTGGAAAAGTTTCAGGCTCTATGAATTGATGATTTGAAACAATTTTTGAATAGCAGCTCGTGGTTCAGATACAGAGGAAGGAAATGCAAAAGATTGACAGAGTAGCTGGGACTGAAGTGGGAATGTTTAGATGCCTTTCTGGGCCTTCTGCTCTGGAAGCCATGATTGATTTACCAAAAGGGAAATGTTTCCCTGTGGGATTTCTGGTGCTTCCAGTTCCCTGTAGTAAAATACTCAGATCCATTCTGAAATGAGGAACTTCTCAGGTGGCTCCAGGAGCTGGCCAGCACATCCCAAAGGTATGCGGAATGCTTCGAGTTTTGGAGCACATTCTAAAACACCAATGTTTGTTTAACAGATTGATTCATATAATGCCCATTAAAAAATATTTTTTCAGTTGATAATGCCATTGTAAAGAAAAAAAGCTCATAATATTCACTGTTTCCTGTCGTGTCTTTGCTGGGCTCTTTCTCTTCATCCCAAGGGCTTTGGAAACTCTTGGGTTTTTTCAGCCAGAACTGACTAAAAATGTGGAGGAGTTTGAACACAAAGGGCTGAAATAGTTGTTGGTGTCACCACTGAAAGAGCAACGATTTGAGCTCAACTTGCAAAAAAACCCCAAAACCAAATAATCCAAATGAAGAATTCCAAAAAGATATATCCATAGGAAACTAAAGGAATGGGTTCTACTGCTCAAGGAACTATTTGGATAAGGGCAAAGTGATACTTTTTAACAGCCACAATAATTCCCACATTATTTCCTTTATTTCTCCTTCTGTGTTACTCTTGGTCTTATTACAAACCATTAATGTTGGAAAATTTTGATTTGATATTAACACATCAGATATCCATTGTTATGGTTTAATTCCCATTTCAGCTCAGGTAAATATGAAAATTTTGATTTTTATGGTTTAATTCCCATTTTAACCAAGGTTTTCCAAGGCAGAGAAAATTTGAAAAATGTGCCTTAAAGGTTCAGAAATCAGGAAAAGATCTTCCAGAACTCTGCATTTCTGGTTTACTCTTCCATTTAGAATGTGGTTGTGCTGCTGCCTCACCACAGGTAACGAGGGGATGACTTCAGAGCATCCCAGAATGGTTTGGGTTGGAAGGGACCTCAAAAACCATCCACAAAACCATCCCACAGCAGCCATGGGCAGAGACACCTTCCACTGGCCCAGGTGGATCCAATTCCTGTCCAGCCTGGCCTTGGGCACTTCCAGGGATGGAGCAGCCACAGCTTCCCTGGGCACCCTGTGCCAGGGCCTCCCCTAATTATGAATTTCCTTCTGATATCCAACCTAAGCCCACCTTCTTTCAGTTTAGCCAGTTTGAGGTGGGTTAAAAGTGACAAGCTTTGCTTTTAAAAAATTCCTTTGAAAATTACTGTTTAATTAAGGATAACAAAAGGGCTTGAGGAGCACTGGGGTATTTTTCCTACATAAATAAATGCTTTCCACATCTCTAGTTTCCCATATTCAAAAGTAAACAGAGCTTCCTCCTCTTTATGCTGTTTCTGAGGTTGCCAGTAAATTACTTGAAGTTCAAATATTAAAATTTTCATCTGAAATTGTGCTTTGAGTCTCTGGATTGCCCAATTTTTATCAAGCCAATGTCCCATTCTTTTGAAAAATCTTACAACTTATTCTGTGTTTCCTCTGGAATGTTTCACCTGTTTAGTTACCTAGAAAAGGTTCTTTCTTTTTTAAGTCTCAACAAAACATGATAATTTCAGCTCCTTTGACTGAATCAATGATCACAGAGCTGAAAGAATTTAACACTTGAAGTATTTACCAACTTTTACGGCAGAAATGAAATTTAAAATGGTGCCAACACTGTCAAATATTTTAGCTCCCAAATTTTCAGGTGTTAAAATACACGTTCATCTTTGAGATTTTACACTTCTGTGTAACATGCTTTCTATTTAATTACCACCAAATTAAAATTCCAAGGTTTATTTGTTGACACAATTTGGGGTAAATCAGTGAGTGTGGCTTGGCCCTGCTGCCCTTTGCAATCCCACTGGAAGCAGGAGATGGTGAGCAGAGCTCAGGCTGCCCTGCAGGACCAGAACCATGAATTAGAGCCAGGTGTCACCCCTTCTCTCACACCTTGTGTACACATCTCAGAACTCTGTTTGCCCTCTGCGCTCTCACTCGAGCCAGGAGGAATTTTCAGAGCAAACAGTTTGTAATGTACCTTTACAGGTGAGTTACAGTGTTGTCTCTTGCTCTTGGAACAGACAGTAGGACAATAAAAAACTCCAATTATTTTTCAGAGTGTTGACTATGTCATGTACAAGTATTGCACTAACAGCTGCTCAGGCACATGGATAAAGAGCTTTGCCATCACGCCACAAGCTCCTGTAACTTGTTTCACCAGAGGTGAGAAAAAAATTTGGAGTAATTTAAAAGATTTTGGGCTTTACTTCTTTAATTTCTTTACATGGCAGCCAAATGAACTGACAACACAGACTAAAACGACCTAAGGAGATTTTTCTTTTCATGAAATTCCAACCTCTACTTTACCAAATACACGATTTCTGTCTTGTGTGCCACGAGCTTTCTCAGAAAGATCTCATTACAAATCACTCATCTTTTAGAGTTAAACTCTGTGAGTGGAACATCCAGCACAGATCATCCTGCTCTGAGGGCAGGAAGAACCTTTAAAAGAAATGACAACAAATCTGAAAGGCATGTGATTGTATTTCAGCTGATTCTATTTCAGCTCTCCCAATACACTGAAGGGCACCAGGGCTCCCACTGCCACCATCAAACTGGGTGGCAATTTGGAAATGGCCTCTTCCTAATGGTCCATGGCCCCTGCTGGCTCCTGAATTATTGCAGGGAAGTGCTTGAATGGCTCTTAATTAGGTGAGCTAAAACTGGAGCAGGGACAATTCTAAGAATTCATCCACTGAACCTTCCACTTCCTGCACCTGTGCCCAAATTCCAGCACTCTGATTTACTGGCAGGGTCCAAGCCTTTGTGTTCAATGAGACTGGGCAAGATCATTGCTTTGGGGGTTTGTTTTGGTTTTCCTCTAATCCACTCAGTTATTTAATTGTTAACCAGCTTTGCTTCCTACCTGTGGTCCCAGTTTCTGCTGGGAATGCCTGTGGTGGCTCCTCACAACTCTGGAGGTGCTCAGCAACAGTGTCAATGAGACAAGACTCCCCTAAACCTCACCAAAGATGCTTTTCTCTTGTACACCCTTTTACTAACCCCTGAGAAAGGCACTCCTTTCCCCAAATCTGAAGTTCATTTCAGTGAAATATCTGTGCAGAAAGCCCTGTAGAGATGGAAAACTCTAAAATACGAGTTCTGTTCTCAATAATGATCCAATTCCTGTAGGTGCCATCCAACAGAGGCATCTGCCCATCCATCTTTGTGTCTCATAAAAACACAGGAAATATTTTGCTGCTTCAAGGCTCCAATATAAAAATGGTAATATTTCAGCAAAGTGGAAAGCAGTTATGAGTATCCATATTTCTAATTATTTATATTTATTAATATTAATCCTGTCTCCTACTCTGACAGTAGTGAACAATATACTGGCACCTCAAGATCGCCCCCAGCCTTTAGGATAATCCACATTCTCCATGGATATAGAGGACAACTCCCTTTTCATCAGATTTGCTGCTCAACACCAAAGGAAACAAGGGAACCTGTTCTGAAGAATGGCTTTTGGAAGATGCAGGGAGGAAAATCCTATGGGCTCTGTCAGAAACTCTTCCCACTGCCACACTCATCCTCACTGCATATTTCCCATTTTTTTCCTCTGTTTTAATTTCAGGAATTATTTCTCAGAGGATGTTTCCTTCCAGGAGCCGTACAACAGTTTAAATGGAAGTAGACAATAGTGCTATTTAGTATTTAGCCTACATTGTCTTTATTTCATTTATTTCATTTCCATATTCATAGCTAAATGAGTGCTCTGTCACTCTGGCTGTTTGGAACTCCAGAGGATTCCTTTCTTCCCCAGAGTAAGTGCCAGCTATAATTACTACATTCATTAGCCTTTCCTGGAGTAATTGTCAGGAAAGTGGCATCAACTTCTTCTTCCTCCTTGCTTTTTCCTGCTTTCCTTCCAGGACAATTACAGGTTCTCTCTACTTTCTCTTCCTTTATTCACCTCAACCCTTTTCCTCCCTTTATTCCTCCCTTCAAAACTTTGGGGAGGAAAGGGAAAGATGGTCCCACTGTTTTCACATCTAGCAATTTGCTGTGGTTTTGGGTTTTTTAAAATTCAAATCCAGTCCCTCTGCCTTTCTGTGGAGATCCCCAGCCCAGCTCTGTCCCCAGTGCCAACAAAAGAGCCGCCCTCGTGTCTAAGGGTCAAGCTGGAGCAGAAATTCAAAATTGCCACATGCTTTCTGACATTGTGCTGTGCCTTCCTGTTCCTGGAGAGGGGAGGGGACAGGAATCCGCTGCCCAGCCTGCGTCAGAGGACGTAGGCACACTCCAGCACAGCAAATTCAGTGTATGGAGGAGTTATTGTTATTCTAAACTTCCCTCAGCAATACTCAGTGCCTGCTCTGCTGTCCCCAGTGACAGGAAAGCTGTCACTTGTTGTTAGCAGATCAGACAGTTCCTGTTCTCAGAGGAGCCATAAGTAAGGCTAGATTTCAAAAACAGAGCAAACTTGGGCAGAAAAAGAACAATGAGCAGGGATGCCAAAATCCAGTGAAAGACCACGTTATGGCATTGTCAGCATATCTGAAACCAAGAAAAGCTGAAAATCTCATAAGAGACCAGAGAAGAATTCAAAATCAAGAGGGTTCCAACAATAAACTTGAAGCTTTGAGAAAGAAATTCAAACATCTGTATTTTTTAAAAGAATTCCCCCGTTTTTTAATAGTTTCATTGGCAAAAAAGGGCTAAATAAATAAAGAAATCCAGCAGGCATTGCTAATCTGCCCTCTGCCTTCCTCTGAAATTTCCTTTAATTAATTAATTAATTAATTAATTAATTAATTTCCTTTCCTGATATTCAGTGTGGACAGCTTCTTCCCATTTTCCCAACTCCCTGCTCTGCTGGGCCTCCAAAGTCCCACACTGGCCTTAGATCCCTGCCCTAATCCACCACTGCAATTAATCTAATCACCCTGCACACCAGTAGCCTCTATTAAGATTAAAGATAATCTTGCTATTTCACAAGATGAAAAAAGCCAGAGCCAATCTTGACGTTGCACATTGCTCCACCTATTCTGCATAAATTCTGTTTTATGAATATTAGAAAAGAGGAGGGCACTGCTGAGACTGTTATCTTTTCAAAGCAGAACTGAGGAAATGCACAGCAGTTTTCTGGGTTTTCATCTGATCTCTCACCTCCCCGAAATTGGCACCAAAAAGAGGATGGAAAGAAGTGCACATGACTTCCACATCCTCAGTGTTACATCATGAAGGATGAAACAGCAGATTATGTACAGCTCAGAGTGCTGCTGTGCTGTGTGCAACTCTTCCCTTGCATAAAAAATGCCCTTCTCAACAAAACTGTGACTCATGAAAAAACTGACAGATACCAATGAAAACAGTGATAGGCTCATTTCATAATGGGACCTGTCACTGTGGACTCTGACATTCCCCTGCTGAGTGTTTTTTTTTTTATTAATACAAATTAAGCATGCAGATCCTTAATATTCTATTTTTAGATTACGATTTTCATTGCCAAATTTTTTTCAAGAAGACATCTACAAGAAAATATCTTTGCTGTAGGGGAAGTGGGCTCTTGATGCTGAAGGGTTTCCCAGTACTTCAAGCACTGTCAAGAACTCCTGCCCACGCCAGCTGTGCTGTAATCACTGTTTCTTAATAAATCAGCAATCCTGATCTAAGAAAATAATTCCTCAAATGTCATTACCTGTGTCAGAATGCAGCTTGCATAACCTGATGTGTTACCCTGCCTGAAAACCTGGAGCAGTGCAAGGATTTCAGGTGTGGGTTTTATCCAAGGGGTTGGACTCCTGCAAAAAGCCCGACCCTAAAGCAGATTTTGGGAACACAACAACTGTCCTGGTAAAGCTGGACACACGAGGATCAGGGAACACAACAAATGTCCTGGAAAAGCTGGACACACGAGGATCAGGGAACACAACAAATGTCCTGGTAAAGCTGGACACAAGAGGATCAGGGAACACAACCTGGGCAGTGCCCAAAGGAAGCTCAGGAGCCACATCACAAATCATGCTCCAAAAGCTGCCATAGCAGGGGTGGAGTTTGCTTCTATAACATGTATTATTATAATTGTATAAATAATTAACAATAATAATAATATTTATAACAACTACAATAATAATCCAAAGCAGCAAGGTAGGAACTATTAATTAAGCTTCCGTCACCTGTTTAAAAATTATTTTGCATTGCCTTACTAATGGAAAATACATCGAAACCATTGGTAAAAAAACCTGAGCCTTTCAATGGAATTCTGGAATATTTGCTTTTTTCCCCATTTTAAATCCAAGACCTGACATTTTCGTAGCACCAGTTTGGAAATTTGCTCTGCAGTCAAATGAACAACTCCTGTTTAGATGAGATCCTTACTAAAGAATCCACTCCAGGCCAATTCAGCAGTTCTGGCAATAGCTGAAATGTAAATGTAAAAACACCCAAACCAAATGCAGGAAAAGAAACCTTTTAAATGGTGCTTATTTCATTCAGAGAACTGCTTTAATGTGAAACCCTTTTGTTTTAAATAAGGCCTGAAGTTTCGTCTTGTTTACCATCTCAAACCATCTTCAGCAACAGCTGGGAATTCTGAAAGTGAAAGCACATTTGCAGAACTTCTGTTTCCACATTCTCTAATCCTGTTCTAGGCAGAACTCAGAGAATCTGCACCTCTGTATGAGCACCTTCAAATAGGCACCCGTTTGTAAAACTCAATGTATATTGCCAATACCATGGGATATTTAAAAGAAATAAAACACTTGCTTGTTTTTCTTAGTATTTGCAATAATTTCAAAGCTCAAATACGTTCCCATGCCTGGATGTACAAACAAGGCATCTCAGATACGCAGCTTAAGTGCAAATGTCGGCGTCTGGGAGTGACAGAAGGGGAGAAAAACTGTGAAACCCTTGCAGAACTTTAGTGACTCCATGAAATAAATCCATCCCCGTTTAACTTTAGGGGGATTGGAGCATTGCATCATTAAGTCAGTGCAAGAACTTTGTTTTAGACTCAATACCTGCTGGAAAGCAACTTAACGTTGTAATTTTTTCCTCATCCTGAAGGGAATGAGACCCTCTGCTGTGGCCTCTTCAAAATTTCTCCCCGAATATGGTCCTGAATAAGTTGAGAGATAAACTCTGAGTAAATAAAGCAACCTTTTGCCCTCATGTACTTCTGTACTTGCTTATCTATAGATTTCTCTGGGTGTAACTGAAAATAAAATTTGGGTTTCTTGTTTTTTTTACATTTGTAGGTAGGATTAAAAATCAATTTAGCAAAGTACCACATAATAACATGCTTCCATGAAGCTTAAAAGCTGAGATTCAGCATAAAATATTGTAGCTGAAATACCACTGTAGGGAACAGCAACTCCAAGGAAAACACATTTGAGATGAAAGGATAAACTCTCAGTTTTATTTACTGTAGACATAAAAAGTCAGGACCTAAACCTATCATGAGGAAATATGTACATTATGAAAGGCAGTAAATAGAAGTGGCTGCATTTTCCCACAAGCCCCCACATTAGATAGCACCACAAAGCACCAGGTCCAGGTAGTAAAACCTGTTTTTCTGACCACCCCTACTAGAAGATCTTGGTGTGAGTGTTAAAGCCTGTAATTAACATTTTTCTTTCCATAGTTCCCTTTTTTTGGTGGAACAATCTGAGTCTTTTGGTAGCCTGACATCTCTCTCACAGCACCATGGCTGGGCACTTAGTGCCCAGCAATATTCAAATATTCCCCTAGCACAGGGAGTGAAAATGTTCATCACTCTATTTGTATACAGATGGCAACCTGAGTTCAAAGCTCTCAAACTTCAAAATTGCAGCTCCACAGCCACAAATAGTAACAGCAGTTACACAACCTCTCTGTTCAATAAATCTAAACAAACACACAAGTACTATGGACTTCTCATGCAATGTTATAACATAAAAATCCCATTTTATGAAATGTGGTGTAATCACGCATTGTGTAAAAAGTTTCAGACGAGATCATAACTCTGGGCAGGACAGCTTTGTGCAAATATGAAATTCTCTGCAAAGCAAGCGCTGAAACTCGGCGGAAAAACACACGAGGCGATAAGAAACCTTCCACTGCTCTGCCTGGCCCTATAAATATTCCATACAGCTGAAGGTGTTCAGATACAAATCACAAATTTAGAGCTTCATACACACAGGTGAGCTGGAGGAATTGGTGCTGGAGGTCTGGAAAGAATTTTAGGATTCTGGCGAAAGGGAATCTAAAATATGTCACAAGCCGGTCTGTGATAACGAGGAAAGACATCACTCCCCATGGAGCTCATTAAATTCCAACAGCCCGTAAAGCAGCACCAAGCAGACTATTTTATAATGGCATAATAATAGCTGTTAGAAGACCAAAAGTAGAATTCATGCCTAATTTGAAGCCTAGAATAAACTAATACCAACTGCAACGTCTGCACCAAAATGTTGGCGTTTCCTTTGGAGTTGGAATAGGTTAAGAAATTGATCACACACAAGGCAGATAAATATACTCCTTCTGTTACACTGGCATTTCTTACAAGTTTGCAAGAAAAATATGTAGGACTTGAGCTGTAATACATACTCATGGTTATTTAATTTCAGGCATTCAGTCTCACAGAGCAAGCAGCAATTCCTTTAGAGCCAGAGCCGCAATTTTGAGCATTCGAAACCCACAGCCACGCAGGAATTCAGCTGTAATTGCATGGAAGCAAACTGTACAGAGGAGTAAACTTTTATCACTGCAAACCTGATCCTACTGAAACAGCACATCCACCACTGACCTCAAGGAAGCTGGGATTTTTATTTTTTTTTTAAGATTCTGTGCATCTTCCACTAAACCAAGGAGTTTCTTTGCTAGCGTGGAGTGTTCTGTGCATTTTCTGTTGGGATATTACCTAAGATTTATTACCCAGCGTTATCAGAAATGACACAGAGCCTTTCAGCACTGCTGAGATCAGTAGGAAGCCATTGCTAGCACAGGGTTAATCCCTTTCCCACACACACACATCCCCTGTAAGCATGTCCAGCAGCACACACCATGGGCACCCCAGCAGCCACGCGGTGCTGGACGAACACCCCCAGAGCTGCGGCAGCTCTGTGTTTTGTAAACTGCTAATTATCAACCAGCACAGTAGACTTTGGGATTCAGAGACTTGAATCCATAGACTTTGTCCTGAATGTGCAGCCTGCATGGCGTGGAGGAGATTGCTTAGTCATGAGGAGAGGGGGTGGCTTATGCAAGTCCACAGAGCATCTCCTGCTAGTCCGTTCCAGAAATTCACAACCCGCCTTTGGAGGTGCTTCCTCACCCTCCCCTGTCCAAGGGGAAGAGTTTTCCTATTTCCAGGGAAAGCTTGAGAAACTGCCACCTAAAGAAAAGAGGATACTGCATAGGAGTTGAGGAGTTTTTTGCTGCAAATTTGGGGATTTACCACACAAATCCCTAACTTTTTCTGCCATAATGCTGATTAGAACCTCTTACCATTGTCAGCATCATTTACTCGTGTAAGCATGAATGGGCACACTGAAATTTCAAATTTAATTTTCTGCCTCAATCTCCCTCCTACACTGTTTCTCCATTGCAAATGGGGAACTCTTTGCATTCTCATGTCCCAGATCACACAGTATTGAGGACAGGGGCAATTACTTCATTTGAGTAAGAAGATGGCCCCAATCTTGACTAGGCTGCTCGGTACTACTGCAACACAGGTAATTAAAAATATCTATATAGTTCATGTATCATGAATTTTAATTGTAGAATGATGTCATTGTTTAGTTCAATTCTATAGAGTGGTTTATGAGAGGGCAAACAGGCCAAATAATATAATGGAAGGTGTGGGTGGAGTGGGAGAAAAATGTGAACATCATCAAATTGACTTCAGTTCTGCGAAAGTTTCCAGATAGGAAGACTGCAGAATAGGCCTTGCTTTATTTTCTTTTTTCCCCCTCTAAATTTAAAGAGCAAAACTCTAGGACAGATTTATTATAATCTGCCCTGCAGTGTGAGAAGAGCTGACAACTTTGTAGCGGGAGGAAGAGGAGAGTCCATGTCGCAGACCTGATGCTGAAGTAGAAACTTAATGTTTCCTACGGTTGCCACATTTATTTTCTCCTTCCTATTTCCTTATACCTGCAAGACCTGGGAGTATCCCAAGCCCACTCACCACAGGGCTGAGTAGCAGGGTGATCATTTGCTCAGCCCCAGCATTCTCTACATTGTCCCTGGAACCCGAAAGCAGCACCACTGGAAATAGGTGGACTACCCTGCATTTAAAACAAAGCACAAGTGAAAAAAACTCCCTGTGCTCTTCCCTCTGTGGAAAACAAAAAGTGGAGGGGGGAAGAGACAAAAGAAATGTAAAGGGTTTATCATTTAATGTGGGAATCAATTTATGTTTCATATTCCTGAGAATCCGAAGACAAATCTTATGGCTCTTTCATTTTTTCATTCTGCCTTGGAAAAGCCTCCACAGGAAAAAGACAGGGGCAAGAAGGAGATTTTTTTCTCCAAGTACTCTGCAAATGAAGTCCTTCAAATTGACCCATTAATGGGAACCCCCAAGTTCTGTTTGTGGCATGAGGAATAGGACTTGATTACAACAATTTTCTCTTCCTTTGGATTATTTCTATCTCTTTCTCTCGTTAGTTCACAAAGACTGAACTGACACACAAAGAACATTTGGCATAAAGTACCTGAAAACCAGATCCTGCTGCTAAAAAACTACACACCATTATGGAAATAAAGAGTGGAATAATTAGCACTTATCATTAGTATCATGCTGGATTTAATAAACCTATTAGTGATTAAAAAACGAAGCCAGTAGCAATAACTAATGGAAATTGTATTGTATCCATGACTTTAAAAGAACCTAGCATGGAGAATTTGCAATTGTAGGATGATTCTTCTTGAGTAACTGCACTGAGAAACTTTTACTGCGTGACAGAGAAGGAGATGGGAATAACCCTCATGAGAAAGCTTGTAAAAGAAACCCAGATTCTGAATATCAAACATGCACCATTCGTGATTCACAATTAGGCTACTGAAAAGGGCTGGGAAAGATATTTAACTCCACTCTGAGCAGATTACAAATAAAAAAATACCTGAAGAGGGCCTCACCAATCAAGGTGAAAAAAAGGTAATTTTTATTCATTATTTAGTCCAGCTTTGTACAAGACAGAGTTTTGATTCTACTTTTATCTCGTTTTTATAATAAAATTGTTTTAAAAATTCATTTTATTAACTATTCCTATAAGTAGGAATTTACAATTAAAAGTAGGTGAAACAGTGCCTAAATTTATTTTATTGACTTGGAAATGGACTTATGGTTATTTTAAAAAGTCCACAGAAGAGCCAGATTTAGAAGCACTGTTGATAATGGGTGCCTTTATCAGTCCCATAAGGAAGGTTAAAAGGCATAGTTTTAACATTCTTCAATCAAATTCTAATATTTCAGAATTCATGACATGAAACACACATTTATATCAGGAAAAATATGATTTGTATAAGCCATATAGTAATGGAAGTTTCCTGGGATGCTGATGTTAAATGCATTATCTGGGAATTTGGCATTGAGGTGTTTCTAAGGGACGCAGACCCTCTTAAGGCTGTTTAGGAGTACAGAATCTCTGAACCACTACTGAGTGAGATATTTTACAAAACTGATGCCTAAGAACATTCCAGTTCAAAACCTGTCTGTGTAAAAATACCCTTATATTCTATTTCTGATTGGTTATCATTCAAAGTCAGTGCCAACTATTTTTTTCAGCTTTCTCTCCCCCTGACAAGCCCATGCTTATATTGTGCCACATGCCTTAACACACTGCTAGGAGTGATTTCTTGTAATCTCATAATTAAATCTCTGAGCAATTTTTGCAGCAATTTTTTTTTTTTGTGACAGCCAAAGTGAATAATGATGTCAGACACATCACTTGATGCACCAAATTCTGATATTAACGAGAGCACACCACGTGAAACTTCTTTTTGAAGGAGAGCACTCAGTATCAAATGTCACAGCCGCTTGGTGTACACTGGGAATCTTTGGTTAACTAGTAACAAATTATAGTAACCTTTTAAAAGGTAAATTACTTATTAAATGATGGACTAATTGCTACCAGAAAATAGATATTTCAAGATGGAACATTATAAACGTTTCCTACAGCGAAAGCCTGTTCAAAGATGTGGCAGCAAGTCCCAAATAACAAACCCAACCCCTCGTTATTTCAGGGAGAATTATAACTGATCCATCTGATTTAAAAGAACCTAAACTCCACAAGACATCCAGAAATTGATAATGCCCTCAGCTTGTAATCACAATAAATGCCGGCCTTACATCACTGATATTAATGCACGCATCCCTGTTAAGTCAGCATAGTATTGTCGTGTGTACACAGGGCCACAAAGTTACAACACCACAGGAACTTGCACTCTCTAGCTGCAGAATACCCTGGGGAGAAATGACACCAGGAAGATTACAAAACGCTCCTGCGAACCTGAGGCATGCCATCAAGACACAATATATTTCAACATAGCATCTCAGTTGTTGCAGGCTGTGAGAGGCTCCCCGACTTTCTGCGATTAGGAAATTGTGGGGAAAAAAAAAAAAAAGAAAAGAGCTGTTCATTCATTACGAGAGCAGCCAGGTGAGCCCAGCGCTGCCCTGGCGGTGCTCTCCCCACGGGCGGCAGGAACGGACGGCGCGCAGCGGATCCACCCATCCCTTCGCGCTCCCCATCACCTCCGCGCCCGCTGCATCCCCCTGCAGCCCCGAGCATCCTCGGCTGCCGGGCGCGGTGCAGCACCATGGACACAGCGCCCGGGCTGCCCCGGCCGGAGCGCGGGGAGCGCACCGGGAGCGCACCGGGAGCGCGCCGGGAGAGCACCGGGAGCGCGCCCGGGCCGCTCCACGCACCGCATCCCGCCCGCGGCCGCGCTGC
>VWYE01003291.1:227543-243745 GCA_013398995.1 Alaudala cheleensis
TTTCCGCTTGAGATTATCTCCGGGCGCTCTCCCCCCGCTCCCAGGAATGCGGAGCCGAGCGCTATAGGCTGTGCTCGGTACCTCTCCAGAGGCAGCAAGCCCCAACAAGCCTGTCACCTCCTCTATCGCAGCCTCTGAGGCTTTGAAAGAGAAGTCAGATGTGGAAAAAAAGGCTTAAGATCAACAGGCTTTAGAGAGCCGTCCTGGAACTGGAGGTGCCCCGGGATACAACAGTTTATCTTGAAAAACTCCTGATCCCTTGGACATCGCTGGAAGGTTGAGAGGATCCCAAACTTGCCTCATTATGGTTCTTAGTCATCAAGCGTTTTGAAAGAGAGCCCACATTTGCTTTATTATTTGTATACTGAAGGCAATTTATAGATTAGGGTTGAACACGTCAAAATACCTGGACTACCTACAGATACTAACTTTGCCTCCAGCCTTTTGTTTATGAGAACAATCTCTCTGTCTGCAGAGGCTTGAAGCCTGGTGTTAATTTTTATGAGAATTATCTGTCTATTTGTATAGGCTTGAGGTGTTACCTCTGCCTTGACAGATCAAGGAGTTGGGTTGTTGGGTTTTTTTTTTCAATTCCTGCTTTTTCCCTTTCATCTGAATTTTTTTAGCCTTGGAAGTGTTGAAATTTATTTTTTAAAGTGGTTATTTTTTTATTGTTTGGGTTGGGTATTTTAAAAATCATTTTAACATACTGCAGTAATAACCTATTCCAGTAATACCCTGGCTCAGAATTAGGAGCCAGGTCCTTAAAACAAGTAAAACAAATCCTCAGAATTACCATGGATGAACAAAGAGGCAAATGTGGCTAAAACAATCTTAACAATAAGAGGTTTTAAATACCTCAGTTATTAATATTTCTACCACTTTACAGCAGCAGCTGAGGCAGGATTTCAGTGGAAAGTTAAAAGGAGAAGGATCTGAGCTGGAGACTCACGGAGCTCTGATTTAGCCCTGGTGAGAGCAGAGCTGCTGCTCTCTGTGTGAGCTGCTGGAGAATTCCCCTTCTAGTCTGAGTGTCTGAAAATAGAGGATCCCTCCCCAAAATCAAGGTTTTAACGTGCAAACTTTCCCAAACTCCACACAACTGGAATCATTCCAAACACTGGCAGGTATTGATGACACCCAGTTGTGACTCTGCAGTCCTGCTTGGAGCCCGGGCTTTTAATAAAGGCAGAAATACAGAGCACAGTTTGGATTTTAATTAAATGGCACGGGTGAGACAGATATATCTCAGTGAGCCCGGAGAAATCAGCCAAACTCAGCTTGCACAGAAATATTACAAACACAGTATCAGTCTATTTCTGTTCTAAGCCTTATTTTCTTTAGCAAGTTCACCTTCTGAGCAGAATTTATAAGAAAAACCAGAATGATAACTTCTGTAAAAATTACTTTGGTTCTGTAAATATGCATTTTAGCAGATTAAAACAGGAAAGGAATAGATTGCTTAGTCTGATTTCCTGCTTAACACAGACTTCCAGGTAGGATTTGATATATCATTGAATGTTTCTTTTAGACAGCTAATCTTAATTTGAAGAATCAAGAGGTGAAGAACCCATACATTTTCTCTGGTAATTCGTAGGATGCCTGATTTATTATTTGAATTAACCTTTTTTTTTTTTCTTAACAGAGAGGGTTTGTTGTTTTTTGTTTTGTTTTTTTTTTTCAGAGAAAGCCAATAATTTCTGTATTGGTAAGGAGATAAAATAGGCTGCAAATATATTATCTATGCTGTAATCAAGTAGCTTTATACAGTAATGAAATGGTCATAATAAAGACATTTATCAGTTTCTCGTAAGTTTTTGTTTGGATTGTTTGACTGTGCAGTTTTTGATGATCCAGACTTTCTCCCCTGCTTTTCTGGGAGAATTCCTCAGTTTGGCTGGGACCTCTCAGAGTTATGAAACAAGAATGAAAGTCAGGCTCAGGCCTTCCTGAACCATGGGCAGCTCTTCCCTTACTTCAATGAGAAGCAGAAAAAACTCTCTCAGCATCAGTTCTGGTTTTAAAATGAGAAGATAATTTGCCTTCACACAAGATCAATTATACTCTGTTTTTCCTATTGGTGTAAAACCATTAGTTAATTCTTTTCATGTGAAAGAATTGCATTTTATATTAACTTTAATCAGTCCATTTTGAAGTCTTTTTGAAGCATTTATTGCATCTGAAAAAGTATTATTTCTGCTTGCAGTTATTACTGACTGTACATTACGTGTTTCAATTATTCAGAAAATTTGAAGTAGATTAAATTGAATCATGTGGCAAAAATAGTTCTCACTGAGATGAGAAACTGAAATGGGCACTTTGTGGGATCTCCAGATGGATCAGCGTGTCAGCAATGACAAAATAACCTGCCTGGAGCAGTTTCATTTCCCTTTTCCATCTTGATGAAGGAATTTCTGTGCAACAATTCCTAAGGAATTCCAGGTAGGCGTTTATGGTTAGAAAAATGAATTTATTAGAGATAATACTGTGACTTTTATAATCGGCTTGAAAAGAGTGGCAGCCTTACAAGGATTGCTACCCCTTCCCATCTCTGCAAAGACACAAATTCCATCTTTTCCTGACACTTTGTGTTTGCCCTGAGTTTGTGCTCTCAGTCTCAAGTTTAAAATCACCAGAGCTCAGCGTGTCCCATCCCGGTGCTGTGGGATGCAATGAAGGAGTAGCCAAACTTTTAACATCTAGAGGGCAATCTCCTACTCAGAGTGCAGCCAGAAATCTGACAGCCTGAGCAGCAAGTTCTGATTGTGCAAAGCACATTGCTTTAAAGGAATGGAGTTCCAGTAAGTTAAAAATGTCCTGTATTGCTGCCTTTTTTAAAAGTTACCCCGTGTTCTTTCTCTTGGGTACTGTAATGTTTTAATTCATATATCTGGTGTCCTTTTATTGATAAAAAGCATATCTTGTTTGCCTCAGCATATCTCATTCTGTCTTTATTGGCAGTTTTTGGTCTGGGAAGGCATGTTTTTGAGAAGTAAGTCATAATATCACACCACACTCCTATCTACAGCTTGCACACTCTTTACTTGAAGGGAATTCAGCATTTCAGCTGCTATCAGTAGCATTTTACACAGATACAGGGCAAAAGCTGGGGTACAAACTGCTTTCCTTTCAGTGCTAGAGAGGACTGTGCCTGGGTGAGTTCCTCCTCAGATCCAGCAGGAGGGATAGAAGCAGGCAGGGTGCAGATTTTTCACAGATAACTGCAGAGCGGGTCAAAACAAGAACCCCTTCAAAATGAGCCTCCTTTGCCTCAACTTCGAGGCTTGGATAAAAGGAGAGTAAAATCCAAACTGTGCCTGCTCCAAATTCACTAAAGCCAAGATCACACCAGCCTGCCTGCCTTTAATTGGAATGGTTTTTTTCTTGACCTTTAGTCTCCCCCCAACTCTTAAGTTCTCTGATTTCATCTTGAAAGGAGTAACTTCCTCTCTGGGTCTGTCTGGCCCTTGTGCAGTTGGATATGATATTCCTGTTCCTGTCCCACTCTGATTAAATGGGCCCAAATTGCACATCAGACACTTGGTAGGAAAAGAAAATATAGGAATAAGGAGCTCAAGCACATACTGATATCTGTCAGATGTGTTAATCCATCCCAAATTTAGTTCTGAAGGAATCCTTTTAAAGCAACCAAAAGGTCATTTTGAGCCTCATTTAAAACCAGTTTATCTGAATTTCTTGGGTGATTGAGCTGAGACAGATTTATGAACATAAGCCCAGAAACCCAGATTTCTACAATTACACATGCTCAGACATCTGAAAGGGGGAGCTGATGCAAGCAGGGCTGAGGGTTGTGCTAATCTGGGATGGGAAGGAGGTGGCTGGGCTGTGGTTAAAGCATGGGACTGAGCTGCTCAGAGGTCTCACTTCTATTCCTGCTTGTGTCACTGACTTCCTGTGGGGCTCTGGAGTCACCCAGCGCTGTCTCCTTCACTCAGACACAAAATTGAAATAATATTGCATTGCTGAAGCACTGGGAGGAAAGTCATTGCTGTCTGTACAATTCTTTTATGCTCATAAAAGAAGTTTGTGTCAGCAGATCACAACCATATTCCTAATGTAATTCCTTTGGGATAATTTGCTGTCCTACACAGTGAGTCAATGACTCCAGTAGAGACTAAAACCTCAAAAGTGTAAATTTTAACTCAAAATATCTCGAGAACTTTGCTTCCAGGTTCCCATTAAACATTTGTTCATGAAGAGGATTGTGTTTTCCTTGTAAGAGTATGAAAAAGGCACTGACTCCCTCACAATTGTGAAAAAATAATTAATTACCCCCTCATTGTTTCTTTTGGGGGACTGCTCATTTTACTCATATATAAAGTAGCAATAATATGACATTGCTAGAGCATTGCAGGACATGTCATTGCTGTCTATACAATTGTTTTATGCTCATGAATTGTGTAGAATTGTATCAGCAGATCACAACTATACTCCTGAAGTATATGAATATATATATTTATAAAGCTCTATTCCTAGAGTAACTCCTTTGGGATAATTTGCTGTCTCACACAGCAAGTCAATGGTTCCAGTAAAGACTAAAACCTCAAAAGTACAAATTTTAACTCCAAGTTCTTGAGAATTTTGCCTCCAGATTCCAATGAAACATTTGTTCATGAAGGGGATTGTGTTTTCCTTGTAAGAGTATGAGAAAGGTACTCACTCCCTCATAATTATGAAAGAATAATTAATCCCCCCCCTCCCATTGTTTCTGTTGGAGGACTGCTTGAGGATCTCTTGGTACTTCCATTTCCTATAACCTTTGTCCTGCTTTATAGTTTTTATACATTGTTGTGATGGAGTTAATTTGAAGCACTATTTTTAAAATCCCTGCTTTTTACATATTTTCCCCAAATCTCCAGGGTGCTCAGATGGACGTAGGAAATGCTGCTGATGCTGGAGAACAACAATTCACACTGCAGCTCCTAAATCCCAGGGAAAGCCCTGGAATGGGGAGCATCTCCTCGTCCTGAGGAGCAGTTCTCAGCATTCCTGACATGGATCTCACATTCCCATCACCACAGCTTCTATTTCTACTGCAAAGAGGTTTTAAACCAAGGAAATTTTATTATAATAATGTCTCATATATAACATAAAACATTATATTAATATCAATAAAATATCAATAAAATGTCTCTTTCAGATGTCCGACACATCATATTTATTTACTTAAATGCTTAAACACATTTTAAACATTTTGGAATTATTTAGGGTGGGTATAGGTAAAAAAAGACTGAAAGAAAATTAGATGACACTCAGATTATCCTATAGATTTAATTATGTTTGCTGAAATGCCTTCATTAGTCTTTACAGAGAATGGGTTTCCTGGCTTTTGATAAAAGACCAAAGATTGAATAAAGCAGTTTCTTGCTTGTCTTTGTAACTAATTTACATTCTTACAGCACTAAAGGTCCTACAATGATGTCATTTCAGTCATGTTAGTTGTGAAAGCATCACCAGGAGTGGCACAACAATAAAATGGGAGCATCCTTTTCTCACTTCTCCCAAATTGTGCTGCAGAGGTTTCTTCATCCACAGATGTTGTGACCTAACAAAATGCACCCCAAACTCTGCCTTTTGCCCAGCAGGGGTGTGAGATCCAGACAGAACCCCCTGAGAAATGACCCCAATATTTTTCCTCTCAGGGCATCCTATTTCCCAGGGGCGTTTGGTGTAAATGCACACAGATGCTGAATCCAGAGGCCTCAGATGAGATTTTTTAAGTGTAATAAATATTTCCTTACTCCCTGATTAAACCTTCATCATAAAAACTGTGCAGGGAGTTCTGCTGGGCAGAGAGGCAGTAACTTTAATCCTTACTAGAATTATGTTTTGCAGAAGTTCAAGAAAACAAAATATGGCCAGGCAAAGCAGCTTGAAATAGGTGTTACATTAAAGGCATCACGTTCCAGCCATGCAAATTGTTCTCTGGGTTTGTCTGCTCCCCTTCTGAACTGACTCAAATAAATCATTATTTTCATTTAAGATCTGAAGGCTCCTAAAAAAAATAAAGTTAATAAGTGGTTGTTAGTCTGTGCTGAGCATTAGAGGATGCCAGGTAACATGAGCAGTGAATCAGGGGCTATTTTGGGAGAAAAATATTACAATAATTTTCAGGAAATAACCTTTTTGTTCCAAAACAGCTGTCATTGAACACTATTATATCTACAACAATTAAAATTATCTTTGGTAACTTTTAGTAGTTGGCACTGCTCCATTATTGTTCAGTTAAATATTTTTCAAGTGTTTTAGGACTTCTGCCCACTGTGTGCCTGAAACCCTTCATCATCACTGGAGAAGCTCCTGGCTTTGTCATGTTGTGTTCTCTCAGGATATTCAACAGTTTCTGTGGAGGTTTTGGCCATTCTATAGCAGCAGCTCTTCTGCTGACTCAACCTGAGCTCTATAGAATCTGCCTTTTCATGTCAAGGGTTGAATGCCAAAAAAATAATTTAAAAATGACAAAAGAAGTGTTAGCTAACATATAAAGTGAATTAGGAAGCATGTGCAAACATCCTGGTGAATTTAAATAGCTGGTTGGATCAGAAATGGAGGAAAAATAACACTGGGTCAGGAACAACACACAAAGCAGCCAGAAACCTGCTAGTTCTAATTCAGGATATAAATACTCCCTGCTAAAAATTTCTTTGTTACAAGATGCAATTGATTAAATAAAAGCAGGTTTAGAGCATGGGGTAGTGGTGGTTGATGGCTTTGATATGTTTCAAACCCCAACTACAAATATTTCCACATTGCTGGGATTTTTTATTCCTTCAGATTGTAACTAGCTGATAATGCATATAACTTTTTTTTTGTGTTTTTCAGAATGAAATCTGACTTATTTTTATTGTACTAGAACTTGTGATTGCTCTCTGTGGCTCTGAGTCCTCAGCATTAGCAGAGGAGAGCTGAAAAAGCTCTTCAAAAAGTCTTTTATGCACATGTAAAGTATGGTAATTTTTTATTACCAGCTCATTTGCATAGAATGGAATGTCTACTTTTATTTGCATAAGTGAATATGGAGGCATCCCTTCAATGGGACGTGGAGCAGATCATCAAACTCACCTTTTCTACAGAACTTTTTCCTCTGTGAACTTCACTGACAGCATTTTCTTCCCCTGTGGTTGTGTGAGCAGTTCTGGGAGTTTACAGAGGATTTGGTGCTGATTTCTGGTATTTGAGTTTTATATAAAGCAATAAATAATAAAATGCAGCAGTTCAGTGCCCCATGGAGTAGAAGCTGGCAACCCACTGTTGTTTCAGTGACCTGAAGTAAATTTAATAGAAACTGCCCAACTTTTATTTGAACATTTTGGAGATTTGGGCCTGGCCATTGTTCTGTTCTTTGCTCCAGCAGCTGAGCCTGGAGCCAAACCTGTGCAAGCAAAGTGCAGAAATAGGGGTGGAATGGTAGGACAGAAAATCCAATTCAATTGGGAAATTCTCATGGTATATTATAATTTATTTTGCATTTTATTTATTCCTGCTCAAATATGCTTAGTAACAAACTATGCACTTATAAAAACCCTTTTGTATTGTGCAGAGTTTGGCCCTTCACTGAATTGTTTTTCTCTAAAGAGATATTATGGGTAATTCAACTTCTATCATAAATCACTGAAAAGCTATTTTTTTTTAAGGATAAAATACTGATAATAAAGTGCATCAGAAATCAAGATTATCTTATCACAACCCCTCTCCTCAGAGTGTGACAGTTCAAATTTGGTCACATTGAAGTCACTTTTTGGGAAACAGCTGGTTTTCCATAATTTGGTTTTTTTCAAGAGTGATTTACACCTGATTGCAGTGAGCACACAGTGAGCACACAGTGAGCAAAACATCCCTTTCATTAGGAGTGGGAAAAAATGTAAAAACAAGCTTTTCCTTCCAGACAGAGCCCAGAGTTTCAGCTCACTGGGGCAGCTCTTCCTTTCACTCCTCCAAACACATGGTTTACTGCTGAGGGGAGAGGGAAGCTGCAACAGGGAACATTTGGGGGAGAAAATGGCTTTTTGTAGCCTGGGATTGGGCAGCTTTGCTGTTCAAGGACATTTGTGCAGGCAGGATAAAACAACCAGAATTCACAGTGGTTTCTGATGGGGTGAAAGCACAACAATGAATGGCCAAGGAGTGCAAAGCAGGATTTCAGATTGAATATTCCATGCAGTAATGCAGAGCAGGAGCACTGCAGCATTGTAACTTCCATTAAGATTAGGAGAACAAAACAAAGTAACAAAATTGTCTTTGTCTTTAGATATACATGCAGAAAATTACCAGAAATTGAGAAAAGAATTATTGGTTTTAAGAATTCAGCCTGTTCCTCAGACCTGAGTTATTAAACCTGCTCATCTTAGCTCAGAAGAAAGAAAAAACTCGGGGTAACTGCTCTCACCTATGGCAGCAGCCTCCTTCCATTCTCTATTTTCTGCTTCCAGTTTCCTGTTTACTCATCACACAGCTCCACGCTGATTTTATCTGGAGTTTTATTCAGAAATGCACCTTTTAATTTTTTTTTTTGTTGGAAATCTCAGCTTCATTGATACTTTTTTCCTCAGCTTTTCTTATTTTATAATATTCCTATTTTTTGACTTATGTGATGTGATCTCTCATGCTCTGATCCATTAACCAGCTCAGGTTTTTAAATGCTTTCAAACTTTACTTTAAAATAATGTTTGTATTTTTGAGACACAGTTGTTATAAAAATATCTGGTTATTTATTTTTTTTTTCAAACAGACAGCAGTATAACTTATTTCCCAGAGACATTTATTTGGTTCTCTAATACTCTGAAACCACTTAAATTGAGAAAATAAATAAATTCTGATTTCTAGTAGCCCAGTGAGAGTAGAACTGTGCTCTGAGATCTGTGGGTATGGCAGCAAATCCACTTGTTAAATTCACCTCTTTCCATATTTTAGAAATTATTATCAGAATACTTTATATTTCTGTTTCTCCAATATCTGGTCAAGTTATTTCTAAGACTGTACTTGACAATTCCCTCACATGTCTAAACCCCATTTTACAGATATTTCTTCTGGGGTGTTGTTGGCTTCCAGCTACACTTTTCCTTCCCACTTTCCCACTGCTCTGCTTCTCCAGGAGCCAATTATCTGTTCCCCCTAAGCATAAATAACAACCACGGGGCTGGTGCTGGAGCTCTTCTGAATGACCATTTAAATAAATTATAAAACCTCCCCAGCACTCATTTCAAATTCAAATATGTGACTCAGAGGTAGAGAGCTGCCCTGGACCTAAGCCAGCCTTAAAATCCCTTTTAAGTGAGACAGGACTACAATTGTTTTAGGATCTTTGGTTTGCTCAGCCCTCACCTTTCCTCTGTTGGGTTTCAGCTGCAGGAACATCAGCAGCCCCCAACATTTTAAAAAGTCTTTTTACTCTTTGTTCCTCTGGGGAAGGCCAAGAGCACGAGTGGGGATTCCAGACCAGCACAAACCAGGTAGAAGAAATACTTCCTTAATCTAGAAATTTATGCTTATTCTGCAGGGCATAAGAATAGCAACAAAAATCCCAAACACCAAACCAAAACTAAAGCAGCAGCCAGAATAAGGATCAAAAAGTCCTTCCAAAGCCTTTGGAGTGATGTGCATAATGAGAACATCAGGAAAAGCCAAAATTCATTGAAGAAGGGTTGACTTCAGATCTCTTAAATTTGAAGTCAGCCTTAGTAAAACCTGGATTTCTGAGCCCCAGAGACACCCATGGAAGTGCTGCAGTTTGCCTGAGCTGAGAGAAATGAATCTTCTTAAATTCTTTATTCCCTGCCTGAATGGTGCATCCTGTGACGTGTGCCCCAAAATTCCATGTCTCCTGCTAAGCACCTGGCCAGTCTAACAGTGGGAAATGGAATTCTCCTGTTAAAGGATTCATTTCCCTAAAAAATGAGGGCAGCTGAAGATTTGGTTCTCACCCTCTGCCCAGCCATGTTTCAGAAAGGCCAGGCTGCAGGTGGGGAGTGCTGTGTTTTGGAGAGGAATTTTCCAAATCATATTTCCATATTTATTTCCTAGAGACATCTGAGACCTTTCACATCAGGCCTTTTGCAGAAGAGTTTTCTCAGTTATTTAATATCCAGTTTGTTTTTTAATTGATTTTTTAAATTTTTGTTGTTGTTTTTTATCATCTGGTGCTAAAATGTAAATAAATGTTTGAGCTTTCCAAAAAGAACTGCACTTCAGTCATGGGTGATGTTACCCCTCCTGTGATTAGAAAAGCTGGAATTAGTGAGAAATGTTGAAGAGAAGCACAGCCCTGAATTACCCATTCCACGCTCCCCGAGGTGAATGGCTCTCATTGGTGGTTTATGGGCAGAAATGTTAAACATTAAAAATCTGCTCAATTGTGTACAAGATCCTGAGAGCAGATAAATGACCCTGTAATAACTTCAACTCCTAAAGCAGATGTTAATTAGGCTGGAGGTAATTTAAAGCATTGCCATGGTAAAAGTTTCTAGAATGTTTTCTGCTCAAAGCAGAATTTGGGAAATTCCTTTTGCCAAGTGGCTTTAGTTATTCCTGGAATATAAGTGAATAAAGACATTTCCATAAATTATTGGGTTTTATTGTTGTTTTAGCTCCTGAAGCCAGTGAGGTGATTTGACCTCTTTATGGATTTCCCTAAAGGACAGAGCTGAAGGATGAAGCTGGATTTTGCTACAAAAGCTTTCTGACAGCAAAGTTCTGTATTTTCTGCCAGTTTTTAAAGTATCCTTGTAGTGTCAGTACTTGTCCCACGTTGCCACACATGCTGACACATGTCTGCTGTCACTGCCCTGGAACAATCCATGTCCATGTGGGGATTTGTGTGTCCAGGACTGCAGGAATCAAGGCTTCCATTCACATCTGACAGAAAGATGAGCAGAATTCAGGCTCCTTTTCTCATAACCATGGGCAGGCTTTGAGGGGGTTCTTTGCCCCATCTCTCTGTTCTGGTGAGTGATCTGAGCCCATCACAGAAAACAGACATTCCTGAACTGAAAATAACAAATAAAAATGTTGCTTTCTGCAACTTTGGTTTCCCAGCTCTGAAAAGCCATTTCAGGCTCCTGTGCAGCTGAAGTTGGCTGGATGAAATCTGGTGTGCAGACAAATATCCATTTCTGCCAAAACCCAATCCACTGCTTTTGTACAGAAAAAAAATGCCTTCAGGAATGGGGACTGTGGCAATTATAGGGTTAGGGCAGCTCAGCACATGATTCCTTCCTGAGAGTGAGGAGAGTGAAAAACTCATGAGGTGAGAGCAGCAGCTTCCAGGAAAGTATGGAGTTCTGGAAGATGCTCTGCACACACTTGTTTGGCTCAAGGGTTAATTTATGTCTGAAAATGACCCTGAACTTTTCCTCCTTCTGGGCATCTGCCCCCTGACTCTTCTCTTATCTGTTCTCCCTGATAACTGTGCCAGGTATTTCTGCTTGCCTCCTTTGCTGGGGGCTCCTGATGGAGAGTTAGAACTGAGAGGAGGCCCTGGCATCTTTCTGCAGAGAACCTCTGCATGATCAGAGAGCTTTTGATGGAGGCAGGGTTCTGTTCTGTGCCAGAATGGCCTCACAGACACAGCAAGCAGCTTCTTTAGGTTTGGTTTCAACACCACCAAAGAATCCAATTAACAGTGATAAGAGAAGTGATGAAGTGCTAGTAAAAACAGGTGATGTTTTCTGAATTAATTACCAATTCAAATGGGCTTCTACATTGCAAAGGCCACGGGAGGACTGTTGGTACAACCCAAGGGTAATTTACAGTGTGTGGGAAGCTGGGCTGCAAGAAAGTGAAAGCAATTTACAGCTTTGTCATGAGCTGCAGACACCAGGGACTTGGGCTGACCCCGAGAAGGGAAAGGTCAATTGATTGGGATCAAACCAGATCAAACCTTTGCTGTCTTTAACACCACCAGTATCTTTCTTTATGCCTGAATGTTGAAGATTGGTAGTACCAAGCAATTATTTGCCTTCATCTGGAGTTGCTTTCATCCATTCTTTCCTCTAATTTATTAAATTAGTAAAATCCATGTAACCTTTCCCTAAACATTAAATTTATCATTACATTTCCTTAATTCCTTCCTGAATCTACAAGAACATCACTATCTCCATAGGAAACTTAACACAGAACACTTCACTCCATAGCTGTCCATACAGTATTTCATTTATGCTATTTGTTTTATAATATTTATTATTTTTAATGTGTTTATTATAAAATATTCTATTTTATTCAGTATGTATTTTGATTTCTGCACTCCAACTTAATTCTGTGGAACTCTGTGTTTAATCTCAGCTTCCTGAGGTTCAGACCCACTGCTTTCTGCTCCTTATCTGGTTTTCCATAAATGTGAACCATTTGGCCTGTCTGACATCCCACCCTCTGCCAAACAGCAGAGAAACTCATTGGAATTCTCTGAGCATTTCAGCCTCAGTCCCTGGGCCAAACCCTCAGTTGTCATCAGCTCCCTTGCTGTAATTGTGGGGCTCCCCAGCAGCTCCTGGAAATCTGCTGACACAAATGGGGCCTGCAGCCCCTCTCTGGGACCGAGAGCCATTCTTCCCCTGGTGGGGAGGAAGTTTTTGTACATCCTGGTGCTGTTTTGTGCAGCCTGTAATGGCCACCTTTGTCCCCCTGGTTGGGGAATGTGCTAAAGGCAGCAGCTGGGATGAAGTGCTGTACCATCCCCACGGAATGGGGCAGCGGTCACATCCACTCTTGGCAGAGGCTCCCAGCCTTGGATCCTGTTCCTTGCATCCTGATGCACAAAGTTCTGTTTACTGCAGTTCTCACAATAGCCTTTGAG
Organism: Alaudala cheleensis; assembly: GCA_013398995.1. Classification (NCBI taxonomy): domain Eukaryota; kingdom Metazoa; phylum Chordata; class Aves; order Passeriformes; family Alaudidae; genus Alaudala; species Alaudala cheleensis. The sequence goes on from VWYE01003291.1 coordinate 240,352, forward strand.
AACGAGGACTCCCAGAACACAATAGTGAACCTCCCCAGGAGTTGCCAAGAGGGGAAAAAAAGCCCATTTCCTGCTCTGGCAGTGGTGGGATGTAGGTAAGGCTGCACAGCAGCCCTGGCCAGCGAGAGGGGCACAACAACTTTCAGCTGCCATGAGGCTTCATTTGAGAAAATGTCTTTGCTTCTTGGACAATGGGAGTCCAGAATGACTTCTCTCATTCAAGGAGATTATATAAAGAGAAGAAAGAAGGATGGAATGCAAACATTTAAGGAGAAAGGAAACTGTGGACATCTCGATTCTCCACCTGCCCTGGAGGTAGCCAGGAATGCCATTTAAAGCAGAGGGTGCCCTGAGTGCCTATGGAAAACACAAGGACATCTTGCTTATCAGGCAGAGTATGTCTGGAAAACAGACACTCCTGAACTGAAAATAGCCAATAAAAATGTTGTTTTCTGCAACTTTGGTTCCCAAGTTATAACACTGCTTATTAAATATCAGTAACAGAAACTCCAGCATGAGGAACACACTGGGAATGCCCATGAGAAGTTTCTGGGAGTGTGAAACAGTCAAGAGAATTAAGCAGAATGCACAGGACAGCTACTCCAGGTTTCTGCTGCTTCTTCTGATTCCCAAAATTCCTTTTCTTGCATGGGAGAAGGACACAGGGGTTGAGGTGAGGAGCAAGGATGATATCCGTGGTATTTTTCCTCCTTTTCCCTGGAGAGTGGGGAAAGAATGGCACAGCTCCCACTGGGGCTGAGCCTGGAGACCAACAGCTCCTTTGAGAAGAGATAAGTGCTAAAGTGACAGAGACAAAAGTGCTAAAGGGCTTGGTTTGTCCTGTAAGGGAGAGTGAATCAGTAAAGGGCTGGAAGGATAAAATCCAAACAAGGACACTTCATTGGGAGAGGGAAATGGAGGAGCAAACGCACGAGAAAGAAACAGAAAGAGAAGACAGATGAGTAGAGGAACTTCATCTCCTGGATTCTGTCCTTAGGGTTTCCCTAGGTCTGGGAATAGGATGGGTGTTGATTTTGAGTCAGTTAACAAACGAGAGCTGTGCTCTCCCAGCTCGGGCAGTAGCTGAGGGAGGCTGCTCTGCAGGCATGAGGCCTTTTCTGGGCTTTTTTTTCAATTATAGGGTTAGTTTTGTTCATCTTCAGCAGCATTTACAACAGAATTAGTCAGACTTGCACTCAGCTCAAAAGACATGTTTTTTAAATTAGGCTTCAGTTGAAGAACAAATGGATTCAAATAACAGGAAAACGTGTTCCGTGAAAATTTAAAAAGTTCCGTAAAGCCCCAAACTTAAAAATTCCAGAGGTTCAGTGACACCCCCTATATAACCTCATTTCCCCCCTCATCTCAGTTGCCCTGTGCAGGACTGCTTGAAATTCCCAGTGCCTTTGGAAGAGAAGAGGGCTTGTGCCTTGCACACCTCAGAATCCTTCCCTCCCTTCATCCCCTGGGTTCAGAACTCCTGGTTTCGGTGTTCTGGCCCCCACCCCGGGGCAGCTGGGGACGGGGGGCAGCTCCAGCAGAGCCCAGGTGAGGGGCAGGGGCCAGCCCGGGGCAGGTGTGCCCTGCTGGGGCTCGGGGGGGGCTGCAGGCTGCGGTGGCCAGGGGCAGCATTGCTCTGGGGAAGGGGAGGGTGAGAGAACGAGCGTGGGCGGAACACGGGAACTCTCTCTGGTTGGCTGGGGCCGAGCTCCGGGTGGAAATATGCTGACTTTTGTATGTATGTGATAAATGTGTTTTAAGAATAGCAGTGATTTCTTAATCCAGTTTTGCAAGTACAAACAATTACGATGCCTTGTAAAAGAGTTGCTTGGATTCCCCAGTCCCAATGTAACAAAGATCAAACTGCTTTCAGCTCCTGCTGGTCGCTTCCACTCCTGCTGGAGGGAGGAGGGCAAGGAATGCCAGAGCTCAAAATCAAATACTTGTATCTTAAATTTTTTATGTGAATTTTTTTGGGAAAATACTCGAAATGGATCCCAACTTTTTATTCTTTTAAGCACTGGTGGCTTTAAACACAGTCGCTGGTTTGTGCTGCAAATTCCATCCCAGCGTGTATTGAAGTACAAAAGTCGGGCTTTTGAGCCCTTCAGGACAGAGCAAACCAATTTCCCCTGAACACTTCCTACATTAGTGATGGGATTGGCTGGATTATGCTCTTTTTAAGACGTGTGGAAGACACAAATATTTTATTGCGATACGTGCACAGCTGTAGTTGCGTTTTAGAGAGGAAAGGAAATCACAGGATGACATTGAAGCTCTGTGTGCCCAGAAGAACCCAAATGTGGATCTCCAGTTAAAACACCAAGTGTGCATTGCTGAGGTAGTCCCAGTGTGAGCCCAGTCCCTGACGAGCAGGGCTGCAGCAGCCTTTGAAAACACACAGGGAATAAATCAGCACGTGTCAGTGTTGGCAGGAGCATTTGTGTGTGTGCAGCAGAATCCCAGGCCTGCTCTGCCACATGTGCATTCCAGGGGTGAGCGGTTCCCCTAACACAAGGCTCGGTGCTGAAGGTGTTTATCCTTTTCAAGCAGCGATTACAGAATCCATGGTCAGAACTGCAGGGGGAAAGTTGTAAAAATGAGGTTTGTTTCTTTGAGCTGGGATGCTCCAGAGTTCTGAGTTTAACTGCAGTTGTAACTTTCCTGAAGGTAGCATGGCCAAGATCTGTTTCAGAGCCCATGGGTGGAAAAAACCCCCAATCCCTGTTTCTCTAGTTCTGTTCCCTCGTTTCCCTTCCATCTCCCTGTTGTGAACAGGGGGAATTGGCACTGAGGTGCACTTGGGCCAGGGCCGCAGGAACAGCCCCAAAAATCTCCTTCCTGCAGCTGCAATAAAGAAAGTGAAATGTGCTGTGTGCCTGTGCTCAGCCAAGGAACTGAACGTGGCATTTTTAATTGGATGGGTGTATTTCTTTTTTAATTTGGAGTTCTACCTAAGGTTTTCCCTTCACAGCAGGCTTTTAAAATAATGCAATCATTTTCAAAAGGAATTTGTTATCAAAGGTAAGACACGGTGCATGATTTGGCAATATTTTTGTAGGTCACTCAGTTATTTGTAGCCTTCTCTCACTCTATTACTTATTATTTCCTCTTTTTGCAAACCCTTTTTATATGATTTCTTATTGTGTGCACATGGAAGTTTCCAAGCTGAGGCTGCCCAATCTGAGTCCAGCAAAAGAGGAAAAATGAGGAAATGATTAATTGTGTTTGAATTTGATCATTCTTTCAGTTTTAATAGCACCGGGGCTCTTAGCATGAGTTTGGAACAAGCACTGACACGAGTTGGTTGCTTTGTGACACTGGGATAACCTGAGGTGTCCCTGTGGCTCTGGGCAGTGGGATTGGAGGGATCTGGGGGTGGGATGTGGGATGG
>VWYE01003291.1:244425-290408 GCA_013398995.1 Alaudala cheleensis
GGTTCTGTTGGCGGTTCGGGCCGGGCTCTCCCGGTACCGCCCGCACCGGGCCCGTAGCACCGCGCGGGGCGGGCGCCAGCGCCGCCTGCTGGGCAGGGCCGGGAGCGCAGGCGGCCCCCGCCGCGCGTCCCCCCGAGCCCCGGGAACGGGGACAAATCCCGGCCCAAACGGAGCGGGATCATCGCTGCTCTGCGCCGAAACCTGCTCGGGAATGCATTTAACTGCAGCCACTGCCGCGGGGGTAACTCACAGGAAGCTTCGTTTTAAAACTAAAGGAGATCTGAAAGCTGCCTGGTCGAGGTTTGCTCCCTGTACCCACAGTTTTGCTCTTCTCAAAAGCATCTATTTCGCTTTCTCTGCAATATTTTACGCTTTGGCACAATAATAAGCAGTCGGTCTAACAGATAACACAAGTTCAAATCCAAACCCTAGGTGGAACACTCTTACAAATAATTGCAAATGAATTAGTGAGCAGCCGTCTCAAAATCAATAAAATTGATCTCCCTGCTGCTTGCATCACACACATTGTAAGAGATGTTTGCCTGACGCTGGTGGGGCTGGGTGTGGTGGCAGTTGTTGCGCTGGGGTGCTGCCCGGGAGTTCGGTGATTAATGGAAGTGCCAGGAACTCGGAACACGTGAGGGATGCATTCCCAACAGCAGCGGGATGGCTGCAGCAGCTGGGCAGGGACAAATCATTCATTCTACATGAGCAGCACCACTTCCAGCATCTCTGTGCATTGCAGGAGGGATAAGGCAGCAGACAAGATAATTAATATATCCTACTAATTTCCCTTCTTTTAGTTTTGAATTTTTTTTAAATAATATTGTGATCCAGTGTTCTTACAGAAATTTTCACTGTGAGTTTTCCTTTCCAAATCCGTGGTGATTATAGGAATATCAGGAAGCCAGCAGCCAAAGGAGAATACAGAGTATCTCCAGTGAGAAATGGAGTTTGGCTTGGCAAATCCATCCTGACCAAATCTGCTTGGGGAAGGGACAGGGTGGGCCTTCCTGCAGTGAGTTTTTGGCACATGTTTTCTGTACACTGTTACAAAAGCTGATGAGCTGGAGTAAGGAACGGCACAGGTCACCGAGTGCAGTGACAGATGGGTTACAAATACTGTGTGCTCGGGGAGGCAGGAGGCTGATGTGAGCTGCCCACTCTCATGGTGGTCAAAAAGTAGTTCTGGACTAAGATGCACAGAACTGGCAAACATTTGCAGATAAGGCTGGAAAATATTCCTGACAGCACCTCATCCCGATTTTTATTTCTTTTTGAATCTATTCTGTATTTTTTGAAATACATAATTTCCTAAAATATATTTAAAAAATAGATTCCTCTTCCTCTCCAGGGGCAGGAGGGGCTTGCCCAGAGCAGGGGCCCCGAGCTGTTCCCTTGGCTGAGGATGCCACAAAGGGACCCAGGCTGGGTGTCCCCACCCCCCCTCAGGGCTCACCTGCTGCACTCCAGGGCTTATCCTGGAAGGGTCCCAGAGCCTCTTCATCTCTGTAGGCCAACATTTGGTGCCTGAGGTTTGTGTCTTTCCCACCAGAACAAATCCCTGAGGATTTGCTGTGCTGCTGGGTCAGGGCCCCTTTCCCTGTGCAGCTGCTCAGAGGCAGCTGCTTTTCAGGAGCTCCTGCAGAACAGAGAAGAGAGGTGGTCACAAAGGAGGCTTCTGCCTTTTGGGTCCCCTTCAGAACTGAAATTCTCTCTGGATCTTGAAAATTACAGAACACAGTATTTGCATTTGGGAAATGGGTATTCCCTGCATTATGAGTGTACCTTGTGAAGTGTTAAATACAGAGTAACCCACACTCCTGCTTGTTTGAAATGTGAATTATCCCTGTGCTGGACAGCAATCCATTCAGCAACACTGTGGCCTTCTCTGGCTCCAATCATCCTCACAGCACACAGAGGATTTTTAGCCTCCATTGATATTAAAGTGCAATTGGCTCATGAATGCAATGGATTTCTTCTGGTTTGGGTTTTCTGAATAGCCTGAGCAGATTGGGTGCCAATATTTCACAGAGTAAACCACTCTCCTCAAAGCCCACTCTGCTCCAAGAAAGTGACCAACTCCTCCAAAACTGACATAAATTAGTTTAATTATTGCAAAACCACTTTCAACACCGCTGCAGTGAGATCAGCTAAATAAGCAGAAAATCTCTTGGCCTTTTGTGAGCGTGTGAGGAGCTCAGTGAAAACTGAGGTTCTGATCAATTGTGCTGTTAAATCACTTTGGATGCTGATTTAAAGGGGCATGGTGCTGAAAAGCACAGCTGGCACGAAGATGTTTTCTGGATTAGGTGATGGATTGGATTTTGGAGCTGCATTGTGCAAACTGGGCACAAAAGTTGCTCTTGACTTCATCATCATTTCATCACCTTTTCCAGACTTACTGATCTCAGTGCAAAGGAAATGGGCAGACTTCAAAATTGGTTTGGAAGTCCCTCCTAAACTTCATGAATAGAACACAGAAAATGCAATTCCTGCTTCAGGAGAAGGAGTGGACTTGCTGGAACACTGTATAATAAGTGACAAAGATTGATTGGTTTAAATGAATGGGGTTTTTTTCTTGTCCATGGCAGTTTTATTCCCATATGTTTGTAATCACTCAGGATTTTTCAGTCCTCTTCTAGGAATGAGGCTTGCTGGAAATGTAACTTTGAGATTTTTCCACTTCTTGGAGGCCACTGTTTAAACATCCCCAGCCCAAAGGAAATGTCTGTCACACTCTGATGACGAAATCCAAGTCTTGTGACATCGTGCTGAAGTATGCACAGGCTGCTATTGCTTCCTGCCAGCACTCAAGGAAGTGATTGGGATATTAGAGCAGGCTCAGAGTGGCAAGTGAGGCTCAGGTTTAGTCAGGGAGGCTGCAGCTTTGAGAGCTGCATTCCGAGCTGAGGCAGAAATGTGGGCAAAGTCCAGGCTCAGGTGGGAAGTGCCTGAGGTTTGGTCTCAGCACCTGAGCTCAATGGCAGGCCAGGAACAGGCACAAATGTTCCTGCATCTGCTATTCCAAACTCAAACTGACCAGTTCTGTGAGCACCAAACCCAAACACCCACAGATACTCCCTCTTCACAGGTCTTTCTGTGAGGGAATGAGCAGAAACATTCATTCTCCACTACTGGCACAACCACAGTCCTGTTTCAGGAGAAATTTTGGCAACCCAGCCACAGTAACTTTAACTTGGGCTGCCTTAAAGTGATAGAGGGAAGAAGAGGAAACCCCCAGAACTCTGCTGAATCCACCCAATGGTCAGTATAATTCATCAATATTCCATTTCTAATGGCAGTAGGAGAGGATAATTAAAAAATAAGGTATTTTTCTATTTTAGTTCCATATTTGACATAGTTTTGTTAATCATGGTGCATTGGTGCAGTACCCAAAACACGGGGTCCTGACTGATGAGAATTTGATGAGGTGTTTCATTTTTCTCTTCACACTTCCACAGAATGGACAAATTTCTGGTTTTTTGAAAACGCCAAAATAACAGGAAAAAAAAAATAAAAGGAAAAAGGACAAAGGACTAACGAATCCCCAGAATTAGCAGGGATGTTTGGATGTTTGTTGGTTCCAAACTGGAGCTGGCTGTGCCGTGCTGCAGTGACTGGCAGCAGTGAGCAGTGACTGAGCAGAGCCCTGCGCACACATTGCATGGCTGCACGGCTGCACGGCTGCATGGCTGCACGGCTGCACGGCTGCATGGCTGCATTGCCGAATTTGCTGCATGGCTGCATGGCTGCACGGCTGCATGGCTGGATTTTCTGCATTGCCGAATTTTCTGCATGGCTGCATGGCTGCAGCAGGGCCCGAAGCTGCAGCGCTGCTCGCCAGGCGGGTCCCTGCAGCAGAAAGCAGCAGTGCAGGATTTGCACATCCCGGGCGGGATGAAGGAATCGCTGGCATTGCTGAGTCACCGCGGCGGAGCCGGCAGCTGATGCAAGGCTCCTTATCACCGGAAGATCTGCGGCTATTCCAGCCACTCCTCTCCTTCCAGGAGCTCCCAGAAAGGCTCCCGATCCCCGCACCTCCCGATCCCGCACCTCCCCATCCCGCACCTCCCGATCCTCGCTACTCCCGATCCCGCACCTCCTGATCCCCGCACCTCCCCATCCCCGCACCTTCCCATCCCGCACCTCCCGGCGCCCTGAATGTTCCCTGATCCCATCGCCCGCATTCGGTGGGAAATCTGGGAAGGCTGCAGGGAATATCAGTGTTCTGCCAGGGATCTGCGCACAGAAATCCGCTTCTCAGCCGGGAGAGCCACTCTGAGACTCGGATGTGCTGCCAGCACAGAGCGATCCGGGTTTTCATCGTAGCGGAAATCATTAAACTGAGTGTAAAACAACAATTTCTCCGTTTTCAGTCGCTTCTCAGATTTTGCCCGCAACATCAGATCGTGTCATTTTAACGGAGTCATTTCTGTGTGTGACGAAGCCAATCGTGTTTGGTTACCGGTGGAATGCAGACCAGCACTGCTGCTTCATTGCCTTTGCCAGAGAAAAAACTGTGCTAAGAATGTTAAGCTTGAGCTGGTGAGAATTGTGATAAAAATTGTTCTAATTTCTGCATTAAAAACAAACAAACAAACAACCCCCCCAAAAACTAAACCAAAACAAACCCCCCCAAAAACCCAAACAAAAACCCAAACAAAAACCCAAACAAAAACCCAACCCCCCAATACCAAAAAACGCTCCCCAAAACCCAAAAATCCAACAAAAATCCCCGAAAAAACAACCAAAAAAACCCCCCAAAAATCCCTCAGTGCCAGCAAAATATTAAGCTGGATTTTAAATTTGCTATAGCACTAATATAATTAATGCATTTTCTTGTAAACATATTTTCTTGAGTAAATCCTCAGTAAATGAAAAATTACATTTTCAAGAGAGCTGAGGGAAATGGGAGATCAATGTATTTATTGCTTGTTTTACTTTAGAAGCTCTCCATTAAAAAAAAATTAATTGATATTCCTTCTTCCACACCCTCCTGCCATAATTATGTAAAGAATCTGGATTATGGTTCCGACTGGATTTAACTGTTTTATAAAAAGTCACAGGCATACCTTGCCTACTTGATGATATTCCTTTAAGGCTGTGCCAGTCTTTCCATTATTAAATCATGTTTGGTGTTATGTACTGGTGGCTCAAAAAAAAAAAATTCATTTCAAGCTTGAACTTGCCAGGCATTCTGAGTTAGCCATTTGTGTGAGGGAGCACAAACCCCATCCCTGCTGACAGCCCCACACTCCACTTCCCAGCTCCATGCAAATCCTGGCCTTTGAAAAACGTTCATTAGTGAGGTCTTTAGTGTGTTAATTGGGGGAATAAATGTAAAAATATGGAAGAGCTGTATTTTGTGTGCTGCCTCCTGCATAAATCTGAGCCACTCACAGAAAAACTGACTTTTGGGCTGATCTGGAAGTTTTAAACAGGAAAATTCAGATACAAATACAGGTACAGGAGCCCCAGTTCCTCCCTCTCCTACTGTGCACTTGTTTATCTGAACCACAGAATTAGAGGAGAATTGAAGACATTTGTGCCTTTTTGGAACACTTTGAAGTACAGATTTTCCACTCACATCACCCACGTCCCACCCTCATCCCACAGGAACTCACAGGGACTTTGCACCTCACCATCACTCACCAGTCCATAGGAAATTTTTTGGGAAAAAACCCAAAACTTTGTGTTTTGTGGAACAAGGTAGAATTTTTAATGGTGGAATTCATGTTCCAGGAGAGTTAAAAATTAAACATTTAAGTCCTTTATGTGCCACCAGGCTGAGCTGAGTGCCCTGGCTGCCCAGGTTTTTGCATGATGTGCTGAAGGTCTGAAAAAAAAGTGCTTTGAAATATCCCCACCTCAAGAGGATGCAGGAAAATATCTCTGAAAGAGGAGAGTAAGAATCCCCTCCCTGGCTTTGGCCAGAGGAACAAGTGTCCAGTGGCTTTAGCCATTCCCCAGGTGCTGCTGCTCCACCAACACCCAGCTTTGTGTCTTCAGTCTAAAAACTGACCTGCTCTCTCATAATTACACATAATTATTGGGCATAATTATATTTTAATCCCCATTTGTCAGAACTGAATTCAAATTGAATTCAGCTTTTATTCAGCCAGACTTTATTATCTGCTATTTGTAAAGAGAACTGAGGCCAATTAAGCCCCCAGTTTGTTGGGTTTTCTTTTCATTTGAGGGGTTTGTTTGTTTGTTTATTTGTCTGTTTGGGTTAAGGCTTTTTTTTTTTTTTTTTTTTTTTTTTTTTTTTGTGGGGGGGCTTTTTTTGGGGGGTTGTTTTTTTTTTTTTTTTTTTTNGGGGGAAGCCTTTTTTGGGGGTGTTGAGTTTTTTTTGTTTTGGTTTGGGTTTTTGTTTTTTTTTTTTGTTTGTTTGTTTGGGTTTTTTTTTAACCAGTTTTAGGCTTTTGCTGCAGTCAGAGAGGGTAGGCTGAGAAATGCACCCCAAAACCCCCTTGGTGGGGCCATTCCCTGCAGCTGAGTGCTGTGAACACCCCCCAGGCCAGCCAAGCTCCCAGCCATATAATTTTCTGTGCTCACATCTCGAGCTGTGTGCCATTGCCAAGTGGTCTCCTCTCCAAAGACTTCCTAGGCTGGGCTCTGCTATCTCCCAGATCAGGGAGACAGATTCTGATGTGGCTGGAGACTCTAGACAGTTAAATTCACACAAACCCAGTGAAGGCAGCTTGCTTTCAGAAGTTGCTGTGGGCAAAATCTGGCTTTTTGCAGTTTGAGGGTGGGCTGTTGAACCTGAGCAAGTTTCAGCTTGTTCAATTGTAATTTAACAATGCATTTTCCCCCCTCTCGCTGTGCTCCTCCCAAGGGATGCTTGCACCTCCTTGCTGCATGAAAGGATGCCTGTATTTAATGTACATATTAAATAAGTCAGTAAATTCTCACATAATTTTACATTTAAAAGTCCCACTTGATTGAGGTGTGTGTGTGTGTATATAATTTTGTGAGGTGCAGGTATAGAAATAAACCAGTCTTTGCTCTTCCCTTTTGTACCTCCTCAAGACATGTAATCTACAAAGCAGGAGAATTGCATGATCAAATGTGCCAGAGTGGAATGCATAATTATTCCACGGGAGGGTAAGTCAGTTCAGAACTTGTACTGACATTCTTAAGGGCAGCAGGAGTCTTCTTGCCATGAAATTACATCAGCTCCCGTGGCCCAGAGTCAACACAAATGCTTTCCCTTTCTAGTAAAAAAGGTGTGAAAAATGCTAATGCCTTCAGAAATGTTCCCTGGAACAAAGGTGAGGAAAGGAATATTTATTGGAGCGTGGTGCTCACCTGGAAGTGAACCTCGGGGTGAGGGGATGGAGACATTTCCAAAGAACCAATTCAGCTTTTCTGATAGAGTCAGTCGTGACTTGCAAACGGACAAAACCCATCTAAATAAGAAAAAGAATGCTTCCTTGATCCTAGTTCAGAGACATTCCCACAGCAGGTGGGGCAGAGGCCTTTAAATTGCAGGTCTCCTGCATCCAGCCAGGTTTGTTCAGTGATGGGCAAACCCTGCTCCGCGCTGGGCACAAACAGCAGAGCTCCCGTGCTCAGGGGGTGAAGGATGAAGGTTTGGCTGGGATTGTGTGCTAACAACAACAGAGGTGGAATCCATTCCACGTGGAAACACCCTCCCAGTTCCCCAGGAGCTGGGAGGTGAAGCCTCAGCCCTCACTGCCAGTTAATTTATTGAAATTGTCACCAGGACAATCACGGCTCCCAATTACCAGCATTGCCAGGTAGTAATTAGCCCTGGTTCAGCTGGTGGCTAGGGAGTGACTAATTTCCATTTCCCCACGAGCAGAGGAGAGGAAGGGAACATTTCCTTTCTCTTAAGCTGAAAATGTGGCCCTGGGAGCTGTTTGGTGGATGTATTGTGAGAGGCAGATCTCCCTGCACTGCAGCTGATGTGTCACCCTGGCAGCACCGTTTGTTTGCACTCAGAGTTCCAGTGGCACTCACTGTGCTTGTGGCACATCCTGCTGCTGCATGAGGTCACTGGAGTTTGGGACTGAGGGTAAAAAGTAGCTATAAGTGGGGAAAACCTGCCTGAAAATTCCCTGTGCTCTTGGCACTTGGGGTGCAAAGCAAGGAAAGAGGGGAAAAAAGCAGGAGCTGGGCATGAAGCAGCCCCAAGTCTGAAGTGTTCAGTGAGGATGGACAGAATCAGGGTAGAAATTCCCCTTCAAAGGGCCCATCAGGAGGATTTCCATCTGCCCCAGCTGCAGAGATCTGCACAGCAGCCCTGGCAGAGGGGCTGGCTCAGCTCCTGCACTCACAGTGAGGATGCTCTGCCCCCTCTGCTTCCTTGGTGTGTTAAACCACTCTGATTTCAGGGGAGGGGGCACTGTAGGAGAGAGGCTGTGAGATGCTGATTTTATTACAGCAGGTGTGAATCAAACAAATGTCTCATTGCACATTTTCATCACCTGAAAAAGTTTTGCCCAACATCTCCAGTTCCCAGAAAAGGAGCCTTTGGTGGCAGAATTTGATGGAAGTACCTGAGGGGTGGGGGAAAAGAAGAATCAGCATCTTGCTTTTCCTTAGAACAGAGCTGTTGGTCCACATGAATTCCTTGAGGGAGCACCTTGACTGCCCTGTGTGGCAGGAAAATGAAATCCCCTCTTTAGGGGGGCACACCCAGCTCTTGTCAATTTAAATTTCAGCTCTATCCAGAGTTTCCTCAGCACTGCAGACATCCTGTGAGGGATGGAGCTGATCCAGCTGGGTAATTTTCAGTCCTTTCACTGCATCACCTCTGAAAAGTGCCACTCAAACACTTGTGACAGACTGCTGAGACGGAGCTCCTGAAAGAAAAAATAGTTAAATACCAGCCCACATGCTCTACTTGTTTCTTTTCTTTCTCATCTGGAGAGACAACAGTTCTTTTGTATTGCCAGGGTAGGTGCTTTATAAATCTGCATGATTCTTTACCAAAAATTCAGTCCTGGTGAAAAAAGCAGGAGAAGAACATGAGCAGCTGTAATTTTTTACTGCTTACTGTAACTGTCTTCATGGTGCTGGGGAGTACAGGTCAGTACAGGCAATAATAACAACTCAAAATCTTATCTCTAGGTAAAAAAAAGGTTATTTCTCAGAGGTGACAAAGCCTTGAAGGAGAATTTGTCCTGGGAAACCAAGTGTTGGATAATGTGACGTGGATCAGTCTCTAAACCCCACATCCACCCCTGGAAGTGCTGAGCAATGCCACTGCTAAAAGAGCTTCAAACTTCAGGTCCTGTAAAAAACCACAAATTCTGTTAATTTTATTTTGTATTGTTTGAATTGATCCTCTTTCTAATTTTTTGTGTTGTAACTTGTTGTTAAAAAACTCCCAAATATGTCTCTCCTGGGCTACCTCAGTGTGAAACAGGGGATGTTGTTTCTGTTGTTCTTCTCAGCTTCTTTTGAATGTAAAAAACTGACTTGATACTTAAGATATTATTTGAATTATTTTTCTTTTTAAAAAAAATGTTTACTTTTATTATCTTTCTTAAATTTGCATTAATTTTTGAGCTGCAATAATTTAGCTATGGAGGAGTAAATCACTATTTCATGAAACTTGATGTAAGGTATCATCTCAAGGTGGAATGCTCTTCCTCAAAAAAGGGGAGGAATTAGAGAAACTGATGGGATTGTGCAAATTTGGCTGCTAATTTGAATAACTGAATATGCATTTGGAAAACTAATCACTAATTTTAGGCACCTATTTTGAATCTTTTGATAGGGTATTTTAAAAAGCATCTTGAAATTTTTTGCTTGTTTAGAGGCACATGTCTAAGAAAAAGCATTTCCTTGTTGGAGACAGGTATTGTCCTTCAGAACTTCAACCCATTTGTGGTGACACCTGTGACTGTTCAGGTGATCTCTCCCAAATTGCTCTCAGTCCAAAATAATTTCCAGCTACTTTTTGGTATGGAAAAGTAAACTCTGCAAAGGACCAAAGAGTGCAGCTGGTTGTTTGTTTGCAGCACTGCCTGGCTGCACAGCTTTGCTTTGCCAGGGGAGCAGAAGGGCAGAGCACAGTTCAATCCCTTCTGAGCCCATGGAAGAGTGGCCAGGGACAGGGCAGGGAATGGCTGCAGAGCTTGGGTTGGATCTCAGGAAAGAATTCTTCCCCCAGAGGGTGCTGGGCAGTGGCCAGGCTCTCCAGGGAATGGGGACATTCCCAAGGCTGCCAGAGCTCCAGGAGCCCTTGGACAGAGCTCCAGGGTTGCACAGAGTGGGATTTTGGGGGTGTCTCTGCAGGGACAGGGGTTGGACTGGGTGATCCTGTGGGTCCCTTCCAGCTCAGGATGTTCTGGGGTTCTGTGCACAGAGGATGACACAGCTGAGTGTCCAGACAGGACAGGAAGCTCAGTGCCAGCCTTTGGCAAGCTGTGTCCTTTGGGATGCCCCTGCCCACCCAGCCCAGGCCTGCACAGACCCCACCTCAGCCCCGTGGGTCCTGGTTCCACATCCAGCCCCTGCATCCCTGCTGGATGGACAACAGGAGATTTCTGTGCAGAATTCAGCCAAAGAGTGGCAAGAGCCCTGTGAGTGCCCAGACAACTGCAGAGCCTTTCCCAATTCCATAAATTGGAGCTTCCCTGGACGTGATCCCTTCATGGAGCCAGAGCTGGCTCGGAGAAGGGGCTTTGTTTTTGTGAGGTAGGAAGTATGCAAAGTACACACAGTGTTTACAAAGTACCTCAGTACTATTTTGACTAATTTTTACTGGAGAGTTAGTGGTTGTTTCAAAGCTGGATTAGTCACTTTGACCATAATTACCATCTCTTGAAATCTGCTTCAGCATTTCAGATTGGCTTCAGGCCTGATGGTCAGAAAATGGCTCCATCTCAATCTCAAGACTAAACTTGATCAGTAGCTCTTACACTTTTATTGTAGCTTTACTTATCTTGTATCTTTCTTGTAGCTTGTTCCTGATTTTGAAGTGCAAGATGAATAAAGACGGAGCACTGTGCAAAGAATCCCGTGGCACTGGGAGCTGCCTGTGCATGGGAAGGTGCAAGTGAAGAACAGAGCTGTGCTCCCAGGCTGGAGATGAGCCCCCACAGACACCCCAATTCCCTCTGGGATTCCCTCCACAGCATCCCACGGGATAAGTGGCTGCTCAGACCTCACACACCACATCCAACCACAATCCCTTCGAGAAGCGAGACAAAACACGACCCGAGCTGGAGCAGCCCTCCACAAAAGCTCCCCTTTTGCCCCGGTTCTGTTCCGGAGGTGTGCTGCACATTGAAATGCCTTGGCCAAGAGGCAGAGCCCGGGGAGGGGAGCGTGCAGCAGCTTGTGTGTGACACTCCTTGGCAGGCTGGCACTGCGGGGAGCAGCGTGTTCCGCACACTGCGTGGGAGGAAACACCAGCCACCTTGGATTGCATCATCCCCCTGGCTTTTTGGCTTTTTTTCTCTCCCCTTTCTTTCTTTTTTGTCTTCCAGATGGTAAAACAAAGGCTGTAGTGAAACCCGTTTTCTCCCAGGAAGAGGTGGGAGGGAATTTTTTGTATGAGCAAGAAACTTTGCCTGGAGTGGAAATCTGGGGCCCGGACTAATGAAGAACCTGTAATTCATATTGTACTAAATATTGCTGAAACCAGGCATGTACTAATCATGAACCGTGCCAAACTATGCATAATTACTATGCTTTCTCTGTAGCAGTAATTAATTTGCGTTAGCAACTTTGATTAATCTTTCTAATCTAAAAGTAAAGTGCTTCTCAGACATGAAAGGCTCTCCAAGTGCTCAGGGTTGTTGTTGCAGCCTCATGGAAGGTGCTTCGATCCAGTGAGGGGCAGGAAGGGGACAAAGCTTAAAAAATATCAAAGTCTGGCTCTATTTATGAACTCATAACTAATAAAAAGTGTTATAGTGTCCTGTTTGGCCACAGAATTCACCAGCTAAGCCACTGGCTTCTGTCCACAGTGCATCCCTCCTGAAAGAAAAGAGAATTGTCAGTCAGAGAGCTTCTCCAGGGGCTGTTCCAGAGATGAGGGGCTGGGATTCCACCTCACAGAGGCCAGTGAGTCAATGTTTCTATGGCTGCAGTGCAAACTCACCCAGAAATGCATTTTGGTCTTTACCTAAGGCCTTGCTCTGGGCAGGGTTGTTCAGCTCCAGTCTCAGGCCAGTTGTTGTGGTCAGTCCCACAAGGGCCAGTGGTGCTTCCTGGGGGACCTGGAGCTTGCAGGAACAATGTGTGCTGAGCTCATGGACTGAGTCTGCTGACAAACTGAGCCACCAGGTGCTCCTGGGTGAGCTCAGCTCTCACACCTCTGCACATGAAAGTTTCCACACTTCAGTGCCAACCTGCCGGGCTCTGAGACTGCTGAAAGCATTTGTGTCATCAAAAGGTGCTTGTGATTTACCCAGGCTCCACCACAGCTCCAAGAGCTCAAATGTCTGAGGCAAACAGAGGTGTCTCTACAAACCCACTACAAATCCAAGTGGGTTTTTAAGTGACCACGGTGTTGATTTTTCTCTCCCTCAGCCATGTTAATATTATTGGGTTTTTTCTTGTTTCTTCTGTTAGCACTGCTTCCTGGCAAGGATTGCATGTAATTCATGATAGGAGATTCAGAATGACATGGAAATCACTTGGAAATGGATAGTCTAGAGCTTACTAACAAGCTTCAATTTGATTTAGATGACTTTTGTTAAAAATTGCTGCTACTGCCTCAAAGTCTGGGATCAATTCTGTTTGCACAAGTCGGAGAAATATTTTTAAAACACACAACTCTAATTTTACAATTAGAAAATGTAAATGCAATTCTGACAATTTATAGGGTTTTTTTTTATAATGCTGATTCAACAAAGGAATTCATTGTATTAGTTTATTTTCTCACAGTTGTAGCTTGTGCCCAAATATTTTATAATCATAAAGCTACTCTCTTGATATCAGTCAAAATAGACAATATATATTGGTGTCAAAACAAGCTTTGTAGAAGACATTTTTTTAAATCAGGCATGGGACTTTACATTTATTAGAAGGTGTTCACAAAAATAAGGGTAACATCATGCATATTCTTTGCAACTAAACCCAGTTATGGTTACAGTCTGGAAATAAATTCTTTAAATAGACATATGGAGATACAGTAGTACATATACACTCTATTTATGACATTTAGTGTACTGATAACTCCCAGCAATACATCAGAAGTCCACAACCAGCTGATGGAAGGATTGGATAAGGAGGAAGAAACGGCTTCAATTTCTCACATTATTTACGTGGCTTGACAAGAATGTCAGTGTGAAAGGCCCCCTGAATCTGGGAGGCAAGAACAAGTCAAGACTCTACTCCTGCAGTACAAAACATTTACACACGAAATACACATGCATTGCAACGCATTGGAAATGGGAAAAAAGCCAGGAGAAACCCATTCCTCAATGCTTTATTAACACAATTCTACAAAGGAGTCTCAAATAGGATTATATACTTCAGTCACAGTAAGGCCACAAAATTACAATGGATAAGGACCTTAGAATCAGACATTCTGTGGGAGCAATGGAACCCTTCCTTCTTTCCAGACGTTTTCACGTGTTCCTGGATGGGATGTCCCTCACCAAAGTCCTGCTGCTATTTGTTTGTGTGTCTGGAGGTGTAACATATTGCTTGGTACAACAGTGAGCACAGTAGAGAAGGGAACTGGCACGGGGAGAACACGACCTATGGGACATTCACAGCGGTGTCAGACTCTATCAGTGGACATGAAGCTGGCTAATCAGAAAACAGACTGGCAAAGGACTTCCTCAGGTTCCTGATGGTCTCAGCCTTGGCCTCGTCTTCGTTCACGGACGACCTGAAGAAGGAGGACTCTGTGAAGCTGAAGGCGTTGGTCAAGGACTGCGACTTGCTGCAAGACACAAACACAGCGGGTTGTGCATGGTCACCCTGCCCCCAGCCTCCACCCTGAGCACTGCCATCACTGGGGAGAAGAGGGGAAAGTGTCCCTGAGACTGGACTAAACTGGGCTCCCAGCACCTGCAGCAATGTCCCACACAGTTATGTACCCCTGACTTGAGAGGAAGACTCCAGGGTGATGTTTCTTTCAAGGAACACACCAATGTTTTGTTTTCTTTCTATGGATCTGAATTGGATGATGTAAATCAGAGCCTTAAGGAAAATGTGGGCCTGTCTACTAAATCCAAATCCCAACCCAGCAGGGTGATTAATAATTGTGTTTTGGTGAGGCTGCAAACTGTTGTGTGCAGAGAAAAATCAGGCATTTTACAAGAGTTTGAATCCCAAATTGTAATGTTCTCTCCATCTGTCTGGATGTATTGAACAGGAGATCCTTAATAGAGGCTTGAAGACATTTTATACCTTTGAAAAAATGCCTCAAATCAGATATATTTTTTCTTTTCTATAGGCAGTGCCTGGCAATGCTACTCCATTCTTAGTGCTGTCATGTATCTCCTGTGTTAGTTCCTATAAGCATGAAAAACATTACAAGGAAAGCAAGATGGAAAACAGCTCAAGTTTCAAACTTTAACTCATGACTTGTCAGATAAAATAACACCTAAAAAATAGGCTTGAATTGAAATAGAAGGTGTTAGTGAGTTATCAGCTTCTTACAAAGTCATCCTCACATTGGTAAAATGAGTTACTCGATTTCATTTTTATCTCAGCACAGTAGATTTCAGTGTTGGCTCTAGTAAAACTGAAGCACTTTCCTTATTCAGATTGTCTCAGACTCCTCATGGTTTGCAGCTTCTCTCCTTCTAAACTAATAATGTACAGCAAACAGTGCTGCAGGCGTTTTAGGTTTTTCATAAATTATAGTTGTGCTAATGAGAATAGACTGATAAATGTTTGTTTGTACTCACTGAAAGAGGGAGGGTGGGAAGCAGCACTTGACTTGATTAGTAACACAATAAGTAGCCTAATTAAATATTTATTCACAGATTAATAACATGTACATACAGGTTAGGCAACAGCATGTGGGTGAATACAAAGCATACACATGCAAATAGAGTTAATCCTACAGGCAGGAGATCTGAGCCTTGCTGTGGACCTAAAACTGCTTCTGAAAGTTAGAAAGCTGTTCTTATTATGTCTTGCATCTTAAAAACTTTCCTTTCTCCTTTCTTATTTTATTTTAAAGAGAGACTCTTCCATTTGAAGAAGAGAAAAATGAATCTAGGTGTGAACAAAAAGCTGAAAGGAGAAAGCTGGGAGGCAGCATGTGGCAGAGTCCTCCTGTAACTGTTCTTAGTTGCTTTGCTTCAACGTTGGAAGTTCAGTTTCAAACTGTGAACTGATTTCCATCTTGCTTAAAAAAATCCACCTCTCTGTTCTCTATCATCTTAAATGATGGATGAATCAATTTGAGGTTTATGATTATAAAACAGAATAAAGAAATGCATTGTCCCAGGGAGGCAAAGGAAATACTGTCCTCTTTGCACAATGCTGTCATCCAGCATGTCTGTGGCACTGAACTGGGCTCAGGGGAGGACCCGGGGTTGTTTCCCACTGCTGTTAGCACAGGAGTGGGTGGAACAAGGGGCTCTGTGTTCCCTGGAGGAAACAAAGACTCCGTGCAGGTCTTTGTACATACCAGACTAAGGAGATGTGTCTGAGATTCTCCTGGCAATGGTTGTGTCGGGGCTGCAGTGCTGGAAAACTGCAAACCTCTGCTGATGTTTCCCTGAGGTTTCTGTTGGCTGGCTCTGAGCTCTGAGGGGGGGATTTTTCCATATTCCTTACTGGCTGCAGGTAAATCAGTAAGGAATCTTCCAGAAGTGGGACAACCCCTTGGTTGTTTTGAGTTTTGTGCAGCCTTCTCTGGGCAGGGCTCGAGCTCTCAGGCAGTGCCACTGCACAGCCACGGGCAGCATAAAGAGCCAATTTGGCAGCCACTGTCCAACGTTATCCAGCCTGGATTGTGCCTTTGCAAACGGAATCTGTTGTCCCAGTGACTGCAAGGTTAAAAGTTGAACGAGATAAGACTTCCTCTTGGAGGGCAGGCTGACAGCACACCCAGCCCGTGAGTCAGTGGCACCAGAAGGAGGAAACAAAGACAAGAAAGATGATGCTTTTTCAGACCTGGCTGGGGCAGAAATTGCACAACTGGCAGAGGAAAGTTTGTGCGGCGCTTAGGGCAGAACTAATGCTAGCAGCTTACTGTACTCCATTACAAGAGATTAAGCTTTTTGACCTGTTTAGCCTCATTTTAAACATGGGAACAATAGCTTCATTTCCCCCCTGACTGTCAGAGCAACCCCCAACTCCCAGTTACACAGAACCTGTGCTGTGGGGAGAGAAGAAGAACGGATAAAGCGACTCTTACTTAAGCTGCGGATGCGACTGAGGCTTCTGCTGTGGTGCAGGCTGAGGCTCTGGCTGGGGCTGTGGCTGTGGCTCTGCTTCCTTTGATAACCTGGAGCTGGGAGGACCTTGGGCCTGGGGCCGTGGCTGCTGGGTGGTGGGTCCGGGCGGGCGCTGGGGCTGCGAGGCTGCGGGCTTTGCTGCCTGCCCCGCGGGGAACACGCGCTGGGGCTGCAATGGCTCCTGGCTTTGGGATTGCATTCCTTGGGGATGCACTGGGCCCCCTAGGTTCAGCACAAGAGAAACTTCATCATGTTATCCTTGCAAAGAGGCCTTATTCAGACTTCATATCCAACACTCTAAAATCACCCTCTCCAATGTGATTAACTCTACTTTCGAGGCACAAGTCTACTCACACGTGCTGGCATGGAGGCAACAGCACTGCTCACACTCATAGGAACTTGTTGCAGCCCCCATGAATCAGCCTTAAAATTGCTAAATTAGCACCCAATTTATCCCAGGTACTGACTTCAAACCAAATCCATGGAGTTCCACCCAGAACAGTTTTGGCTGTGAGGTAACTGAACACAGTAATAATATCTAATTCAGCAAGACATTCACTATTTTCTGTGTAGCTATTGCAGTTTTCTTCCTCCAAAGTCTTAAAATAATTTCTGTAATATTCCTCTTAGATTCACTCTTACAGCAGTAAAACAATCTCATGCTGCAATTTTCTGGCTAGTTGAAAGTATTTTCATAACTTACTTAACCCCTTAGTGAGATATGTCAAGAACATCACAAGAAACACAAGAATCACTACTAATTCTTTACCAGGAAGGCACTTTACTGGTGAACTGCTGCGTGAAGAGGGAAACTACAACGTGCAGGAGAGACTCAGGCTGTGAAATCCACAGCTGAAAGATGCTACAGCATCCTCCAGTGGGGTTCTTTCTGCTTTCTGACTGAAACAATGCTGTGTCAAGCATCAGGGCTTGCTGCTTTTATCTCAGCTCCCAGGTCTGCCTGGGGGGTCTCTGGACTGATGGTTGTTAAAACTGAATTTTAACCCTTGCACGTGAAAATGCACTCAGGGCATCTGAGTGTAGGGCAGAGAGGATGGGATGACATTCTGAGTATTTGTTTGTATAATGCTTCACTCAGGATAAGAGCTGTTGGAAATATCACAGAACACAACTGATCTAGACCTTCTGGATATCTGGGAATGCTTTAGTCTTGCATAGATATTTAGTGCAAATAAACCACTTAATCTGCTCAGGTCTCTAAAAGCAAACCTTCACATCTAGATGTACTGCTGCAATACATTATTTTTTTTCCTTTTAAAATTGCTTCTATAGTTAACTTTCCCCTTACTACACGAATTCCAGTGTGTGTGTGTGAGGACAGCACGTGCTAATGCCTCAGTGAGTTTTAACACAGTTGTAGCAGTGTGTTGTGGTGTAGAAAGATAAATAGCACGTACTGAATGTTAAGGAATGTGCCTTCATTGTTTATTAATTTGAACCCCTTTTGTAGGAAATATTTGAAGGTGATAACATGGTCTTGCAACATCTTAATAAGGAGCCTTTTCTTATGAGTCTCCTTTCACTCAATATTGAAAACCAGAAAGGTTTCTTTCCCCCACTTGTACGTACAGGCTTGAATGCCAGAAACTTTACACTGAAGACAGATATAACTTTCCTTTATTGCACATTAAGCTGTACAAGAGATTTCACATAAAAGATATACTGCTGTCACATTTCCAGCGTTTGCTCACTTTCTTGCAGCTGGGTTGTACAAAAGGCAACAATCATGAAAGAAACTTTTACCAAAAATAACTCAACAGAACTGAACATTAAGCCTACACTGTAAAACATCTGTTCCCTGTTACCCACAATATTGCACCTAAGCATGCTGACATGCAGAGAGACATCTTGGCTTGTTTCTTGGCTGTGGGATGTAGGAGTTGTGTGTGCCCCTGCGAATCCTTCCCAGGGAACAGGCTGGAATCCTGTCTGAGACACCCAGGTCTTCCACACACACACAACGCACAAATGTCGTGTGAAAAGCACTTGTGAATACTGGCACTACTCCATGCAAAAAATACCAACTGCTTGAAAGGAAAATCAGTCATCAGATTCAGTTCTCCACCCCAGGGCAGTATGGTTTGTTGTCTTTTAGGGTGTCTGGAGGAAAGGATTGGTGAACCTGATTTCTAGGTGGAATTTCCTTGCTATAGAACAAAATAGCCAATGCCATCATCGGAACGATCACTGACCTAGACAAATGCTGATCACTAAAGCAAAATATTCATGTAATTTACTGATAGGTAGTAAACAGTAGCACTTACCACAAACATTTAAATAGCTAATAATGCATACCTTAATTCTCATCTCACCAGCCAGCTCATACAAATAAAAGAAACACTAAGAATGATGAGACTCACTGATAACTTTTTCCAGTGTTTGTAGGGAAAACAGACGTAGAACATCAGGCTGTTTTCCCTTTAAACATAATTGTTTGCACTAAACTAATGGCCACTACTCATCTTTGTACATATTCAAGATGAAAATTATAGTTTCGTGGCTCGCTCGCAACTCAGCTTTCTGGTATGCCAGCAGTGTGCAGCTTGTGATTCTAGGCTAGATTTCTCACAAGAGATTAACTGCCTGCCTGTGGAGCTCCCATAGCATTGCATTAGAAATTGCTTATGTAAAAATCACAAAGAGTTTACCTACAGAAAGTCTAGCAGTTGTCAGGCACCTCAAGTCCTTTTGCATGTTTGATGTCAAGCAGTTCTTAGAAACCCTATTTGTGTGGGAAACGTCGGGACTGGATTTTCTTTACAGCTCTCTGGATACTTGTAGGTGTAAAATAGGAGACCTGAGTTGGTTAAGAAAACCACTGACATTTTTTTTGTCTTGCATTTTCTAACCCAGGATCCTCAGCTGGTTAAAGGTACCTTGGTCTGCCATCCCCTCACTTCTCAGTATTTGCAATGAAATGAGCTCTTACAGGAAGTTTAACAGTCCTTGAGGTACTTCTCACCAAATAACCTGGGATTTAAGTCTTAGGTAAGTATAAGATTTTTTTGAAAGTATTTGCATTAGTTTTCATTAAAAATCTCCATAGATTACTAATTCAGAATGACAACAAAAGGTACTACTTAATTGAAATAGGATACATTAAATACTCACACTTTCACTGAGATATTGCACATAGGTGGCCCATTTACATAGCTTTGTAGCTAATAATTTAATGCAGAATTACTAAAAATATGAATACCAGTATGTAAAATAGAAGATATTTTAAATATTCCTTGGGAAGGACTGTATTTTATGGAGTCACCGAAATAGCCGACTTCCACTCGCGTATAAGTAAAACTCAAAAGGTTAATAAACTTTATAAAATTATAAATAAAAAGCCTCACTAGCAAATCCTAATCTAGACTTTTAAAAATATCTCTGGATCACCTACCTATTGGTCATGCACACGCACAGAAAAATAAAGGCTATGAGTACAGTGTGCACACACTCACAGAGTAAGCAAAGGGACAGGGGTTTGCACCTCGGGGGTTTTACTGAACGATATCGAATACTCCAAAAATACTGTCTAACCATCCAGGAGGTACAGTGGCACTGGGCTCTAGAGAGGCACATTCTTTGTACACTGTTGACAGCAGCCCTGCAATCACAAGTTTTACAGAGGAAGGTTGGAAAGCATTACACGCACAGACAGGAACAAGGAAACAACCAGACGGGAGAGTTGACACTGCATAGAAAAAACACAGTCCAGGGCAGCACTGAAACAATGGCAAATTCAACAGAACTGGGATGCTTGCATTAAGATTGTTTTGTTTCTTTGCTCTCAATTTGTTTTGCTTTTGTTTTTTGTTTTTTCCAGTTTTCATTTTTGCTTTAACCCTTGCTTTTGGTCTCAATTATCTAAGTAGCCTGGACTTGTTTTGGTCCTACTGCAACGCCATTACAGTCGAGAATGTACTGTAAACAACCTTGAGGTGGTGGTCGCTGAGGTGGGATTTTGTTTGGCTCTGGCTCCTTTAGTGATCCACTCTGGAAAATACATTTGAAAACAGAAGAGAAAAAAATAAAATAAAATTAGAGTAGCTCGGTTCCAATTTTCCACTGATTTGTCTTTATTTTCATTAGAAAACTCTTTATTGGTGGGGCTGAACATATAGTTTAAATTTATTCCAGATACCATTTTTTAATTTAGCTGCTTCCTGACATGATATATGAATCCTGGGCTAGTCCAAGGCTGAGCTCTTATAAAAACTGTTTTCCCTTTGCAGCATGTGATCAGGATGCAGGGAGTGCCTTCCCAACCTTACCTCCACTTGGGGAAGGACTTTATCCTCAGTTCCCAGCACCAGGAACCATTTATAATTTTTTTGTATCTCAATGCTTCTGTTCTCTCTCTCTTTTTTTTTGTGGGGTTTTTTTTTGTTTTTTGTTTTTCGGACAGACTGAATAGGAAATGGTTTTCAACAGATACCTTTGTATAATTTAGGAAATAATTTATTTTTAACTATGTTCACTTGTCTCCAGAAGTGTTTGCACAGCAGGAGTTTTGCCAGTGACAGTTTCACTTTGATTTGCTGGCTGTGAGTGGGGAGGGAGGTGGGCTGCTCCAGCTTCACTGTTTTGCTAAGCAAAATGAAAGAAGAAAGCAAAAACCACAGACAAATAATAAAAATAATTGAAATGACTTCATGCTTCTCCAACTGACATGTTATTAGAAACACATGTAATACTTCACTTTTCAAAACAGGAGGTTGATTTGGCATCATCCTTTTCACATGGATACTTATGAAAGGAAAAGATGGGCCTGAACCAAAACCTTGGAGCAGAACACCCTCTGGGAACAGGAGTTTTTGAATCCAAACTTTGTCTTAGGCCCATCTCTAATAGTTTGAAACATGAAAGACATTAAATCACTGGACATAATAGCTTAGGATTTTTTTTAAGGATCCAGAAATCAAATTGCCATCTGTCAAGAGGAAAAAAAATGCAGAATTTATTAAAGAGCAAATGCAAAATCAATTAAACATGCTTCTTGCAGAGCTTTCTGGGGTCTTTTTCTGATAGATTTGTATTTGATCTCACTCCTAGTACTTTATTTACAGAATAAATCTTGCTCCTGGTGCTCTGAATTCCTGCCCAGCAATGCAGCTGTTGGGTTTTGAACAGCACAACTCTCCAGTGCATGCAGCTGCTGCAAGTTGCTGTGTCTGCTTTAGCTACAGAAATAAAAGGGCCCAGGGCAGCTCTAAAACTCTCATTATTCAGCATTACCAACCTGCAGGAGACCAAATGAGGAGTGAAATGATCCACACAAACTCTGCTCCTTGATTTACCTGACCCACTCACACAGTTCCTGGTGAGCAGCACTAAAGGGGTGAGGATAGGTAGAAAATAAGACAATTTTGTAAGGAAAGACAAAGCCTCCAGCAAATGTCCCAGTGCTTCAGTGTAGGTTGGAGCCCTCACTTTTTGTTTCCCTCCTTGCTGTGATTTTCAGAGCCTCGTGCAGGAGCTCCCCTGGGCACGTTCAGCACCTGGAGCGTTTGTGGGTGCTGGGTGAGGAGCTCCCTGCAACCTCTGCATTTGCATCAGGAGCTCCTGGGATTGCAGGGCAATTAGCCCCGAGTGGAGAGCTGAAAATCAGCCCTGGAGGAGCAGCTGCTGCCCTGTCCCAGAGCTGGGATGCTCCTGCATCCCCTGCTCTGCTCCCAGGGCAGGGCACAGAGCTGTGGGAAGGAAACCACCAACACTGGGGCTTCAAGAACTCCAAGAGTTTCTTTCTGGAGGCCCAAACAGGCCACGTGACTTTGTTAGAAAGCACACACCATATTTTATAATTGTAATTATCATGATTAGCACGTGATGGGCTCCCTACCCTTCCCAAGGGCCACAGCCCAAGCTGGGGCTCTCTGCCGTGGCCAGGGAGGATATGGGTGTTATCCTTTTTCCACTAAACAAAGACTATGCAGGTAAAACTCGTGTTTTGTTTAGAAACACAGGCTGGCAATTGAAATTCACATCCATGTTAATGTTAGAACAACATCTGCAGGGCCTTGTCTGCCCGTGCCCCGAGGCTGGAGCAAATCTGCCATTTGTTCTTGCACTGAAATGTCTCAGGCTTTATCACACAACTGCACTGACTTGACATGGCAGCACCAGCCCTTACGCAATCTGCATATCTCCCATCTCACAAAAAACGATTTTATCCTAAATGAACCTTTCAATAAACACTATAGGAGCTGGCTAATCCTTCCCTCAGCTCTCCTGAGAGCTCAGAGCCTGCTGCATTGTCTGTTGAAGGTGTATTTCCCCTCTCCAGTCACTGACTGCAGCTGTCCTGATTTTACCACCCACACATCCTTTTTTTTATTATTATTTTTTTTTCCACCAGATATCACCTGGTGCTTCCAGGAACCTCACCCACACTCCAGGCCAATCACATGGGTATATTGCTTTGGCTAATTAGCCAACCCACCCAAGCTGACCCAAAAAGTCTAATTAGCATCACATTCCTAACTGAGAAATCTTACTCATGGTTTTCCAATGGTCTGTAGTAATGCAGCCCTTTTCAAGAGTCTTTCTTTCAGACAGTCAGAAACCTTGATACGTGATATTAAAGGCAGGCTTTGAACCAGCCTTGTTTGCTGCCCTGAGCCAAGACCTTCAATAAAATCCAGACTCCTTCTAAAACACCAGTTGCTGGCAAGTGAACTGCAGCGTGTTCTGCTCACCTCTGCAAGGTGCTGCCAGAGCCCTTGTGAGAGCTCCTCTCTGAGCAGAGGGGCTGGATCAGACCTGTCCTGCACATGGATTCACCCCCCTTGCTGATTTTCTATTTTCCTTTGCTGCCCAGTCTACAAGTTCACCCTCCTGCCACTTTTCCTGTGCTGCAGCTCTGATCTGCAAACATGCTGAGCTCAAACACTCAACAAATCAAGGGTTAAATGCAGGATTTTATCGTGGCAAATGGCCCTGCACAGGTCTCGTTTGGATGCTCAGGGCTAAAGAGCAGAATCAGTGGCACAGGAGTGTGTTTGGGGGTTTAGGGCAGGATCAGGGGTACAGGAGTGTGGGATGGTTTAGGGTAGGATCAGGGGTGCAGGAGTGTGTTTGGGATGGTTTAGGGCAGGATCAGGGGTACAGGAGTGTGTTTGGGATGGTTTAGGGCAGGATCAGGGGTACAGGAGTGTGTTTGGGATGGTTTAGGGCAGGATCAGGGGTACAGGAGTGTGTTTGGGATGGTTTAGGGCAGGATCAGGGGTACAGGAGTGTGTTTGGGATNGCACAGGAGTGTGTTTGGGGGTTTAGGGCAGGATCAGGGGTACAGGAGTGTGGGATGGTTTAGGGTAGGATCAGGGGTGCAGGAGTGTGTTTGGGATGGTTTAGGGCAGGATCAGGGGTACAGGAGTGTGTTTGGGATGGTTTAGGGCAGGATCAGGGGTACAGGAGTGTGTTTGGGATGGTTTAGGATCACCTGAGTGAGATGCAGTGGCTGATGGCCACTGCAGGAGGAGCCCCATTGGTTTTCATTTTGTGGAACACAATTTCCCCATCCCACCAGAATTCCCAAGGAGAAGGAGTTGCTGATGTTGACAGGAACATTCTGTAGGGCTGCCTGGAGGAGCTCTCCTGCTCAAAGGGCTTTGCTGTTTATGTAAATGCCCCCCAAAAATACAGCTTCACTTGGGGAAGCCTCCAAGCCACACGAACACTGCAAATCCACTCCAGGGATTTCTCTGGGTAGAACAAGTGAGGATTTGGCTGCATAATGACCTTTAGCAATATTGCCTAATTACAGCCAGAGCACAAACCCCACTACTTATATAGAATATAAATGTCTCTAGATGTCCCTGTGGCATTTTCTTCCTTTCCACATTTACCTGAAACTGTCTCCTTAGAGTTTTAGGGGTAGAACTGGCAGAAAAAGCTGATTATTCCTCAAATAAGTTGCATTAGAATTTGATCAGGGAATTACTTCTTTTTCTACCTTTATATAAATGCAGATTGGATTCATAGACACTTGAATTTTGAACAGTCTGAAGAATGTTGAAATGGGTGGGAGCAAAAGCAGCAACTTGGCAGGGAAATAACCCTTGGGCAAAAGAGATGCTAAACAGAGTCCCAGCAAAAATTGATTTTGATTTGGCTGAGGTTGAAGACTTTGTGAACTGTAGTTGGAGCACGTAGAGTTGTTTTTGGGTCTCGTTTGGTTTTCTTTGTAATGCAAGGACAGGAGCTTTTCATAGGTATTTCAATATTGGAGGGGAAAGCCATGTTTTTCAGGTCAAGAATTGAGAGTTGCCAAAATATGAGCTGAGTTAGAGCTCATAAAGGAACAGGAATAAATAGTAAAACACTTAAGTAACAGGAGAACTAAGAAAAAATGTGATTGCTAAGGAGAGAGTCATTGAGAGAGTTGAAGTGGAGAGTAAATAGTAAATGAGTGTTTGAAGTGTTATAGATTGGGATAAACACAGGAGTAAGGGCAAGATGGCAGGTGGGATAACAGCTAAAAACAAGATCCAGGTAAAAATGAAACATTCTTGCTCTCAGAAATGAAAACCAGCTGACTCACCAACCACAGAATTCCACACCAGGTCTCTCTCAAACTTGGGAATGGCCAAGTCACACTGGAGAGTTAAAGCACTAATACTACATTGAGGGTAAGGAAGTGGCTGCTGATGAAAAAGCAGTTACTGAACAAAAACTACTGGGAAGGACCTTAGTGGGATGCAGAACTCGAGTAGATTATTAATTAATTAATTCGTTAATTGGCACCAAAATGTAGTGATGTGCTACTAAAACCTGTAGATGATACAGAGCTGGAAGACTGTGGGGCCAAAACATCCTAAAGAAAGAATGAAATAGATCAATGGATCAAAAAAATAAAAATAAAAATAAAAATAAAAATAAAAATAAAAATAAAAATAAAAATAAAAATAAAAATAAAAATAAAAATAAAAATAAAAATAAAAGAAATTTTGGGCTAATGACATTGATCTGTCACAAAGGCAGAGCTCACTCACTAACTGAAGTCTAATGGGAAAGATTTGTGCAGTGAAAACTCCAGAATCTCATCACAACTCAGTGCAGCCTTTGGAAGAACCTGTCTGCTTAGCTTAGTAAAATAAAGGGGTTCTATAAACTGCAGCTGGGGCAGAAACCAAGGCAAGGACAATGCAAAGCAAGAAGAATTGTGTATGAACCGAATAAAACTGGGCTGCAAAGAAGCACAGGCTGTATCATTTAGCAAAGCAGGGGAGTCCTGAAGTGGGACATCCAAAGCACAAAACTGTTCAGTGAGCTGTTGTATCCTGCTTTATCCCCTCAGCATGCAGGGAGTGTGGCTGGGGCTTCTCCTGCCTGCTGCCTCACACCTTCCCCTGTGCCAGGGGCCTCTGGCTCAGGTGATGCACCTGCCCCATCCTGTGGCACTGGACTAGAAAGATTTTGCTATTTGGTTTTTATATTCCCTGTGGACTGAGAGAAACAGTGACAGCTCCAATGGAGAGATGAGTTTAAAAAATCCACCTCCCTGTTGCCTGTGCAAGGGGGGCAGCAAGAGGAGAGTTCTCTCCTGCTTTTTACTCATTTTTGGGGTGCCACTGTCCAGCCTTGCCCTTCTGCACGGTGGAAAACACACTCAGCAAAAATGGGGCCAGTCTGGGGCTTCTTCATCTTGAAGCTGTGATAAAGAATTAAAAAACTTAGAGCAGCTTTTGTTGTTGCCCAACCAAAGAACCTCTGCAAAACCTGTAAGAGTCTTACCCTGAAAGGGTGGGAAGTGACTGCTCAGAGCAGAAAACAAGCTACACAGTGAGATTTTTACTTGGAATAGTATTTTAAAAATGCTGAAAAGGGGATTTAAAAAAACCAAAACATTAAAGAGTATTCTAACGGACATTGTACAGACTGTTTTCCATTGCTAGATAACTAATTACTTCCTTCTTAAATATTTTTACTCACAGTCTTAAAAATCATAAAACCATAGACTGCTTTGGGTTGGAAGGGACTTTAAGGATCATTTTTTTGGGAAGCCCCCAGCAGAGCAGGTGGCTCAGGGAAGGTGAGCACCCCAGCAGAACTCAGTGCTGCTCCCATGGACACTCCGGGGTGTTCCCTGAGACACGGGAGCAGCTGAGATCCCACTGTCCATTCCAGCCTTATTTGCTGTTATTCTGCTGATCAGAAAACAATCCCACCTCTCAATCTGCTGAGGTTTCTAGAGAAGTGGGATGTCAGCTTAGCAGGGAAAATGGATTTCTGAAGCACCATCAGTTACTGAAGCTTCCTGCTTCCTTCCACAGCCAGACAATCATTGCCAGGGACAAGGATGCTTCGTTTTTTATTTCTTGTTGCTTGAAGACATCAGATTCGCACTGGTGCTTCTGGGACGTTCGAAGCCCGCAGTGGCACAGCAGCCTCCGGGCAGCTCTTGCCAGGGGCAGGATTGTTAAGGATTGTTCCGCACAGGCAGGGAGGGAATGCAGAGTCTGGGATGGCAGCGAGCTCCCCCGTGTGCTGACACTGAGCGCCGGGCATTTGGAGCTGGGGAAGAGCCCAAAGACAGGGAAAAGTCGGCAAAAGGCTTCAGGGGATCCAGGAGAACATCCTGTGACCGGCAAGGTGAATTTCCTCTCATCTTTCCCAGTGTTCAGAGGAACCTCCACGTTCACAGTGGATAAGGTGGGGCTGGACAGTGCCAAAATCCTGCACTGAGGGTTGAGGTTGTAGGGAAGGTTTTGACCCCAGGGATTTTGGGTGATGCTGTGCTGTGTCTGCTCCTCCAGTTTTAACCAAAAAAATAGTTATTTTTATGACTAGTTTGAAATATGGGATGGCAAGTGATCCTGGCATGAACAGCAGGAGCCTAAAGTCTGCAGAACTTCACCTTGAGCCACAGAGATCCATCGTTCCTGGACCCATCCTTGGAAATGAGATAGCCTGGAAAAAAGATGCTGGAGCAGCCCCAAGGCCAGTCTGAGAACCCCCCTTCTGTGTTTTTAGGGTCACAGAACGTGGAGTGGGAGGAGGCACAGAAAAGAGGCCCTGGGAGAGACACCTGAGCTCTCCCCAGATAAAACTGAATTGCAGGGCTCAGGTAAGGACCAAACACCAGCACCATTCACAGCTTCTCTTCCTGCTCCTCCTGGTGCTGCTGCTGCCCTCAGCACCCACAGGAGCTCTGGGGGCTGCTCTGAGCTCTGAAAAATCTCTGTTAGAAGCTGAAAGATCCAGGAGGGGGATTTTGAAGCAGCTGAAGACAAGTTTGCTCTGCTGGCAACTCCAGAAGTCCATCCCCACATTCCAGAGTTGGCAGAGGGTCTGGGTATGAGGGTTGATTATTTTTTTTTCCCATGGACAAATCAAGAACAACTGAAAATGAGCTGCTCTGGGTTTGGATTCTTCCCTAATTTCTCTTGGTGCTTCTCCTTGTTTAAAGATTTTGACACACGCTTAGCACATGGTCCTTATTGAAAATAAACCGTGGCAGGGATTTCTGGGGAGAGGGGCAGAATTCCTGCAAGGTAAACATGGAGAAAAGCCAAACCCCTCTGCTTAACAGGCTGTGATTTAAAGGTCAGAGAAATCAAACAGAAAAGTCAAGTGGAGACAGGGAATAATAACAAAAAATGTAGAGAGGAAACTCCCACCACAGTGGGGAAAGGAAGGGAGACCAAGGAAAAGCCTCCAAAAGAAAGATATTTCTGTTAGGCTCAGCTTAAATAAACAAGATCAGAATGTAAAACTAGATGAAAAATCAGATAAAACTAAAAAAAACCAAAGGATATGATTGTAATGACAGCACTAAGCACAGAGAGGTCCAGCCTGGGCTCTCCTGTCCTGTTGGTGTGTGTGGCAACTTTTCCCTGCTCTGTGACCATGGGATCACTGCTTCCCTTGCTCTCATTTGGAAAAGGATGGAGTTTGCTCTAGAATGGAATGAGGAGAATTCTTGCAAAATTTTTGCAAGATTTTTCCTTAAAAAATGCCTGTGGGACCAAAAAGCTGCTCCTCACAGAAATCTACCAAGAGCAGACAGGCCACTCCACCCTGCTGGGCTCAGGATTACTTTAAACCCCAAATATTTTTTTTATTCTTGAGGGGAGGACCATGGAGTGTCAAGAATTCCCCATAGCACTGGCAGATTGTGAGATGATCAGGAGGTAATAAAGAGTTAGGAAAAGCATCATTTGTTGTGTGACTGAAGACAGAAAGAAAATATTAATGTTATTATGTTTAAGGGAAATGTGGAAAAGTATCTATTAAGTATAATAATTGTTTTGTTTTTCAGTTTTACCAGCACTTTGTGGCTTTCTGAATTAAAGTCAGCACCAAGGCTGAAGAACAGGATCCCACAGACAAGTGAATCATCCAAATCCTCCTGGGCCTGAGGCCTGACCCTGCCAGGGGCTTTTTCCTTTGGGATTCTCCTCTACCAAGTCCTTTGTGAGCAAATCTTTCTCTCACCAAGCTTTTGTTGGCTTTTCTGCAGAAATCAGTTCTTTTTCCAGGTACACTGCTGGTGATACACATTCAATGTTGAGTACTCAGAAATTTAACAAAACCCAAAAATCAGGGTACACTCACAAAACTTGACTTCATTTGGACAAATTTCTGTTGGTGTCAGTAGAAATTTTGACCAATTAACCCAAAACCTTTAATACAAGACCTTTAGTGTATTGTTCTGTAAGCAAAGGCCATCAGATCCCTTCAGAAGGGCACCCCTGGGCATTGCTTGGCACATGGAACCAAGGTGAGCAGGATAAGCATTATCAGTGGTTTGATTAAATCACCCTCCTTTTATGGACACACTCACAGCTAAAATCCCAGAGTGTTTTATTTATCCTCAGGTAAATAAAACAGATTTATCCCCAGTCATTCACCTGGGACCTCTGTTCTGGGGGAGACTCAAAACCAGCCCTGAGCAGCTCCTGTGCCTCCCTCCCTTGGCTCTCACTCCATCTGCTGGTGCAGGAGCTCAGGAAGGATTTTAAACCCATTATTTTCACTTCCACCATCACTTGCTCAGTGAAATTCCTGCCCAGTTATTGATGAAGTGAGTGGTAAGGGAAGACAAGCAACAATGTTGTGTCCTTGTTGATATGAAAGGTTTTAGGGTTTCCTTTCCTGCATGAACTTTGTGGGTTTGCTATATTGCAATACCTGCATGTGGAGTTCAAAGGTTTAAGATAAATCCAACTTTGTAAATGAAATGGGGACTGTTTTAAATGCATGAACATCCCTCAGCCAGCAGTCCCAGCTGAGAGCTGCCTCTCTTGTGGCCTCACTGCAGAACCTGCCCCGAGCAGGGGTCGTGTCCAAAGGGGGACAAAACAACCTCAGTGGAGGGAAAACCCCCCATCATTTTATACTTGTGATAAATAAATTCCACTGGATGAACTGTGCCCCAATAAAGCCTTTTACAAGGATGTGGTGAGCTCAGGCTCCTACTTGTTTATTTTCTGATGCTTTTCTTAATTCCCTATGTTTATACTGGGATCTAAAAGAGTAACAGCTGTTCTTAAAATTTCACTAACATAAAAACGAAGAGTTTTTGATGAAAATAAGCACACACAGATAAACACTGCATCTATATATATGTATATAGTTATATACAGTTATATACGTGCACATTTAGGTAGCCTATTAAAACAAATTCCAAATTAAAATAATAATTTTAAAAAAGAAAGAAATGCATTACAGTGATGTGATGAAAAATTTTAGAGTATGGAGCATTTCTGATTTCTAAAATATATAGAAAGATAGATTCTTTATGTGATACAGCTTATGGAGTAGGACATAATGCCTTGTAATAACAAATAACAGACAAATGCCCAAGTCCTTTATTCCAGAGGAGAAGCCACAAGGTGTCGCTGGGATGCAAATAACCAAAATACTGCAGTAAAGGGGCACCACCTCCAGCAGAAATGTCGGTTTTCAGAATGCCTTGTGACTTCAATGACCTTTGGGATGTGTTGCATTTCAGGCTCTGTGATTTCTGTGCCCGAGCACCATTTTTCCTTGCTCTGTGTGAATTTTGATGCCAATGGTTTAGATTATCTATCAATATATTTAGGAAGGCATACACAAGAACCCTGTGAGTATTTGAATAAGAAATGTAATTTATCTTACCATGGACTATTATTTAAAAGGACTTTTATGGGCAGTGGACTAATGCTGAATTCTCCATTTCCACACAACTTATGAGGGGATCCTTACAAATTAAATGTGCCCTCTTCAGCTAAGATCAAACCAAATAACTGCATTTTCTGGTCATCACAAAAACTTCAGTGATTGGAAGCAAATTGCTGCTCATCATAAGTATTTTCCTTTCAAAAAATCCCACTAAATGCAAGAAATGAGAGGTAACAGAGCTGTGACTACTCCCGTGGAAATCCAGGAATAGGGACTTTGCTGATGGATTTTCTCCCTGGAATTCACACTTTTTGTTATTTCCACTCTCCACGTGTGGTTCAGTTTTCTCTCTGGACACAGAACAATAAAACTGGACAAACTCCACCATGTAAAGGGTCAGGGAATGGAGAATACACTGACTTTAGGATTGGTTTATTAGCACTGGGCCACTCCTTTCTTTGACACCACACAGAACCAGGATGTGGCTGGGGATGCTCTTTGTGATGTCACCATGTCATGGATATTGTGCCTCTGGAGCACAAATCCCTTCCTGCTTTCCTTCCATTAAGGAAATAAATCCCTTGTTCTTTCATGGA
The DNA here is from genome assembly GCA_013398995.1 of Alaudala cheleensis. Lineage (NCBI taxonomy): Eukaryota > Metazoa > Chordata > Aves > Passeriformes > Alaudidae > Alaudala > Alaudala cheleensis. The sequence continues at coordinate 275,501 of VWYE01003291.1, forward strand.
TAATGCAACAGGACTGAATGAACATTTTCCTAACAGGATTTCCCTCAGCTTCAGCTGCTCACACACCCATGAACATTTGCATTTGATGGTGATTCCCATGGGCAATGCCATTTTCTCTGCAGAATCTCCTCCAGCACAATTCACCTCAGGCAGCTCTGAGGGGATGTTTGACCATTTTTGTTGTTCTGTACACAAAGGTAATGGTAAAGGAATGAGCACCTGAGCCAGTTCCTGCAGAGCTCTGCAAATCCAGAGCACATTCACTGGGGAGTTTCACCTATTTTCTTGGTTTTTAGGACAAATTTGAAAGAGGCTTCACTAAAGATCTAAAAGTTGTCAAAGAGGTTGGAAAATATGGAGAATCCACAATTTTATTGCCTGCAACTAGAGCAGGTTTGTTTATGGAAAACTTTAAAAATCATATTCCCAGATAAAGTTCTATTTTCAGCATGGTTTGAGGTAAAAGAAACTATCATGATTTAAAAAATAGAAACAACTTCATTTTTGAAGGATATTTTTACCATAACAGGTAGAATTTCTGTGAGTCCAAGCCTCCTCCTACCCAACCTCTCTGCCCTCAGAGCAGTTCTGCACCAGCAGAACTTGCTGCAGAGTCTGGCCAAGAGTTTGCAGATCAATAAAGAGGTAACATAGAAAACACAGGTTTAAAAAATCTCCCAGTCAGGTATGTCAGATGTAATGGGTTTAACAACGCCAGGAGCTGCCCCTGGGAGGTTTCCTGCTGGGGTTTGCTCCCTCGGGCACTGGGACAGGAGAGCTCTGCCAGCCTGCAGAGCCCTGCAGGGCCAGCCCTCCCCACCAGCACTTGGATACCCGGGGCTAAACAAAGGCTGATTTGCCCAATCACTGGTTTGTTTTCTGATGGATGCTTAATTGGACTGGGGCTGACCACTGCGGGCATTTATAAACTGAGGCATGTTTTTATGTACAATCCAAGCCAGTGCCACAGTCTGCACTGAAATAGAAACACTTTTAAAACCCCCAGATGAAGAAATTCAGAGCTTGGCACACCTGGAGCTGTATTATTGACCATAGACTGCTCATTTAAAAGCAGAAATAGCAAAACTCTGTAATTACTCTTTGATATCTCTGGTACTTAGGTTTTACACATGCACAGAGTTGATTTGGGATAAATGAATTACTGGGTTTGCATTTTGTGCCACCTGTAGAAATGGGCAGTGCCCTCCTGCCCTGCAGATGAACTGGGTGTTTCTCAAGAATAGGAAATAATTTCTACCATTAGGAAAGACTGTCCAAAAGGGAAAAGGGCACCTCTGTTTTAGAGCTGCCCTTTCCCCTTTTGAACAGTCTTTCCTAATGTAAGAAATTATTTTACTAATAAACTGATTTTACTCCTAGCAAAACCCAGCTAAAAATTAATTACATGTGAGGAGTTATCTACTTTAAATGCTCCAAACGTGTTTCATGATTTTCCCCTAAAGCTGGGAAGATGAATGGGTGTGTGCAAATAGAACCTTCAGCAGAAGATCAGGTCCCCTTTACCTGCCCTGAACTGGTATGACAAGGCCAATTTTAACAGTGTGATTAACAGAGAGCAAAGCTAACAGATATTGCAAATATTCTGAAGGAATATCTCTGGTTTTCACAGCATGTTTTTGCTCAAGTGCCATCTATAATGTAAGGCCAGGCTAAGGAAAAGAGGATTAATGTGGAATGACTTGCTGCCATCAGTAATGGCTGAATCCTTCAGGAATAACCTAAACTAAACAGGAACCTGCCAGAAGTCCACCATCCCAGAATATTGTCTCTGCATTCATCCAAAACTCTGAATTAAACCCCTTTCCATGGACATGCTGAGCTACAGCAATGACTAAGGAATTTAGGAACCTTCTAAAAATGTTCCTGTTTTTATTCTGGACTCAGGTGGGCAGTTTTTCTTTGGGAATGCTTGGAAACTTCATTTCCATCCACCAAACTGCCAGTTCCTCTGGATGACAGCAGTATCAGTAAATGCTCCTCCTCCCCTGGCTGCTCTGAAATCCAGGACAGCCTACCCAAGACCTTACCTTTGTCCCCCAGAATGTGAAATATCAAATGGGAATCCATTCATGTGACAGTGATGTCTGTTACTACTTTTAATTTTGATTTATGTTGACTTGAATTGGCTGGATAACTCTAAATTTGACTCTTTGCTTCATTTTAATTCCTGGATAATCTGTTGCTCTTAAAAGGAACTATTTTGGCAAAAGGTGATTTATTTTTTCCTCTTCTTCTTTCTCTCTTGGTGCCCTTTACAATGGACTTGAGTCATGTTGGATGGAAACTTCTCCATTGTATGTGGTTCTGTGGCTGAAACAATTTTGTGCTTAGTTTCAAGTGGCTGCAACATAAATAGAAGCCACACCACTTATTTTTTTCATGTGGGATGGGGTATTTTTATATCTTAAAGCACGATGAGATATTTGAAGAACAAATTAGTCACTCCGCCTCAAGAACTGGTCTGTCTGAGGTAGGCCACAAAATTGTTCTCAAATTGTTTACCTGGTGTGGAGCCTGCTGGGAGCAAAAATAGATCCTTGATTTAGGCTTGGTATTTAGCTATTTAGGCTTGGTAATTCCTGGCTTACAGTTTGGCTGATTCTGGTGTTCAGCTGATGCCTGTGGAGTGCAGAGGTCCAGGGCAGCACCAGAACTCTTAACAGGTCATGGGCAGGGTGGGTTTGATTATATTTTACCCACTCCTTCTCTGCACAAACTGTTCTAGCTCCTTACCACCCTCATGGTAAAGAATTGATGTCAAATCTAAATATCTTTCAGTTTAAAACCATTCCTCTGCCACTCAGTCCTGCTAAAAAAGGAGTTTATAAACCCCCTTTTAGTACAGACCCCCAGGTCACCACTTGTTACTGGCTTCTATTTAAACACCCACCCAATTCCTCACCCCTCCAATTCCACACCTCTCCCAGCTTTTCTGCTCCCAGAGCCTTCTACAAAAATACCACACACTCCCCATAGTCATTCAAAGGATCAGTACAATAAACCCCACATTTTTAGAGCATGGAAATGGAAACAAAGGTGACTCCTGGAAACCAGCTGGTAGCAAGGTCAGGGGCAGAACTCTTCATCCCCACACTTCAGCTGTCAGCCCATGCAAGGTAAAATAAGTGAAATGCATCTGTTTGCAGCTTCTGACCCTGCCTTCTACTATGCTGAACATATTTCAGGAGTTCCCTGCTGAACAAATTGAGTTTCAGAGATTTCTAAGGTATTTTGGTGAATTACAGCACATTAAAAAAGATTATAACATAATTAATTTCTCACAAGAATTATTATTATTATTACTTTCAGCATCCTCAGGACAAGGATTTTCTATGACAGTGCTTCTTAGTGTTTCCATGGTATTTTATGTATGGGACTGAAAGGAAAGAGTACAAAGTCTGTAATTCACTGAACCCACAGGCAGAAACACAGTAACACTTGTACCTCTTAAATATCTGTGGAGACAATCTCACTGAAATGTAACAAACTGATAAAATGTGTTGGTCAGTTCTTGAATCCTTGAGGTTCCACAGGTGGCTGAATTCTTGGAGGAAAACTTGGAGCTTAAAACACTAGACCAAGATGTTCTATTTTAATTTAATTTAAATTTAATTCTATCCTACCTGAGGCTGCTGAGTGGCAGTGGGTCTCTGAGGAGATGGAATAGGAGTTTTGGACAACATTTGGTTCATTTTGCTTACGACTAACTCGGTGATGTGCTGCCTGTCTTCAGCCTGGTGCTCCCCAATCAGGGGCATGGCACAGTCCATCACCTGCAAAATGCAACAGGACATCAGTGCTGGGAAGGACATTCCTCCTCATCCCTGCAGGAGGGCAGGGTGTGCATCTACAGGATTGGTTTTAGCAGGAGTACTCAAGAATGACAGGAATGAAACGTGTTCCATCAGAAAATAAACAAGAGAACAGCAACTTTGCAATGCTTTCCCCTCCCAGCCTCCCACAAAATGGAAAAGAGAAAGACCCTCCCAAAAAAAGGTTCACTTCACACCTGGCACACACTTTGGGAACAGAAGAGGAAGCACAGGGCTGATAGACAAAATGAAATTTCTCAGGCTGCCCAGTGAGGGTTTCCTCCCTTCCCTGCTTCTGTGGCTCACACCACGTGCATGAGCTGAATTACAACGTGGAAATGCAGAGTAAAACTTCAGCTTTCCAGCAACCAGGGAAATCTGGATCTTTACTGATCCATGAAAAACTTTAAATGACACCTTGTTATTATTGATAACCTTGTCTAAAGAGCAGTGTGGCTGCAAAGAATAAGTAAGAATTTCTACAGAGAAAGCAGGATGGCAGGGAGGCAGATAAAAATGGGCATATTTCCATTCTAAACATGACAGGTTAATAGTGCTCAGTGGTTATTTATTGCAGCCATTCTGATGAATCAAACTAATACTGGATTCTGCCACTTCAGTGGGTCCCCAAGCATTTGTTATTTCTCCAGAATATTTGTTATTTCTCCAGTGTATTCACTTCTGCCACATCTGTGTTTGTTTCAGGGGAAATAAAAGCATAACATAACCCTATAATTCACAATGGCACTGGGAATTCCTACTTAGAAAAATAACAGGATTTAATTCCCTTTTGAGAAACTGCAATCCTTTTTCCAGGTGCATCAGGGCATGTCCATGTCACCTGCAGTGCTGCACTCTGCTGTTTCCACAGGCCTGGGTGGAAGAGTTTTGTTCTCTGAGGGGTGCACAGGGATCAGCCTGAGGAGCATGAACACACCCACACTGTGTGGATCCCTCCTGAAGTGGAAGGGATTTAGTGGCAGCAAAACTCTTCTCAATTCCCCAGCCTCCACAGAACATCTCCTTTTTAACAGAGGTTTGCCTTCCTTCTCTCATCTATTCAGGGGTTCCTAGGAATTAGACACAGAAGCTGGGTGTTTCAGGAGATATTTGGATTTAAAAGAACATTGCACCTGGCAGAAGTTGGGGAGGAGCTGCATTATAAATAATGTCAACCTTGAGCTTTTCAAACTATGGTGGGAGCTACAGAAATTCTTCCTGAGTGGCAAAGGCTACTCTGTTCCAATAATGGGATTTGTTTGAAGTCCCAAATAATTTCCATGATTCTTCTGTTTGTTCATTTACAAGACTCACTGGCATTGTGTGTTGGCAGCCAAGATGTTGGCAATGCTTGTGCTGGGATTTTCAGATCTAGGAGGTCTCTGAGCTCCTCACAGCCAAAATAACCCCAGAGCAAACAATGCACCGAGAATTGAACTGCAGAACAAATGTTTCCTGAGAAATGAAGGAATGGTTTTCCACTCTAGGGCCACATCAACAGTAGCACAGAGATGTTTAATAAGCACACTGAAAGGTTCTGTGAAGTTTACCATATTTTTTAAATAATCATAATTTTAAGTGGAAGACCCCAATGTTTTCCATTAATTGGGAGAAGAGTTGATGAAATAAGATTTAATTTTTCTGAATGCAGCCTTGTAGGTTGTGTGGCTCTTTATTGGAAATTTCCTCTCACTAACTGCTATTTTAAAAATTCCATAAACACTTCAGAGATCCACTTCCTTGTATCCTGAGCTGTTTCATGTAAGAGGAATTTGCATCGTGTCTGGAGGGACCCAAAGTGCCAGGACTGTGAAATGTTAATAATGACTGAATATTGAATGTTTTGGTGTGAAGGGCACAGGATGTTTGGTTCTCCACTGCAAACCATCTAATTTTCTGAGCAGGAGTGAAATTTGGGCTCTAAAAATCTGTTTTAATGAGAGCTATTTTTAAAAATATGCACTATAGGGTGGAGATGAACCCCCCTCTTACCCAACATCAGTTAAAAGTTTCACAAGCATGCAAAAAACCCTCCCTCTGTTTACCATCTACTGACATTAAAACAATTACTTGGAATGACTGTGAAATAAATTGCCTCCAATAAGGTCCTGCCAAAGGATTAGACAGGATTAAGATCTGGAGGATTGGGTTTGGACTGAATTTCTGCTTTTAAGAACTTCTACAACTGCAAGTTCACACATCAGCTTCCTTTGGGAGATACTGCTGTGGTGTTCAGCAGAACTTGTGGGAAAAGGGAAAATAAGGAACCTTCAGGTGTCAAATCTTTGTGTCCACTCTGGTGAAGAAGTTAATACACTCCCTGAATGAAGAATTTTCAGGCATAGTCACAAACTGAGGCAGATTCAAACAGACCTGGCATTAAAACCAGAACCATTTGCCCTTAGCAATCTCTTATCACTTGGACAGGTTTTGACCCTGTTCAAATCCCTGGGCTTGTTGCCACAGGGCACAAATATTATTGACCAAAGATGTGGCACCTCTGGCACTCCCTGGCAAAGCACTGAGATCCAGGTGGGTGCTTTACATGGCACTTTTTGGTGCATTTTCTTTGCCTTTCAGAGAATAGTCTATTTTCATTCCTAGTACCAGAGTTAATGACAACTATTTTATATTTTTATTTTATATAAATGTATCTTAAGAATATTTTGGGCAACACCAACAGCTTTTAAATCCTGTGAGTGACTACAGGAATGTCAGGCTGGCATTTCCCCCCTTCAGAAGATTTGACAAAGTTGAAACATACACAAAGCTCCCTGTTTATAAATAGTCTATTTACAGCCTGTGCTAGATTTAAAATCCCATTCCAACCAGCCAGTTTTTAGTTCAGCATATAGTTCAGCTATTTAAAATATTGGAGTTTCCCACTAAGAGGATTTCACAGGGAAAAAAAGGACATCTGTAATTTATAAAATCAAATATGTTCCTTTTGCAGGTGCCAGTAAAAACATGGGTCACCATGAATTACAGTCACTTAATTCATATCTCTGTGAAGTTGCATTTATAGATCAGTGTGTTTTCAGTAGCCAGTTCTTTGGGATGAATTTCTCTTATCACCCAGGGACTAACTGTGTATATTAGTGGGAAAGGGGAATAGCCAAAATTTGGGATGTAAGAGTGAGGCTGGCAAGAAAAAGAAGAGAAAATCTGTAATTAGGAAGGGAAATGGGATGGGATTTATAAAGGAGCCAGAGCAATTCTAAGATAGCAGTAATTGCAAAGGGATCATCGTGTTTGGGGGAGAAATTCCCACTGCCACTGCCCACACCCAGCTCTGCTGCATCCTCAGCTCACCCCCAGGGATGTCCTGGGCAGAGATTTGGGAAGGGCTGGGAAAGGCAGAGCTGAGGAGGTGGAAGGAAGGGCAAAGGCAAAGAATCCTGTGGAAAAGGAGGTGTTTCCCAGGATGCTGAAACACAAGAGGAGCAGCCAGAGGGCCCTCGGTCAGCAGTGCCCAGGGAGTCTGACAGGAAAAACCCCAGCAATTCCAGGAGAAAATAGGATAANAGTCAGCAGTGTCCAGGGAGTCTGACAGGACAGAGGGATCTCCTGAGGGAAAAGCCCCAACAATTCCAGGAGAAAATAGGATAAGTGGTAAGTACAGAGGAAGGGGGGATTAAATCAGGGTGATTTTGAAGGTCCATGCTTGGGAGGGTGAGAACTGGGCAAAACCATTCCCTTTGGTGTGTGAATGCAGCAATGTTCCAGAGCAGAAATGATGAGAAACCTCTGAGTTTCTCAGCTGTTAGAGCTGCATGGAGCTCCCTCCCTGACCTGAGCAGAGGATGTTTGGTCCTGGATGGGAAGACGGAGAAGCAGCTGAGCTTCTGAAGAATTGGAGGCCAAGAACAGAACTGTCCATACAATTGTGCACAAACTCTGTTTCTTCATTTCGTGCCTTGCTTTTCAGTGGCTGAAAGTTTTCTTCTTGAAATCCAGTTTGCATCTTTCTAAGTCAAAAACACCACTTGGGAGCCAATTTTAATTTAGCTCAGGGTGACATGAAGCAAGTGGCAATGTGGCACCTGCAGCAGCCCACTTAATCTAATCTAAAATAAAATTTGGAGACTCCTGGGAGGCCACTCTAAAGGATTCTCTTCCATTTGTTCTCTTTTACTGCTCCCATCATCACACTCTGAGCTTTTATTCAGTTTCCCAGAGCTTTGGTTTTCCAAGAATGAAACAGAAAAGATAATATTCAGTGGGATCAGAAATATAAACAATGCTCTGCTCCTTCTAGTGTTGAAACTTCAGAAGTGTTAATTTAAAAAGGGAAAAAGTTGTTACATTTAGGAAGTTTAAAGCTTAATGGATCTTGATTTGATGTCTTATTAGGAGGAAGAGGGGAGGCAGCTGAGTAGCTGCATGTTGCAGTGATGTGTTAATAACAATCCTGCTTCTACAGCTTGTCTGATGCTTGGCAGCTGAGAATTCCCATTGAGGGGGAAAGAACAGACACTAAATGAAGAGATGAGGCTGTTGCACAGAATCATGACTTGGTCTTCATCCTCCTGATCAACCTGACAGCCCCTCTGCTTAGCTGAGCCATCCTTTAATTAGTGCATTCATCCCCAGCAGGAGCTTGGAGGCAGTTCCTTGGAGCAGGGCAGTGACAGGCAGGAGAACCACTGTGTTCCTTTGGAAGAGGCAGATTTTTCTAGGGAACCACATTTAGAAAACCTGGTCTGTTAAAAGGCAAAGTTACCTCTTACATTCCCTGCCTAAAAATCTGCTAAGAGCCCAAACCTTCACAGAGAAACACAGGCAGTTTTGTGCTTGAATAATAATATCACTTCAGTATTTTGTCCTCTTCAGCACAATTGGTGTGGAAATGTGAGGAATACTGGGGTAGAATTCTCCCCTAATTCCCATTCCCTCTGAGGGTGGCTGGCACACACCTGTGTCCTCCTCCTGGAGGTTCCACTGGCAGAATGTAAAATCAGGAAGAACAAATGTGCAAATGTTACTTCACTCATGAGGGAATCCATGAGCTCCTTGTGAGGTGATTCAGGTGTCACTGGTACCCAAACACTGGTTTTTCCCTTAGGTGTGGTGTCCCCACGGGGACATGAGGCCACAGCTGCCAGGAGCTGGATGGATGGAGCTGCAGCCCAGGATTTCTGGACTGATTGTCCTGCTCAGATCCCTTGAGTGCAGCTTGCACGTGCCAGACTTCATAACATTTCTGTTCCCATGCTGAAAGGACACAAAGGGAGAAAATTCTCCCTATCTTGGTGCAGACAGCTTTCCACTTGTAGCCCAGAATTCTGTTAAAATTGCAGTGTAATAACTGTTGATATCATAATTTTTCCAGATGTTCTGGTAGATGTGAACTTTGCAAACAGCCCCACATTTCAATGCCTTTTCCAGATTCTAAATATCCTTGCTGATGAGCACTCCCATCTCCCAGACAATTCAGCTGATTCCTGACAACAGTAGGAATTAGCACGCTTCCATCCATGCCTATTTTTTTTTAATTGCAACATCCATTTTGCACCCTGATTAAAATGCTCTGTAAGCCCAGCTCCTGATGGATCCTGCAGTTCTTAGAATTCTGGGGCTTAGAAATGAGGACTGTCTGTGGCATGGAAAATCAGGGGATTTGTTGAGAAGCAGGAAGTGAGGCAGCCTCGGTCCATTACAGAACTTGCAGTGGTTATTTCATTTTTTAAAAACTTTCCCCTTTTGCTTTTTCAGCTACTTTTGGAGTAGGGAGATTCTGGAGATGCTTGCCCAGCTCCTGAATAAATCTAGGAACATGGAAGATGCTGAAGAAATTGTGTGATGGGAAGGTGATGATAACTTGTTTTATGGCTACACAAAGTGATATTTCTCCATAAAAAACTCAAAGGAAATTAAAAACTTTGACTTTTCAAAATTACCTACAGCAGAAACTTCTGATTCATGAGGATTCAGATCTTCAGGGCAATATTTAGGCTAGAAAAAAAGTAAAGTTGTTTCCACTTCATCCTTAATCTCCCTTTCTGTGGCAAGGTATAATTTTGTTGGGGTTCCCTTGGGATGGTGCTATCTATAAACCTTCCAGGAAAAGCTGGTAAGCCAGCTCAGGAAAGAAATCATCAGGGCTGGCAAGTTGTGCCATCCACATTTGGCTTTGTTTTGCAGTTTGTGTACATTTCCTCCAGCACCAAAAGACATTCCCATCCATAGGGTTACATTTTCCAGCAAGTTCTGCCACTAATTTGGACCTGTGGCTTTGTATCATGATTTAAACAGTGCTCAAAAATACACAGCCTTGCCTGAAACACAAATAAGCCAATGCCCAGCTACCAGAAAGGTTCTTTCCTTGGCTCTTTGTAGTATGTAAAGGCAGATAGTGAAAAAAAGCAGGATTTCTTACCTCAAAAATATAATCTTTTCCATCCTTCCCATGTACAGCTTTAACAGCACAGATGTCCAAGCCACCAAATATTTCAGAACAGGTGTCAACCCAAAGCTTGTACCTGTTTCACAAAAATAATTTGCTCTGTGAGTATCTCATCAGGCTCCTGATTTTCTAGAGGCTCACCTAATGATGTATTTAATGTTACATTCACCATAAATTCAGAATTCTCACTACATAGGATGGATTTGGTTCTTATAGCAGGAAAATGAGTGAGAGACTCCATCCTAAATCATGGCCCAGCTGTTTTCTAAAGGAGCCAGGCTGGTTTTATTCCTACAGCACTGAGCAAAAGGAGAAATGCAGGCAGGAAAACCCTTCAGGTGATGCAGAAGGACCAAAAATATGACATTATGTGGGTTGTAGGGCATGCAGACAAGGATTATGTTCTTCATGTAGGGTTATATGCAACTACTGCAAAACTCAAGTGGAATTTAAATCATTCCAAGGAATTCTGCTACTCCTAAAAAGGCCATTTCATAAAGGGCTGAGCATAAAAATCCTTCGGTTTATTTTGTGATGTCAAGGTAAGAGACTGCAGATGGTCCCTTTACCCATTCTACAGGCAGCAATATGATTTGTTTTCCTTGTTTCTCTAAGAACAGAGTGATTATCTGCCCAACAAGGGGCTGAGGAGGGATTTGTTCAGGAGACTGAGGCAGTTGCAGGGATCCCTGTAGCACAAGCACAGAGCTGGGAGCCCAGAGGCAGCACTGAAACCCAGCACACCAGGAGCACTGGGAATGTTCAGTGCCTCCCACAGGGCTGGGCAGGGAGGAAGTGATCCTGCAATGATGCAGGGTGATGTCACCAACTGAAGGGCATGGTTTGCTGAAGAAAACCCCTTTTTTAAAACATTCATTCATCATGAATTTCCCTCTTTCCTTGGCTCACACTTGAGTCTAGAGCAGAGTTATTTTCTCTCCCAGCCCCTCTCCTGCTCCAGCCCTGGAGCCCTGATGATGGATTTGCCACCTCATACTATTTTCCACTGAAAAAAAAACCCCCAAAAAACCCCCTTGCTGTAATAAACAAAGCATTTGATTTCATTGTGGGATCAAAGGAAATTCCTTGCTGGGCTGAGAGTCTGATTCATGTATAAATATCTTCAGTAACAGCATCCTTTCCAAGTAAACTTATTAAGTCACATTCTTTATATTTTCTTACATCAAATCTGTTCCAGTGGAAAAATTTTTCTTTTAAGCAGAATACAAAGAAATTGATTTGAAAAGATCCTGATGTTAATATCTTAGCAATGAAAATAATTTTTTTTTCCTGTGAGAAACATGGTTTTTGTCCAATGTAAGAGGGGTTTTTGGATGCCTGACAATTTCAACATCTGTAGATGCACTGACTGACTGGACTTTTTTGCATGCACTTGCTTATAAATAAATTTTTCTTTTGTTGCTGTAAAATACTGTGTATCTTAGAAAGTCATGGGGACAACAAAACTGGTCTTGAGCAGTAAATATCTGGACTTGAAATGGAAACATAAATGAGGAAATTTTCTCTAAAACTGCAGCATCAATCAGATTTATGAAAGTATATTTAATAGCCCATCTTCTGCCAACAAACACAGAGCTGGAAAACTCCATTTGGAAAGAGAGGTTTTGGATGGAGCAGCTTGGAGTGTTTGAAACCCAAGGCTTGCACAGTAGGTTTGACTAAAGGTCACAGTTCCTCTTTTCCCAGAGCCAGTGTGAGCAGCAGCAATAAAGGATAAAGGATAAAGGATAAAGGATAAAGGATAAAGGATAAAGGATAAAGGCTTGCTCCCAGGGGCAACCTCAGGTGTGCCAGGTGAGGTGGGCACTGCTGGCTTGGCTCTCTGGGCAGCAGGAGCTCTGGAACAGGGCTCTACAAGAGAAAATCTCACCCTGAAATGTGCTGCTCCTCTGCCTCTCACTGTCCCTGCCTGCTTCACTCTTCCTTCTTCTCTGAATTTCTGCGCTGAGGTTTGTGTTCAGCCAACAATGCCCATCAGCCATGGCTTTCAAGGCACTTCCTGCCCATTCATGGCGTGTATTAAACCAAAATGCAGCAGATCTGATGGTTTAGCTGCGTTGTGACACTGCTCAGAGAAGGCTCTTTCCCCCTGATGGTTTTGCTGCGTTGTGACACTGCTCAGAGAAGGCCCTTTTCCCCCTGCGGACCCTGCTCTGTGTGAGCAGTCCGTGGGCAGCCCCACAGAGGCAGGGCTGTGTCACCCACAGCCTCCTCTCCCAGGAACACATCCACCTTCTCCGTGCTTTTGGCCCCAGCAGCAGCAAGGAAGTTTTGTTGTGTTGGCCGGTGTGTCAGTGGGAAAATCCCTATTGTGCTCTAATTAACTTTCACTGAGAAACGGGAGCAGGAGCAAAGCTCAGGGAGCATTTCCAGCAGGAGCAGGGCGAGAGAGTTTCCCACTCCTCTGGCACTGCTTTCCTCGGGGCACAGCCGGAGTTTGTGTGTTTCCACACAGCCCATGGGCTGTAATTACACACCCCAGAGCTCACTCCTGCCTCTCCCTCCCAGGGAAGACATAACCTCACTTGCTAGAGGGAGGTGGGAGGGAATGAGAAAGAGAAAATAATGTGGCTCCAGTCCATCCCCAGAGGGGAGATCAGTGAGGACACAGTCTAGACAGGGGCTGGACAGCAGAGAGCTGGAATTCCCGTCTTTCTTGTTTTCACCTTTCCAGGGCAGGCAGTGGCTCAGTTCCTGTGTCTCCCTCAGCTCGTAAGAGGCACCGAGTTGTAAGTTCCAGGCTTTAAAAAAAAAAACCCCAAACCAACCCACCAAACCAGGACCACTGCTGAACTTTAAAACACCTTTTAAATTACACTTTCACTGTACAGACTTTATTTCAGCTTCCACTGGTGGTGCCTTTGGAGAAGCTGAACAACAGAAAATTCATAGCCATCCAAAAGCCTCTGAGATTTTGTTTTGCAGGGAAAAGTGGTTTGTGTGTTGTGGAGCAAATCAGGAGGATTGAGAAAAGAGTTCTGGGCTTCAAAGTGCTGCTGCATGAATGTTTTCAACTGGAGTGCACGAATTATCCAGGATAAGAATGGGAAAGAAAAGGAAAAGCACAGTAAACCAAAGCACAGAGCTGGAATGATGGCACAGGGGAAATAAAGCTTCAGTGTATCCCAGCAACAGGGAAAAAGCCTCACAGTGCAGTCCAGTGGAAATTTATAAAATGAAAAGTGAGGTATTTGGGATTGAAGGCAGAAAAGAGAAATGGGATTTAAATAGGCAAAGTGAAGACTGCATTGCTTGGTTATGTAGAAGGATGGGAGGATGTAGAAAGAGGAAAGCTTAAGAATGTGCATGGTGTGAGACTGGTGGGTAAGAGAGAGCAAATGAACCAGGAGAAATGACTGACAGGTTGAAGCTGTGAAATTCAACTTTGTGAAGGAAATTCCTGTCATTTGGAGCAGATGTGATGTAGGAACCCAAGGGCTCACGTAACACCCAGGGCTGGTGAGTGTGAGTAGGTAACTGAAGCCACGTGCAACTGCTGGCTCTGTTCTTTCACCTAACTGAGAGATTCCCTTTTCCCCAAATGAGCACAATGCATGCACTCACAGTGAATTGTGTACCAGCAATGGGATTCTTTAAACTCCACTTCAAATAAAACACCATTAATTTTTAATTACCTTTTACATGAGACTCCACTTACTTATCTGACATAGCAATTTGTTCCAGCATGGCAGAGCCCGTGTTTGTCTTCCAGTTCCCGGATATGGAAGTTCTCCTGAAAGGGGGAAAACATTACAAACACAGCCAGTGGTTTCACATTCTCATTCTCAAATGACTCTGCTTTTCACATGAGTGCAGCAGCAGCACTGACACCTTTTTCCTCACTGGCAGCTTGTATCAGAACACCTGAACCATGAGGGGTTCTAACAGCATTGGCAAGAATTCTTTGTACTGGAGGTACAAAGAATGGCTGGGAAATTTCTGTTCCCACTTTATTTATTTTATTTTTTTTAAAAAAACTCAGCCTGCTTTGATGAAGGGGCAGTGTTAGAAATGAGCTGGTGCCAGCTACAAAGGCACTGAATTCTCTGTAACACAGTGGTAATGCAAAGGTAAATGTCAAGAAGCTTCAGCTTCTCCTTTCAAACCCACCCGACTGTGTCCCAATACTTGAAAAGCAACAGATTTATGTTTCTAACACCTCTGAAATTATTTCAGATGTGTCTTGGAGATGGATTTTGGCTTCTTCTCCAGTGTTATTTGCTGTTTACTGATAAAACCTAAACACTGTCAGTTCACCTTCTTCTATTTAACCTCTAAGAAAGAAAAAAAAAAATCCATGTAAAGTCTTTTTTCCTCCTCAGACCTTAGGACTGCTACCAGGTCTGAGAAGATTACTGCTTTGTGAGAGCTAAATGCTGTACTGGGAATAGGCTATGGATACAAGTTATGAAGTGTTTCCAGTTAGTAAAATCAAGGGAACATCTGCAATGTATTAAAAGTGTATCAGGCAGCAGCCAGAGCTTTCTCTCCATTTTTTCCATTAAGTTAATTACAAGGGTCAGTAGCAATTGTGGGGGAATGTTGACTTTTCTCTGAGACCCTCATAAAGTTTGCTGGGCTTTAAAGCATAAAGTTCTGTGATGCCATGTCCTTTGTTGTTGTGGGAGAAAGGAGGAGAGGAGAGGAG
>VWYE01003294.1:0-120847 GCA_013398995.1 Alaudala cheleensis
GGCACGGCGCTGTCGCCTGGCTCGGTGCCGGGGGCGGCGGGGCGGCTGCTGCCGCCGAGCCTGACCGCCGCTGACACGGTTTCGTTAAATTGTCCTGCAGATAAAAACCTCGAGAACGCGGAGGAGGCGGCGGAGCAGTTCAAGTTGATCCAGGCGGCGTACGACGTGCTCAGCGACCCACAGGAACGGGCCTGGTGAGCGGCGCTTGGCCTGGCAGAGGCTTTATTAGCCCTGGCTGTGCCGGGGCTTGTCCTGTGCTGCTCCTGGGGCTCGCTGGAAGTCAGCGCGGGCATCCGTGGGCAGGAGCAGCCGCCTGACTTTGGGCTTTTTAAGAGTTAGAGCCAGGTAGCCCCATGGAGGGGCACAGCTCCGCAGCTCACCTTCCTCGTGGTGTGTGGCGGGAGCTGAAGGCATGCTGGGCCCCGAGGAGCGCCCTGTGAACAGCCGGGCTTGGCCTGCTTCTTCTCCCCCAAGCACGGGGCAGCTCTGGTCAGCCCTCGGGCCTGGGCAGTGCGCACCGGTGTTCAGTCCTAATTTGAAACACACACATACACATCTCTAAGGGATCGCTATTATAAATGTTCTCTGTAGCTTGTTTTTCACATGGGCTGAAGCATCTACCAAATTACCAAACTCTCCTGAGTTTGTCCTCCTTGAAAATACAGGATTGTTTTTCAGTTTTTATGTGTTAATATATGATTCGGGGGTTTTTTGGGTGCATGTAAGTATTGGGTGATTTAAATAATGCTCTACCAGTTTCTGGGAGTTTGGTGAGGCATCTTGCTCAGATGTGACTGATTGGTAGCTGGCTGTTGAGGCATTACTGCTATAGATACTGCAGATAAAGTAATAGTAAGTAAAGTAAAGGTCAAGAGGGAATATTTACTGGGTTTGTCATGTTTTTTCTCTCTGAAGACTTCGGATGTGAGAGACAAATTACAGACAGTGAGTTAATCTATACAGTGATGTGATAGGGGTAGTGTGTTATTTTATCAGCACTGAGGAGTGTTCTGTGCCTACAACCTTGATGCTGTGAATTTTTTCCAGGTATGACAATCACAGGGAGGCTCTGCTGAAAGGGGGAGTTGATGGAGACTATCAAGATGATAGCTTAGATCTGCTGCACTACTTCACTGTTAGCTGTTACTCTGGATATGGGGATGATGAAAAGGTAATGAATCAATTGATCTTTAATGAGTCAGTTTAAATTCCATTGTAAGTGTTGGCATTTGTTTTATGTTAAAGTTATATGTAGAATTATTAGCACAGTTTACAGAAATCAAAAGACAAGACAAAACTTACCCTGGATGCATAAGGATGCTTTAATTCTTGCATGTTGTCCAACAGTTACCTACTCATAATATCCAGCTGTTCAGTACAACTACAGATGTGTGCATATTATTTATTTTTCTTACATAGTGAAGCATTCCAGGGCTTTGCAATACCATATGTTTATTTATCAAGCTAGAATGCTTAAAACTACAGAAAAGCAATGTAACAATAGTCTTCGGGAAGGTGTGCTTGCTATAATTGAATTCCCTATTGGATTTTTGAATTTCCTATTGGAATTTAAAATACTCATCATATATTAAAAAGCTCCAGGTGAATAGAAAATCATCCACCAGAGGAAATACTTACCTTTGTTACTGTACTAGTAGTCAGTTAGTAGCATATTAATTTAGAAAAATACAGGATATTTAATAGTGAGTTTTATGTCTGGAACTTCCACAAAACTTGATCCTGTGTAACTAGAAACTTAAACTTACCACCATTTCCAGCATATGGAAACTTTTTTTTTCTTTTAAAATTTGTATTTGACTACACATGTGAGAGAGACAGGAGACTGTGTGAAGAAGGTGGAAATAAAAGGCATGAGAGATAGTGGAACTTTGTTGAGAAGGGTTTTGTACCTCGAGCAAGTGTTTACAAGGTGTTTATCCTGGTTGCTCTTGCAGTGTAGCCATTTTTCTCTACAATACACTGCACCTGAGCATTTGTATACCTATTACTGAGCCATGCAAAAGGCTTACTTACTTATTTATTTCAGGGATTCTTTACAGTCTATCGACAAGTTTTTGAGAAGATTGCAAAGGAAGAGTTGGAATACATGACACAGGAAGATATTGAAGAATTCCCTATGTTTGGATATTCCCACAGTGACTACGATACGGTAAGGGCAAGTGTAAAACTGAACTACAGGTAACGGAGTCAAACCATTACTTTGTTCCAAAGGAAAGGCTCCTGCTGGTCTCTGAGGTGAATACCATGTATCATCGGTGGTTAGTTCCTACTATTGCAGGCCATTACTGCAAAGGAAGTGCTTGTGGTCTGATTCATATTTATGTGAATTAAAATTGGTATTTCCTGTTGGACTGTAGTATTAGCCAGGCCTGCAGGGTGAGTTGTCAGATAGATACTTCACAGGGCAAAACTTGTGTTACAGACAAGGGTATTGAGCTAATTTTTTTTTCACTTTAACATCTTGCCTCTTACAGGAAGACTGCATAGCACTTAGTGTGTAGCACAGCCTTTAGAAAATAGATGGGATGTTGACTGGCAGTGTGAGCTCCCATTATGATTACATTGTCACCTGCAATTAGCCTGTATTCAGATTTGATTAGCAAAAAACATTGCATGGTTTCCACTGTGAAGAAAGAAAAGAAAGTGTATGGGTACTCGTATGACTGGAATTCTTGTCATCTGGGTTGCCAGCTATTTTTTACAATCTATCAGACTGTTTAGGATTTTTTTTTAAGGTTGCCAGAATTTCTGTGTTGAAATTAAATAATGAGGTGATAACACTTTCCATAGGGAATAACTGCACAGTACAAAGTGCACTCAAATGTTGCTTCTGGTGTGGTACTTCTCCCTGTCACTTTCTCTGTATGGCTAATTATTTGTGAAATTTGAATTGGTTACATACCTTAAAAGTTAGTAGCTTCAGTGGTACCAAAATTGGCTGGAGTTGGGAAAAAAAGTTACAAATCAAACTTCTTAAGAATTGCCAGAAAGAGTGTTTGGATGTGGGGAGAAGTCACAGGATGACTTAACAAATGGAAATCTTTCCCAGGGAGAATACACAGTATCTCTGAACCAGTAATTATCTTGAAACATCTTTTGAAAACTGCTTGTTTTGAGGCCATACGTTTATAGATTCAAAATAGCTTTAATGCTTATGTCACTTAATAACTGCAAAAAGGACTGGAATTCTAATTCTACATGCTTTGACATCTGCCTAGTTCATGCTGTTCTGGAAGCAGAGTGCTCACTTTTTTCCCTCCTAGTGATTCATAAGGGTATTTTATAGGAAATAGCCTCTGTTAAGAAGAAAGGTAATTTTCCCAGTAGCCTTATAATCAGACAGAGACTACACTGCCAGACGATTCCAGCATTGCCATGCTCACTTCTCTGTGCAGTAGCAATGTAATGTCAAAAGAGTTTTAGAAGGAAGCTACAAAAACTATACAAGGGCTTCAAAATCTGTGATGTGAATGCTCTCTGGTTTGGTGTACTCTGTGAATTCACAAGAAGCCTGAGAGGCAGCTTGATGAATGCCAGACAGCCAGGAAGGATATTCTTAAGGCTATGAGTTCACAAGCCTTCATAGGAAGAGAAGACTTGCAGGTCAACTAGATGCAGAAACAAAAGAGATCATCTCCAAATATGAGTAGTAGGCAAAACAAAATCCACATGGGAGTTGAGCAAGGGCTGCTGTACAGGCTGCTGGAGAATGTTAGGTGTGCAGGTTGTTAAGGTAGCTGCTGAGATCAGGGAGAGTCTCACCTTACACATCTAGTGAAGGGGAGGATGATCCTTGTCATCAGTTGGTGGGTGTGCATTCTTTTGCACAGAAGTATCCTCTTCTGAAGCAGAAATCTGGGGTAGGTAGTTTAATATGACTTAGGTTATTGGACGAAATATGAATGTTTATTGGTTACTTTTTGTTACAGCAGAGAAAAACTGTAGTGACTTACCTGCCAGAAGCCACAGCCATGAACTTTGCACGTAGATAGGCTGCTGGAAGTTATTGTTGAGCTGTTCCTGTGAAGGACATCTGATAGTTCTAGTTCCTGTGAACAAAAATGGCAATAGATGACGACTCACTAGAAGAAAAAATATTAGGTTAAATACTTCTATGAAGTATCCCAAAATATGAGCAGTAGGGCATATAGGAGTGAATAGTAAAGAGGAAGGTTGATGGGGCAAGTAGCATAAGATGAGAATTTAGGCATATCTTGATTGGTGAATCTACAAAATGCAGAAGGACAATAATTATTTGGAGAGAAATAAAGAACAAACCCAAAGTAATTATGATGCCATGTTATTAGTCAAGTATTTATCCATGAATAGTAAAAAAGAGGAGAACAAATAACAATCACTTACTTCTTCTTTTAATGTGAAAGCTAGGGGACATAATTTTAAGCTACAGTCATGTATTTTGCTAACAAAGGAGCAATGTGTCTTCACATAATCCCTTGTTAAACTGCGCAGGTCATGGCTACTTGCTGTTGTATCATCAAGGGCTATTCATTTCTGTCTTGCTCAGGAAGCAGAGAGAATGTACAGGGAAGAAATAGCATTATGTATTTATTTTGCTGCTTTTTTAATGCTATGCAAATGTATGGCTGACCTCTGGTATTCTTTCATGTGGGCAAGTAACAGCTTGCAGGCAGCATGTCTGATTCTGATTGTGCTTTGCAGTTTGACAGGAGAAATACATCACAGCTAAGTAACTGGACCCTAGTGTCAGCATGATCCAGTCCTGCAGGGGGATATTTTTAGAAGTTGCAGTTTGTAATAGTTTAGGCAAGGTTGGGGAATTGACATGCTTTCATGATGATAATGTTAGAAGTTTCTCTAAATCTTCATTGCCCTGAGGCAAAACTGTGGCCTGTATAGAAGTTCAGGAAAAAAACTCTTACAAAAGCCCTGAATTATTTCTCTGTTTTTTCTGTCCCTCATTGATAAGCGACTTAGTTTTGTTTTTTCTTTCAGGTAGTCCACCCTTTCTATGCATATTGGCAGAGTTTCTGTACTCAGAAAAACTTTGCTTGGAAAGAAGAGTATGACACACGGCAAGCCTCAAACCGCTGGGAGAAACGAGCTATGGAAAAAGAAAACAAGAAAACGAGAGAGAAAGCAAGGAAAGAGAGGAATGAACTGATCCGCCAGCTAGTAGCTTTTATTCGTAAAAGGGATAAAAGAGTACAGGCTCACAGGAAACTTGTAGAAGAACAAAATGCAGAAAAAACTAGGAAGGCAGAGGAATTTCGGAGGCAGCAGAAGCTAAAACAAGCCAAGTATGTACATGTGGAACAAATATTTTTTTAACTTGGAGAAACTATCCATGAGGTTACAATATAGACATGGATTGTAATAGAAGCTCCACTTGATCTTTTAAACATCCTTGAAAATTTTAGGTACTAATTTTGTCCCAAGTCTGAGCTTTTTAAAACTCTGTTTTCTGCATTGTACTGACTTGTAGAGATCTTAGATAACTGGGAAATGGTTATCTGGGTGCTGTGGGTAACTGGCTGTAATAGCACAGAACCCAGTGTGCTTTAACTTAGCTGGGGAAATAAAATTTAATAGTTACCTTTGTTCCTTTAAAGGAAAAAGCATGTAAGTTTTAGAAGAAGGAAGAACAGGACTATAACAGCCTGGACTTAGATTGCCTTCATCTGCCTTGGAGCGGTACCTGTTAAAAAGAAGGAGGGCAAAATGAGTTTAGCTTTGTCTTTCCTTTTAACTCTTTGGAAGGGACCCTTTCCTTGGACTAAATGCAGTGTCTCATGCTTTTTTGCCAAAATAGGAAGAGGTGATCTCCCAGCTATAACCACAATTTAGTTTTTCAACTGGAAGAACTGTTTGCCTACACATATGAGGGAGTAGCTTAAATTCTTATTAACAGTGCACTTGCAAAATAACGGCATATTGATTAAAATTATGTAACAACACATATGGAGTATATTATGCACTGTTTTTCTATAAATATGTATATACTTTGTCCCTTTAAGGACAGAAAAGTAGGGTTATACATTTACTGACAAGTAGCTTGATAATTCTGAAGCCAGAAGCCAGCTGGAGCAAATTTCAGCTGTCCTGTGATGTTATATTTGATAACTTGAGCACACATAGATTGGGAAAACTGAGCTGGTGTATTCCTATAGCACACAGTCAAGGAGTAATGTGCTTGTGTATTTCATTATCCTCTATTTTCTGTGAGTTTGGATCTTAGAGAAGGATTGAGCTGACTTCCTTGCTGTCAGCTTGATCCTGACCATGCTACACAGCATATTCTGCCTGAAATCCAACCAGGACTCACCTACACTAATATCTCTGCTTGCAGTGTAGAGGTGCCCATTGACATCACAAATTAACTCAGATGGCTCAGATTTCCAGTTGTTTGCTCCATCAATCAAGTTGGTTCAGAACTTTCCTCCTGAAATGCCCTTGAACAGTTATCTTTAAGTAGAAGTTATCTTTAAGTAACACTGTTCTTGTAGTTCCCATCCTAGGGACACAGTGTAGAAGTTATGTATTACTCTGCTTACAGGCTTGCTGAGGAGTACAAAGAGCAGAGCTGGATAACTATGTCAGATCTGGAGAGAGAGCTGCAAGAGATGGAGGCACAGTATGAAAAGGAATTCGGAGATGGATCAGGTGGTGAAGATGAGTTAGAAGAACCAGAGACAAAAGGCATTGAAGGTATGGTGTATGGCGAGGTGATCTATACTGAGACTGCAGTATGAGTGTGGCTCACAGCCTCATATTCACAGTTCTGATTGTAATGCTACTCACTGCCTCCCTCTGAGGGTGCTGAGCTAGAGTCTGTCCCTTTCTGGTGGTTTCCTTTGAACAAGCTGCAGCTGTTAATTTATACCATTGTCTGATTTGGTGAGGTGATCATGAGCTGTCTGTGCATTAGTAGTACTGGAGAAATTAAATGTCAAGGCTGTGACAATTTTCTGGGGCTTAAAGAGCAGCTCGTTCAAAAATTGCTCATCTGACTTTGCCTTTCTGATCCCTGCTGATCTCTTCAGACAAACAGAATGACGAAACTGAAGAAGCTGAATTTGTTGATGGTCTTTACTGTCCTGCTTGTGACAAATTGTTAAAAACTGAGAAAGCGTAAGTACTTGTGGTTGGGGATGTGGGGGTGGAGGTGCTGGGTTCTAAGTAGTTTAGAACTGCATTTTAAAGAATGTTTAACTTCACATAATGGTCAGTGTCATCTTTCCAGTAGAGATATTGTCAGTACAGAAATTTCCATACATAGTAGTGCTGGATAATGGGCCTGTTATTAATTTATATGTAAATATAGCAATGTTTGCTCAGTGGAACCTGCAGTAACAAGCTGGTGTTCGCAGCATGAAGAATCACGAAAAATCAAAGAAGCATCGAGAGATGGTATCACTGTTACGACAGCAATTGGAAGAGGAGGAGGGAAAATTTCCTGTGTCTTTGGATGATGCAGATGCAATACAGACCAAAGAGGAGGAAGAAACAGAAGACGTACCCAAACAGAAGTACTTGAAATTGTTTTAATTTTATCATGACTCATGATTT
Organism: Alaudala cheleensis; assembly: GCA_013398995.1. Lineage (NCBI taxonomy): Eukaryota > Metazoa > Chordata > Aves > Passeriformes > Alaudidae > Alaudala > Alaudala cheleensis. Next base: position 7,570 of record VWYE01003294.1, read on the forward strand.
ACTAAGTCTTAGTGGCCTTCAGAGGGAGCTCCTAATGATTTGCCACTGCATTGCTCTTGGTATTGTGCAATTTGAAATACATAGTATCAGAATTCCAGTGGCAGTAAAACGTATGCATTTGCATGGCTGCATTTAAGTGCCATAGAACAGAAGACGTACATTTTCTCTACTGCTTGAAGTTATATTTAAGGAAAAGAGGGGTTTGTTATTTTTCAAGCAGAGGGACTTCCACAGAGCCTGTGCTTATTGATTTGGTACTTGCTGTCAGTTGATAGCTGGCATAAATGGAAATTGAGTGTGCGCAAAATCAGAATTGTTACACAACTTCATTTTTTAAACAGCCAGAGCATAGTTCCAGCTATCTCACTAGTGTCTTTGGGTTCAGTCTGAGCAGAATAAATATTTTACTAAATGCACTGAGTAGTTGGGATACCTGTTGTTTTAATTTCTGGCATGAGTAACTTTCTTTTTGTGGCTACCCAATATCATGTTAAGAGGATAAAGGAAAAGTATAGCTTGATACCTTTTTAGAAATCCTACTAGTTCAGGGGGGGTTTTCTGTAAAAAAAGGTAATTTTAAAATTATCTTTACAGACTCTCAAAGAAACAAAGGAGGAAACAGAAAACAGTGAAGGTATGTAGTCATTATGATACTCTGGGGACTTTACAACCCAGTTTTATTATCTCCTGACAAATTATTTTTCTGTTCTGCAAAATGGGAGAACTTGAAAGTCAACAGAATTTGAAGACTATTTTAAAATACTTTTAATTCTTTGCCACCAGAATAACTTTTATTTGGCTTATTGTAATTATATTTTATTATATTATATTTTATGATAATAACATCATAGACCTCTGTTCTGTTTGTGCAGATGCTAGTATGTGGTGCTGACTCTAAAAAGGCTGTAGTCTGAAGTATAAGAAAAACAAATGGAAACAGGCAAATAGGGAGAATGCAAGGAATTGATAACATGCATTAAGAGCTCAGTTTGGTGGTCACTTCTGGCTTTAGTTACAGGAGTTGGTATAGTGCATTGTTTTTTAATCTCTAATTTAGAGGGGGTCAAAAAGACAGCCACAGTATTGGTTTCCTGCTGCCACTGTAGCTGTTGGAATGAACACATCCATTCCACCTTTCTTTTGAATTGCGAACACAAAAAAGATACACAAATCTATTGTACTCCAGGATCTGAGTCTGTGTGTGATATCACAGATCTTTGCTGACAGCAACAGGTGAAATTCACCAAGTGCAAATTGTTTCAGGCTTGAGTGGCAGTAGTGTCATAGTCAGCACACTCCTTTGTCTGCCTTCTTCAGACTTCATCCTTTTCAATTATTTACTTCTCAGTCTTAGCCTTGTTTCAGTGAACTGTCTGTACCAGGTCCTGCCTCTTCCATGGTTTCCCCTCTAATTTCCTGTTCTCTATTCATCTTTTCTGCCCTCTCTCACTCCCATTGTTGCCTCTTGTTCTTATGAAACTTTTCTCAGCCTTCCAAGCAGCTGAAGTTTCCTGGCTTCACTTTGGCTAGTTCAGTTGCATAGTCTGAGTATTGGCTTGACCTTCATGTTTGTGCATGAGGTTTGCAGGCCATGAGGCTTCAGTTGACTCTTTCCTCCTCTGTCTCAGAGCAGAAGGTCTGTTCTCACAGCAAAGGTGGCACATAGTCACCATGGCTCTGTTCCATCAGTTTGCCACAGCCTGGACAGTAGGTGTCACTCTTGCCTTGCATGAGCTGGAATCTTGTGCTGCGAAATCCTGACCTCCATCCTCTGCCAAGCGTTGTGGAGTACAGGGAATCTCTGTGGGGCTTTTTTTTTTTTGGTTTTTTTTTTTTTTGTTGTTTTGTTTTGTTTTGTTTTTTTTCTTTTCTTGAAGTTAGGACTAGCCAAGTTTTTTTTCAGGTAGCTGAGACTGTGCACTAGAGATGGTAAGAGTTGCATTAATGTGGTGTTAGGTCAAACTTGTTGTTGTGCTTCTGGGAGCTTTGCTGTTCTGCTTTAGACAGGGAATTGATATTTTGCCAAACTGCATATATTGAGTTTATCTGGTACATGGAAAAGGCTGCCAGTATCTGCTAGGGAAGGAAAATACAGTGTGTCTCCTTAGTTTCAGTCAGGTCATTTATTTTGGCTTGAGTATCCTAATGGCAGTTGTCTGGCACAGAAAACTTTAGTCTAAATAATTAACCTTTTGCAAGGTTATAAGTAAAGCTACTATCTGTGAAATAAGAAATGGTAGTCAGAACTGGATGAACCCTGTGTGTAGTTAAAAGCTACCTTCATTCTCCTCTTCTGTAGTTTCAGAGGCTATTTTATTGGTGTTTCTTCCCTTCACCACAGGTGGCCTCATCTTTCAAAACAGGAGAACTAAGGTTTTACATGTTACAATCTCACTGAAAACACACAGTAAAATTAAGAGGGTCCATGGCTTTCTCTCCTCCCAACCCACCCATGTTTGAGGTAAATGAGTATAATACTGTAAACATAGTCACTAATGAACTGGAAGTATTTAAATTGGATTTCTTCTGTTCTGACAGAGTTATGAGGACTCTTTTGATCAAAGTGCTGATGAAGAAACAGTTGAACAAAAGGAAACGCCCAGCATGGAGAAGGACAGTGGCTCAACAGAGGAGTTGGTAAATGATGGCCAAAGATGTGCTGTGTCAGAGGACACAGACATTACAGATGATGTCAGCCAAGAGAATGAAACAAAAAGTGAAGCAAAAAGGTGTGTTGGGTTGCAACATTGCAGTTGCTCTGTCATTCTGTGTCATGTTTGATACTGTCAAACAAGGATAGATTTACTCTCAAATGTGGACTCTGGGGGCCGCTCACCAAAACTGGTCTGAATAGATATGATGCTAAACAGAGTGTAGGAACTTCTTAGAAAGTGGTATTTGAGTGCAGATTGCTGCTATATCAGTTTCCAGGAGCTGATTCAACATTTTGAGATTAACGATTGATTGTAGAAATTATTTTTTTTCTGGATACACTTGTATTTTGTTGTGTGAAGCAAGAGCAGGTGAAAGCAGCAGAGACATTGAAAACTGAAAAACATCAAAAGTTTGTAAATGTTGAATGTTCCTGTGCACTGATCTTGGTTCCTCTTTGTCAGCAGCACTAAGCCTAAAGGGAAAAAAGCCAAGGAAGCAAAAAAATCTGCTAAGGCATCTTCAGAGAACTCAACAATGGTATGTCAAATTACTTACACTATTTAAAATAGAATCATATATTGGAAGGGACCTTAAAGATCATCTAGTTCCAGTAGAACACTTTGTTCAAAGCCCCATCCACCCTGGCCTTGGAAACTTCGCAGGGATGAGGCATCCACAACTTCTCTGGACCAATGCCTTATCACCCTTCCAGTAAAGAATTTTTATTCCTAATGTGTAATCTAGACCTGCCCTCTGTCATTTTAAGACCACTCTGCCTCTATAAAAAGTCACTCTCCCTCCTTTATGTAAGCCCCCTTAAGGCACTGGAAGGCTGCAGTGAGTTCTCCCTGGAGCCTTCTCTTCATCTCTCTCAGCCTGTCTTTATAGGAGGGCTAAAGGGTGGGGCGTCATGTAACTACAAAGAAGGCTGCTTTTTGGTCACCTCCAGTCCATCAATTCTGCCCCTATGATTTTAATAGAACTAAAACTTCAGCTCTTGTCCTCACAGAGAAATGCAGGACTAAGCTTCATTTCTAGGAGAGTTGGTAAAGTTCTGTGTGCAAGGCAGTTCAAATAAATTAAACAACTGGGGACAGAGCTATTGTCACCCAGCAGGTGACAGGCAGTACTATTTGCATCTTTCACAATATTGATGCTCACCAGAGAGCGAAACTTTGTAATAACTGCAGCTAAGACATACTAAATTCACTGCATCTCAGAGCCCTAAGTATGACCTGTATGGTCTAGTGAGATCAAAACTATTCCTTACTTTGAATTATATTTGCAAGGCTTCTAGTCTTGGTTTTACTTAAAGCACTTTGAAATTTCATGAAGCTATATTTGCGATTATTTTTTAAAAATATGTGTTCAATTGTTAATGAGTAATGGAATATTGATGATAGAAACAGATCATTCCTACTTCATTGCCAAGGAGAAACTGTGTGAAAGAAATTGGTGTATTGCACTGATGACATATCCAATATGAATGTGAAGCATTCTGGGGTTTTTTTTCTCATTGTAGAATGAAGTTCCAATCCACTGTGTAACCTGCAATTGTACTTTTCCATCCCGAAATAAATTGTTTGAACACCTGAAAGCCACAGGACATGCAAGAGCAACAACAACACCGACTGTAAATGGAGCTGTGAATGCAAAAAACAAAAAAGAGAAACGTAAAAACAGATAGAACTTTGCTATAGTGACAGTCTTCAGAATTGCGTATCTCACAGAACTGAAACATGCACATTGCCTGTGTCTGGAGTTAAACAAAGAAGGCAAGTACCAATGTAAGAAAAAAATGAAGATGCACAAAAGGAATAATATCTTTGTGGAGGACTCTGTGTTTTCTTCTGTTTTTAACAGCCTTCCTTTAATCACAGAATGGTGTGGTGTCATGGCACAGGTGGGTGCTCCTTCCACCAAGCCACCTTGTCTAAAGCCCCTTACCCTGCAGCAGCTTTCACACCATGGGTGGGGAAATAGTAACTCAAAGCTACTCACCCTGTGTTCCTGTAGAATCCTGCATGGATGAAGTACCCACACAGAGGAAATAATAAATTATTTTGACACGTGTGTTGTTGCTTTTCTTTTGAGAGGGCTTAGCTCAGGGTGAGTGTAGCTAGTAACAGGGCCTATGCTCAGTTGATGAGAATATGGTGCTATAACACCCAGGTCACGGGTTTGATCCCTCTGTGGGCCACTGACTTTAAGTTGGGCTTGATCATCCTTGTGGATCCCTTCCAACTCAGAATATCCTTTGATTCTTTGATCCTTTATCACATATGAAGCACTGCCAAGATACGGGCTTTTCTTCTGCCATCCTCAAATTACTTTATTACATTAAGCAGCAGAAAGAAGGTAAGGGCTTAGATGACAAAGCTGTTAAATGAGTTTTGACAATTCCTATTTGCTTTGTACATCTACCTTCATGGCAGGTGTTGGGGACAAAATTCTAGTAGAACATCCTTACTGGAGTAAGAGGGAGAAATAAATAAGTGACATGAATGAATGAATTCGATCCAGTTTCTAAGGAAAGACACTGCTCTTCTGTTTAAGGGCATAATCTGCCTGACCTTGAGCAGAAAAAAAAAAAAAAGGTGGGATAACAAACACCTGATTTTGGACTGGAAGTGGGTTGTACACAGGAGTTATTAATGGAGTTGGAGAAGGCAGTGCTCAGCAAAGGCTGTATGATACTGTTTAGGACCTGTGGAGTAAGATTTGGAGAGATACTGATGCTCTGTTACCAAAGTTCCTCTGAAGTACTGGCAGAATAGTCCCCCCAGCCTGACATGGTACTTTACTGGGTCAAGGAATTCTTCAAATATTAAAATTGGAATAAAAGTAAAATTGTAAATGGACACTTCTTGTGATTGTCCACAACATCTGTTTTTTTATTGGAAACCGAAGGAAGATATGATCTTACACATTAAAAAGTGATTATGTAAAAAAGAACATCTTATTCTACCTTCCAGAATTCACATCTTTACCAAATGATTGATAGGTACGCTGTGCAATCCCAAAAGCAGCAGGAGGAAAAGAGAAGTGTATTTCGGAGAGGGTGATGACTGGATTTCTTATCCCCATGGTAAAAATGATTACTGTAATTAGAAACATCTCAATTGTCTGCAAACTTTTTGTAATGCTCTAATTACAGTGAGTCCTTGTAGGCAGGGTAAACAGTTTTAACTCTGAAATTTCTTCCCCAACTCTTTCTGTCACTCTTTCTAAAAATTACTGATTTTGGTAATGACTTTCATGGGGAAAAGAAGAACATATACCTGCCTCTCCATTTGATACCATATTAATCCAGTCAGGGTATTTTGATAATGGCAAACTGGGTGTGCAATTAATACAAACCAGCACTGTAGATTACACTATGTCCTTTGTTGAACAGTGTATCTGTCAGAATGCTCTTATGATACTGAATAAGCATATAATCATCACATTATGATTTTATTTTCCAGGGTAGATTAATGCCCAGTCAGGGTCGCAAGTATCAGGGATTGTGTGTGCTTCTCATGCATAGAAACAAATCGAGTCTATTTTGCAGCTGCTCTTTCCACGTGCTTCTGTAAAGCAGTACGAAATACTTCCACAGCAAAGTCGACATCCCTCTTAGTAATGCACATAGGAGGCTTAATTCTGAACGTCTGAGGAGAGAACAAAAAGAAAAAAGAATGCTCAAATTGTATGGGAAGAATATGGTTTCAAGGGTCTATCTGGGTCAGCACTCCCACCCCAAAAAAGTGAGGAAGAAAGGAGAACAGCAGTGCAGGCAGTGAGGCTTATGATAAATGCACTCTGAAGTGGAGCAATTTTGAACTTGACTGCACTGAATTGCATCTGACTCATGACCCCCTCTTGATAACCTAACTGCCTCCACAAAAGACCTAAGTAGAGTGGGTCGTGTCTGCAGCTCTGTTACTGCAGACAGCGACAGAGTAAAATCTCAGATGGATTTGTACAGAGAAAGAACAGAGACAGATGTATTTTCCTTTCTTGCAGCTCTACCACAGGGAAAAGTAGTATGTGCTGAGAGTGGCAAGCTCTTGCATTGTGTCAGCCCATTTCTGTTTTTATTATAGGCTGTTTTTAAAGGCTTTTAAGAGAATGCATTATGAATGAATCACTAAATACTATCTTGTAGTTAGGGTGGTATAGCTGGAAATCATGTTGATCAGGAAGGGCTATATGTACAGCTACACTCCTCAAGAACATAGGCTTTTAAATCTGAATGTTTGATCTGTGTTCAAGTGTGTTTATCTTCCGTAAGAATCTTAAATTTCAGATTTTTCTGGCATCACATCACAGGACTTAATACAGAAAGAGTTGAATAATGGGCTTTCCCACCCACAGCCCCCGCAGAAGCGAACACTCACATATAAACAGCTCTCTTATCGGACAGAATGAGTTTCTACTGCTCTGAGCTTCAGCTTGTTACCTGCTTCCGGGTCTGTGAAGCAGGGAAGAACTGATGAGGTGACAGACACAGTGTCTGATTTATTTTAGCTACCCTCCATCCATCTCACATAGATACTGCCTCCTCTTTGTAGAGGGCTTGACTGACCTGACCAGCCCTGAGGCAATTGTCTGCAGTGTCCTGGCTACAGCATGGCGTACATCCTCAGCTGGTGTGGGCTGATGGCTTTCACATACAATTCTCTCTTTTGTTGCTGAACTTGCTGTCAACTACTTTTTTTTTCTTTAATTACCATAGAACTAGGACATTTCCAGCTCCCCAGACTCAAAGAACTACTAGTTTTATACTGATGTGTCAGGTGATAACCTAAACAAAGGCTTGGTCCTGAGTACTGGTGAGTTCTAAATTGCATAGACTGTAGTACCTTGGTTTTCGAGGGGAACTTGTCCCTGTAAAGGAAAACTCCAAGCTAAGAGCTTGTTCAGAATATTTGAAAAGAATCAAATAGCTCCTGCCCAGTTTTAAAATAAGCAACATTAAACAGAGATAGCTTCTAAGATTATACATTTTCTAGTTTATTCACTAAACGAAATTAATTTAACTTGAGGGAATCAGGGATGTAGTTCGCAAGGATGGAAAATAAGCTTTATTTATAACCAGAGATTCAGTACCTGACTGTAGAGCCCTCCTCTGCCAATCAGAACCCCCATGTCCTTACAGTCCTCCCAGATCTGATTGATTTCTTCAGCTGGAAGAGGGCGTCGACTGTCCTAAGGAAAGGAAATACTGAACTTAGATATTCTAAATTAGTTCTGTGACAAAGATGTATATTCTAGCCTCTCCAATAAACCCCACCTCCAGCTGAAAATGTTAGCTGTAATTTATCTGCTCTCATAAGTCTGTGCAGTCAAGGTGCATGTTACTGTTTACTCAAAGCTTGTGAAACAGTTGAATGATGGAATGTTCTGCCTCATTTTTAGCCAGAGCCATGTTTTCCCACTTCACTGTCTGCTTTTTAACTGGACATATTTGTTATTTCAACTGGAATGTTGATGTGATGAAACTTTAAAGGGCACTGTGAATTGAAAGGAATGAAGAAGTCACTAACCTTATCTGTCACCATTTCTACTCCAATCATAAGTCCCTTGCCACGGACATCTCCAACAATCTCAAATTTATCCCGTAGTTTGGCCAACTCCAGCAGCATGTATGTTCCCACATCCTCACTGTTTTTTTGTAGACCGTCTTCTTCAATAGCCTGGTTAAAATGAAGTACCATGACAGTGTTGCAGGAAAAGCTTTCAACACATTCTGTTAATCCTGATTGAACTTGACACTGTATTTATCTCATTTCCTTGCTCTGTTCCTTCATTACCTCAGTGCTCACATTTTCCTTCTCTTAAAATCCTCTTAACAGCATCAGAATACAACTGCACATGCTTTGATGTTTCTGCAGCATTTTTCACATTTTTCTTATTACTTACATTTCATCCAGTAATTCCTGCTCACATGTACTCGTAACTGGAAAATACCTAACCAGAGGGATTGTTTTCAAAATCTTACTGGAATATTTTAATTTTTTTCAGTAATATGAGAAGAATATAATTTAATAAGGCTTATCGGTGTGTACTAGGCAGGGAACAGCTTGAGAACTATATTAACATGTTTTTTAATAACAATCTTTTCTTTGTTCTTTACACTGTCCTCCTTAATCAGGCACCTACACACAAACCATTAGATGAGCTTAACATCTGCATCTAGAAAGTTACATTTAAAAAATAATTACAGATGATAAAGTGGTTGTTTCTACTTTTTTTTTCCTTATCCTTCAAATCCATTTTAATCTTCCTGACTCTAACAATCTCCTTGGAATTATTTCAGAGCCAGGCTCCAAGTTATTGCAGAGTCGAAAAATGCCAAAACATGGATTCTTTATACAATCATCCATCTTATTAATAACTTAACCCCCCCTAAACCACTCAGGGAAGTAACATGAATAGAAACAGTGTCTTCTGTAATGAAGTGAGCTTCAGGAATGAATGTTCTGTGCATAATCAAGACAAATTAAATTGTGACCTACTACCCACTGACTGATTTTCTACTGGATAATAAGTGAGTATGTTGCACATTTTTCTATTTTCTTTTTCGTTAGGTAATTTTTTTTCCAAAAGGATTTCTGACCTTAGGTATTTGTAACTGTCTGGTCATGAAGGTTTTTTTAAGCATAAGTTAAGTTAAAAACATTTTGCTAAGCATGTGTGCCAGAAAATAAATTTGCTTTCACTGTGAATTTGTGTAGTGCTATGAAAGAATTAGCTAAGGCTTTTGAGAAAGTACTCTCCTACAATTTTATTAACAAAGTAAAGACCCCATGGGAGATGAAGATGATTCTGAAGTCATAGTTATAGGGCTCCTACTCTTTCTATAGATCTGAAAACTTTTGCAATTTAGCTAATCAGGATTTCTTCCTGTGCATGGGGCACACTGGCCATGCATGTGTACATGCACATGTTTATGCACTTTGCTTAGTTATTTAAAAAATTGTCCACATAGAGATTTATACATGCAATTTTCATCTTTTGATACACAGAACTTGTGACATAGATAAATTTATGTAATGTTCTCCCTACGTCAAGAACTGCAGCTCCAACTACACAGGCCAAAGGATTTCCTCCAAATGTATTAAAGTGAAGGTTTTGCGCCAAGGAACTTGCAATCTCTAAAAGAAAAAGAACAACACTGGTTACTCCTTCAGTTCATAGAATCATAGAATCACAGAATGGTTTGGGTTGGAAGGGGCCTTAAAGATCATCCAGTTCCAACCCTCTGCCACGGGCAGAGACACGTTCCACCAGACCAGGCTGCTCACAGCCCCATCCAACTGGGCCTTGAGAACTACCGGGGATGGGGCATCCCCAGATTCTATGTGCTATCTCTGCCAGGGCCTCATTACTCTCAAATAAAGATTTTTTTTTTCCTCATAGCTAATCTAAACCTAATTTCTTTCAATTTAAAGCCATTCCTCCTTGTCCTGTTACTCCATACTCTCGTTAAAAGCCCCTCTCAATTTTTCTTACACTGGAAGGCCAGAGTAGGTCACCCCAAAGCCTCTTCCAGGCTGAGCAATTCCAATTCTCTCAGCCTTTCATCTTAGGAGAAGTGCTCTGCCCCTCCGATCATCTTGGTGGCCTTGTCTGCCTTTTTGGTAACTGTACTTAATTTGGTAACTGTACTTAAATTGCTTTCAACATTTGTTACTAACAACAGTTACTTCTGCTGTAGTTCAGAGCTGATTCTAGGGGACACAACACAGTAAGACTTCCTGAAAGCAGTCTGTGCAAAATAGGAGTGTTTCCAAGAACTGTAGTGCTTAACAGATGCCAAAACAAAACTTCTTTAAAAGTCATGTTTCTAACATATGCTCTCACCTGCCATCTACAGATTTTCCTCACTAGATTGAGCCAGCCATTTTCAAGAATCAAGCAGCTGGGTAACATCCTGGCCTGTTTACTCACAGTATATTTATCAGTAAAACAGTGAATTCAGTGAGGATTTCCAGGCTCTTTTACCAGCCCTACAAACCACTCAAGTTCATTCCTGCTTCAGTTATACAACTAAATCCATTTAAATACAGCTCTGTACTGATACAGCACGACACGTGGTGAAACAAGTGAAGCAATGAAGATCCAATTCATTTGTCGAAAGATAGATTGAGATAAAGTTTATAAGTAACATTCAGCTTTTTAAAAACACATCCCTCCGCGAGTAGTTACTTTGTATTATATTTTGCAATTTACTCTGTTTTACATCTTAGTGGAACAGAACACATATACCTTTTGTTGTAACAACAGCTGCCATTGGGAAGCCATTACCAATTCCTTTTGCCAAAGTAACAATGTCAGGGACTACACCATGTGTTTGAAATCCCCAGAAATGGCTGCCTGTCCTTCCAAATCCTGTCTGTACCTTTCAAAGGAAAAATTCAGAGGAATACTCATCACTTCTCACACTTCATGACAGTTTCTTTTCTTGTCTTTCTTTTGCTACTGATTTGCATTAAACAGCAACTACATCTGCAGTCAACTTATATTAGGGCCCTTACTCAGATGGTTCTGCACAAAATGCAATTTATTTTAATTGTGGTTTTTTTTTCATTTGATAACATGTCATCATGTCTTAGGCCTGGTGAGATGCACAAATAAGATGCAGTCTCTGTTTCAAAGTCGAGAGGAAATGTAAAAGCATTTGAAGCATTTGAGACTATTTTAATATTGTTTTAGCTAAGAAAATCCTACTTCTAAAACATATTTGCAGAGGTATTCTATTTCTGCCAACAATACTCATAAAAGGAAGGGTTATTTGGACAAATTTTTAATCACAAGTAGCATTTCTTGCATATTTGTGCAAATTTACTGCTCCCAGAAGGTAAGGACTGAAGTCTGCTATAAATATTACCTTTGCCTAAAATGAAAATAAAGGCAGTCAAAAACCGGGAGGCTTCTATGCTTGGAAAGATGCAGTTAACACCCTGTTAAAGTTAAGCTGTGAAGTTATCACACTTACCACATTTCAATTATTTCCAGGCTTCACTTGGATTCTTTTGTGACAACTTTCAGAGGTACCCTACTCTAGAATAATTACGTAAAAAAATTTGACTCACTTCATCTGAAATGCAAAGGCCCCCTCTTTCCCTTATAAGCTGATAAGCTTCCTTTAAGAAATTCCTTGGGTACTGAACAGCTCCATTAACACCCTGCCAAGAGAGAAACACAATATTTTCAAGAACAAATAAGGAAACAGGAGTTCTACTTGAGAAAAAAAAAAAACCAGCAGCCCTCAGGTAACAGCAGGATTGCTGTTTCAAGCTTCTGGCTCCAGCAATGAAACCACTTCAGAAAGCTCCTGCTCAGGTCACACACTTCCATTCCACAGTGCTGCCTGCTGTTCCCTTAGTTGTGCTGGCATGAATGTTTGTGAGGCCATGATCATTGGAAGACCAAGTCAATTAACAATAATTTGCTGAAACAAGGACTGTGAAAATCTACACACAGCAAAACCCAGAAACTGATGAAGTTGACCAGAGAATTCATATTCCTTCTTTGGTTAATTTAGAACATTGTCTAAACATTGTCTCCTTAACATCTTTTCACCTGGACAAGTTTGCATTTGCATTGGAAATTCAATTCTACCCTAGACCAGCTTTTTAGACTCAAGTACGTAAGTGCTTAGAAAACAGCAAAACCAGAGAACTGCTCCAGCTTTCCCTTGTAGTCACAGTTCTCCCATTGTTTCTCTTGCCTGGATAAATTTTCCATTTTTCCTATTGAAGAACCACATATAAAGCAATTGTGAACATAGGGTGAAACATTAGGAGAATGAATCCTGTGGCCATCAGCTGCTGGACAGCTGTTAAAAATATAGAGGACAATATGACTAAAAGAGGGAGAAGGGTGGTTGAGTTAAATGTTTACAGAAATAGTAATGAAAATTGAAAGGAGATAATACAAACCAAACCATAGCATGCATCACACTCAGTATTTAAATGTAGAAAAATGTGTATGCTTAATCATGATTCTGTGTTTAATTATACAGGAAAAATTCTAGTTCCATTGAAGTAGTGACAAAAGCTGATATTTGAAGGCAGTGCATCCAATCTTTCAAACATCTAAGCTGTTTAAAGTGTTAAAAAATCATAGTAAAATCAGCAAACATTTATGTTCAGGTTGTAGCTAAAGAATATCAGATTTCAGTATTTCACACTCCTGGTATCACAATTGAGAAATGGCAAACTACCTACTTGAATTGGTTCAGCAATAAATCCAGCTACTGTCTTGGGCACTGAGGTATTCAGAGTATCTTTGAACTGTTCAATGTACTGGTCTTTTGCAAGACATGCACCTGTTTACAGGGGAAACAGTTTGAAGGGAGTTTACTTAATATTACAAAAAATTAGCTTCAAAATATGAAACTATGCATCTAAACAACAAGTCATATGACTGTGTGGTATCACCTCTCAAATGAACAGTAGAAAGCTAAATATTAAAGGAGAGAGTCTCTTCTCTTAAACCACATGTAATCCATGGTTAGAGAAGGTAGAGGGATTCTGAAGAATCTGTGCTTAAATAAAGAACAGAGCAATTAGTATGGCTAATGCTGCCATTCAATAGGGGCAAAGCTAAAAACAAAACATTCTGTTACATGTGCAGATGAGTTAAATGAATAAAAAGTGCCTATTGAAACAACAGCAAAACTGATTGGAATTGTTGTTAGCTGCAGAGAGCAGAGGAGATTTCACACTGTGTTGTGTATGGAACATCTTGCCCCTTGTAAGACCTCTGCCTATTGCTGGCCTTGTTCCAACATAAAAGCTGGAAAGCTGTAAGAATTTCAGAAACAGCAAAAAACACTATCAACACTTCTGCTCTTCCAGATGTGCTGAAGTGATTTCCACAGCTTCCAGAGTCGATCATGACAAATACTGGAAACAAACACTGGGATTTCAAGAAGAAATCTGAGAACCTGGTGTCATCTGTCCCAAATTTTTCTCATTGGGATACAAGGTGTGAGATCCTCTGCAACATTTTTTTTTTTTGTCAGCCTTGCAAAACCTAACCAGACATCTGCCTTGCTTGAGGAGGTAACTATAACCTATTTTCACAGCCCTCTAGTATTTTGTAATCTGAAAACCAAATTTTTATCATAGACCAACCTTCAGTACAGCTGCATTTTCGAACAGTTTGCACTGGAGAATCTCTACAATGGCTGCCTCCCCATGGACCACGAAAAACATCTGGTAACATTGTCTGTCAACCATAAGAGAAATAGCTACAGATTTGATGACACCTTTCTAAGAGATCTTTTGATCTAATGACTAATTGCAAAGCAGAAAAACAGCAGTAGGTTCCAGGGGTAAATAGTTCAAGGAACTTGTCTGAAGAACACTTGGGATTAACACCAAATGACCAAGACACTTTTGGAACCAACAAGTTTAGACTGTTCCAGCAATATTAGCTCAACTGATTTTTTATTCCTTTTTTTTTGTTCTGAGTCAGGATATTGGTTATCTAAAGGTAATGGCAGCATTTTAAGAGTTGCTGGTACCATTTTGGTAATCTGAAGTATAAACAAAATCTGCAAAATAGAGTGAGGCAGGCAGATCCAATAGAGACAACTCCAGCTTTGTAATCCTTGCTGCTGCTGAAATACCACATTCAGGCCACTCACTGAGACAGGCTGGGAAGCTGCTCTAAATGAGCCTTCCCCTTAATAATGGGGCTGAGCTGCCACCTGTAACTACTGGAGTCACCAATAGCGGCTTCTAGACAGAAAGTTACTCCAGTCTGCTCAAGGGCAGGGACATAACATATTGCCATTCAACCTAAGTGGATCTCCTTATCAGACATGTCTCCTGTCTTGCTGAAACAGGATTCCTATTCATTATAGTGAAGGATCTGCTCCAGACCATGTGAAAGCAGCTTTGCAAAGATCTGCCAAAATAAACTTGAAAAAGGGGGTTCAGAAGATTATTTTGTTCCTTACACAGACTCCCATGCAAGCATCAAGCATGACTAAAGAACTGCAAATCATGGCTCACTCATATTAGGGCAGTCCTAACTCAAAATTAGCCTAAGAAAATATACATAGAAGAAAGGGGAACTCTGGCTCTTGTTGAATTTACACAGCAGAAACTGCTACACTGTAGTTTTGATTAGTGACCATAAAGCACTCGAGGGTAGAAAACATAGCAATTGCTGAAATATTAAAATAAACTGTTAGTTAGGCAGAATATTAAAAAAAAATAAAAAAAAAATCTCACAGTTGTACAGCCAAAGCCATTGGCAACACCATGCTTATAAGGAGTCAGGGATGTCAAACCCAGTGTGTAAGGGCTGCCTCCGTGGTATCCTCCTCTGTTCAAACAAACAAAGCAGATCAACATCACTCATTTCCAAGAAGTGTCTGGAGCAGTATCAGTTCTGAGAAGGCAAGCTTCTGAGCTACAGATTGTTGGGAAAAATTTGCATTGTTGCACAGAAACTAAGAAGATTCCTACTGCCATTTTTTGCTCTGCCTTTTGACTCTGCAATTTCAGATATAAAAACTGTGAAGAAATGTTTGCAAGGAGATGAGTACAAGCATTGGAACCAACAGTAATTCAGACAGTGCCTCATGATGCTCTGCTGTACCACCTGATCCCTACAGAGCAAACATCTCTGTCTTCTGAATCTTGGAAACAGCTGCTGCCTCCAACAGATGCTGTCAATCATTAAACTAGATGGCGGTTTGCTGTAAGTTTTATACACAGATCCAAATTGCTTAGTGAGAATACACAAGCAAGGTAGGTACCCAATATTCTGTTGAACACAGTAACAGAAAAATACAGCTCTTCATTAACACAGCCTTTGAGGTCCCCTGGGCTGCACAATAAAGTGAACTGTTTACGCTGGTGTTTACAGTGTACTGGTGCTCAGCCCAGCTCCATCTCTGTCATTAAGCCAGAAGAGCTGTTTGTGTACCTGTGCAGTGAATTGTGGTTCAGGGCCCTGATGGAAAAACAAGGCAGCAAAGCAAACAAAACAAAAATCAGCTCCCAGGCAAAGCAGTTCCCTGCTGAGGTTCACTGCACCTCTGTTCCAGAGGTACCTTTGCACCCCTCACACAGGGGCACTGCAGAAGGGAAATGGAGGAAGAATGAAGCAGTTGCTCAAGTCTCCGTCTGGCCATGAACAAAATCTACCAAAGCTCACCCTGAACACAGACAGCAGATAATTTTCTAGGTAACACAAGCAAAAATTGCAGGTTATATTTTTATTACAAACTAGTCCTAACATGCTGTATGAAAACTTCAGCTCCTGGTTTACTCCTCTTTGTCAAATAAAGTAATCTTACAGCATTCTCCTCTGCAGACCTGGGGTGAAAGAGTTCTCAGTTATTTTTTGGTTTAGGCACGTAGAGAGTGATCCCATACACAGAGGAGTTTTGTGAAGCTCTGTTGGCCTTACCTGAGAGAGATGATGTCGAAGTTACGAGTGTGCAGCCTTGCCATGAACATAGCTAAATCATTGGCTTCTGACCCGCTGTTGGTGAGATAAACCACCTGTGGGAGAATGCTTGGGATCAGTACAGCACAAAAATACCTCCTCCTTCTTCAGCATCAGAGCATGTCCCTTAATAACACGATGAACTCTGGCCTAGTACTGCCACAGGGTGACCTCACCACAATAAAATCAGTGTTGCCCTTACACTATAGATGAAAACAAAGATACAACTGATGTGCTCTGGGAGGGTACAGAAAAATCTCAAAGTTTCGGTTTAGAGATTTTCCTAAGATGGATTTCTGATTGAATGAAATTAAAGTGTTGGGTCAAACTAAGCAGGACATTTTAAATTTTTTTACTCTCCTTTCATCTTTAAGACTGCAATAGCTTCATACTCTTCTGCTAGCCCAGTTTCATTTTATCACCAATTTATGTTACCTGAAAACAAAAATTATTTTTCTTACTGTTTCACTGCATATGAAACATGCCATTTTTGTGGTTTATCGATTTAAATGTTGGTAAACATTTACACATACTACACAAAAAATACTGTCAAACAATTTTCACTGTGGATTTTCATGAGATCAAGAAAATTAAGGCTAGCTAGATGTAAGAATAGTAAACATCTTCTTCATTCCTTTTAAGTCATTTTTAAGCCAGCAATGCCTCTTCACAGTGACAAATGAAGTGAAGGGAGAAAACAAACAGAACAGAAATTGTGGATATTATGCTTGTCTACAGCTAGGTCTAAAAGAAAAGGCCCTGAGGGCCCTCATGCTCTTTAACTGACAGTCTGTATTCCCCATACAGATTTTCTCTCTAGAGATATCATGGCTCTCAATTATTTAATAAATACTTCTTTTAAACAGACACCCACTTCACCAGCCCCTGCTCCTGTCAGAATCAATTTACCTTCAGTGGATCTGGAAAAAGAGAAGTTAGCTTTTCAGCATACTCATGGATTGCTGGGTACATGTAGATATTGGTGGTGTGCCACAGGCGAGCCAGCTGCTTCTGGGTAGCCATAGTTACCTTCCTGCGTGTAGCAAGGGAGAGACAAAGGGACTGAATTCCACACAGACTCCACACTCATACATCCACATACCTCTGTGCTATTGATTCTGCAAACACAGATGCTGCACCGTGTGCCAGATGGAGGAACAAGAAGACCAAATTAATGAATTCTTCAAAATGTAGCAGAAATTAAACTATCTGACACATGACAATTCAGTAAGTTATATTCTGGTTTTAGGCTCACAGTGCTGCAGAATAATGAAGCCTGAAACAAACATAGGTGTCTCTTCCTGTATTTTATATCATAAATCAAAAAGCAACACACTTACGGGTGACAGTGTCCAACACTGACAGTGACGATTCCAGCAAAGAGATCAAGGTATCTTCGTCCTTCATGGTCAAACAGCCACTGCATATGTCCCTGGTGCAGCAGCAATGGCTTCTTGTAATACGTTCGCAGCGAAGGCGCAACATTTTGCTCACGGATCTTCTGCATGCGTTCATACGGATAGGACTGAGTGGAAAAAAACAGTCAGTATCCATCCATGCCTGCTAAAAATCCAGACTCATGGAGTTGTTGTGGAGCACATAGATTACACAGATAACCACAGGATTACAATCCTAACAGATGCTAGCACATAAAAGGCAGTTCTACAAACCTCTGAAACTCAGCTTTTTGAAACGAGGCTGCTGTTCTGCACATATCCCTTTCTTAAATGTTTACAAATTATGGCTTTGTTACACAGCTACATCTACAGGTTATATCCTGTAGATATATTGTAGCAGTTGGGCCGTACCAAAAGAAGCAAATTTTATAATCACATTTAGCAGGTGAACCTATCACCCAACCCCAGTAATGAAGCTTTATTTAAATTTAGTGTCTTATGCATTACTTACTTCATATTTTTCAGGTACAAAATCACAAGGAGGCATTTTTGCTTGTGTGGAGACAGAACTTTTCCATTTCTGCTGCCTAAAGGCAACTATAAAACAGTAAGAGAATTATGAAACATTTGGCAAACTACACACCTAAAAGATTTGCTCAGTAAGGTTGTTCAGAGAATAACTACTAATTAATGAATTAGTACAGTCTACCGAAAGTTTTGGAGGGATTTTTTGGTCTGATAAGTTTTCTTTGGGGAAAATTAAGTAACAGGCAGAATTTCTGTAATTTTAAAAGAAAGGTGTTTATGTCTCATTCATTAAAACGCAAGTTTTCAGTTTGGCATGAACGTCTGTTTTGACAGAAGAATAATTTTTATTTTAAAAATAAAGGCTGTTTCTAATAAAACAAGCTCTTATCTGGAAGCAGTGGGTGCATGCTCTGCAGTCAGGCACCCAGAGTGACTGCAGAGCGGGCAGTGCTCCCAGGGAGCAGGGCAGAGGCCCAACCGACCTGAACGAGGTGGACACAGCAGGGTTCACCCAGAATGCCCCGCATAAATGGGGCTGACTCGGGTCCAGGGTCCACCCAGGGAGCCCAGGCAGGAGCGGGAGCAGGAGCAGACGAGGCCAGAGACAGGGCTGGACACAGGGCTACAGCAGAAGTCCAAGGTCCACCCAGGGGACAGCCAGGGCTGGGGTGGTAGCCAGGCTCAGGTGCAGCTGAGACAGGGACGGAAGGCTCAGAGCAGAGATGAAACAGGGCTCCTGGGCAACGGGTACAACCCTGGGGGAGGCTGTTCAGGGGACACAAGCTGTACTTATGGCCCTGACAACTCCAGCTACCACATTCCATCCTTGCTCCAAAATCCTGGGAACATCACACCGTCCTGCCGTTCATTTAACAGCAGATGCAATTCATCAGGTATCAGAAAGAGATACCTGTTTGCACAGAGAGATTGTAGGGCCTCCCTCCTGGAGATATTCAAGACCTGTCTGGACACAATCCTATGCCGTATGCTCCGAGATGGCCCTGCCTGAGCAGGGAGGTTGGTCCAGATGACCCCCTGTGGGCCCTTCAGCCTGTGATTCTGCGAGGAGTTATTACAAAAGACTCTATTTCTGCACCCGGAGCACCATCTCCCGAGAGCTACACATTTGTTTTTTAAAACCCTAAGATTTTAACCAATTTCTAAAACACATGTGAAACGCAAATGGCAGAAGAATAAAGTTTCCTGAAATTACTTACGTGCAACGTCACTCCCCTTACAACCCCTACAGCACTAATGAACACAAAATCTGTAAGAGCCCAGTCTCAAAAAAGTAGCTGAAAACCCACGAGTTAGGGAAGTTCTACCCTTGGAACTCTTCCCAAGGGATTTGCAGCTACACCGAAAAGTGCCTGTCCCCCGCGCTGCCCCGCGTACAGGCAGGGCGCTGCCATCCCTCCCGAATGCGCCCGGAGCGGGTGCAGGACCCCGGCCCGCGCCCCGCGCCGCTCCCTCACCGCCGCCGAGCCTCCGCAGCCGCCCCGCCATGGCCTCCCGCCCCCGGCAGCGGCACCGCCCCCACACGTGCGCTGCCAGCCGGCCGGACACTCGGTGCTGTGCCCCGGAGTCATCCCGTGCTGTCCGCCTGGTGTCATCCCGTGCTGTGGCCCTGCTTTCACGGCCGTGGTGTCCGCCCTCGGTGTCATCGCGTGCCATTCCCTGATGTAATCCCATCGTGTCCCCCAGAGTCATCCCGTGCTGCTCTTCTGTGTCATCGCATGCTGTCCCCTTAAAGTCACCCTGCACTGCCCCATCCCGAGTCTTCTGACACAGTTTGACTGGGAGGCCTTCAGAGGGCCCTCAACGGGCCGGAAAGATGAACAGGAAATAACAGTTTGAAATTCTACAAAGGCAAATGCAGGGTCCTGCACGTGGGGAAGAACAACCCTGGGTACCAGCACAGGCTGAGGCCCAACCTGGAAAAGAGCTGGAAAGCAGCTCTTTGGAGAAGGAGCTGGGGGTCCTGGTGGACAAACTGTGTCCTTGTGAGCAGGAAGGCCCATGGAACCCGGGTACCTTTGGAAGAGCACTGCCAGAAAGTCAAGGGAGGTGATCCTGCCCTGCTACGCTGCTCTAGTGAGGTCTCACCTGGAGTCTGTGCTCAGTTCTGGTCTCTGGAGCACAACAGAGATTTGGAGGTCCTCGAGTGGGTCCAGCAGAGAACTGCACAGGTGATGAAGGTACTGGAGCATCTCTATTATGAGGAAAGACTGAGAGGAATGATCCTGTTCAGCCTCTAGAAAGAATAACTGAGAGGGGACCCCATCAATGTCTGTCAGTGTCTGCTGGGAGAGGTCAGAGGGGATCAGGCTCTGCTTGGTGATGTCAGGACATGAGACAACAGGCAGAAACTGATGCAGAGGGAATTTCAAATGAACATGAGAAAAAACTTCTTTACTCTGTGTATGATCAAGTAGTGGAAGAGATTTCCCTCTCTCCCTTACTGAAGATATTAAAAAACTGTCTGAATACAGTCCCCTGCTGTGTGCTCTGGGATGATGCTGCTTGAGCAGGAATTCTGGATTAGATGACCCAGTGTGGTGCCTTCCAACATGACCCAGGATGTGATTCAGTCAATTGTGTTACGTTAAATACCTCTGGGTGCATGAGGAGAAAGTGACAGATATGCTGAGAGGGATGAGTGATGACCCATTTATTCCCTTAGTTTGGTTTTGTTTTGTTTTGTCAGCAAAGAGGTGCAGCACAACCTCCTACAAGGACAGGAGAACAGGGAAGCTGTATTTCCTTCCCCATTACCTGCCTTCAGCCAAGCCTCAAGCAGCCACGTACTCAGTCCCCCACCACTGGGACTGGGGAGAGGAAGGAAAGGGTAAAAGCTGGAAAACCCTTGGGCTGAGATGAAGAGAGTTTGACAGGAAAAGCAAAACACGCAAGCAAAGCAAAAGGAATTAATTCACCATGTCCCATGGTCAGACAGGAGTTCAGCCATCTCCGGGGGAGCAGGGCCTGTCACATGTAATGGTACTTGGGAAGACAAAGGCCATCGCTCCAAATGTCCTGTCTTTACCCAGTACTTCCCTCTGAGCATGATGTGACATGGTCTAGAACATCCCTTTGGTCTGTTGGGGTCACCTATCTCAGCTGTGTCTACTCCCAGCCTCGCATGCATTCAGAAGAGGCCTTGGCTCTGCATAAGCTCCTCTCAACAGTAACAAAAACAACTCTATTATCATCACTGTGTTCAGCACAAATCCAAAACACAGCCCCATACCAGCTACTGTGGAGAAAATTAACTCTGCTCCAACCAAAACCAACACATCCTTGTAATATTTAAATTAAGGGACATGATGACATTTCCCGGAAAAGAAATTGGCACACAGTTTAA
This sequence comes from Alaudala cheleensis, assembly GCA_013398995.1. Lineage (NCBI taxonomy): Eukaryota > Metazoa > Chordata > Aves > Passeriformes > Alaudidae > Alaudala > Alaudala cheleensis. Next base: position 28,978 of record VWYE01003294.1, read on the forward strand.
CTAGACACAGTTGCCAGTGAGAGGTATTTCACAGTGCTTTTGATGACCCTACCTGCTCCTAAGGCAGAAGATTGACCACAGGTGGCCTGGAGGGCAGCCCCAGTTTTTCAGGAAAACTGCCCAGTGTTGGTGCAAAGGGTCAGAGATTTTTACCCTCTAGTAACCATGGCAGTGCTTACACACCTTAGGATTCCCCCAACCCTCAACCTTTCTTGATCAAACTGTACCTTTGCTAAATGAATCCCTGAATTTCAATGATAAATATAATTTAAATGAACATAAAGAGCCATAAAGAAACATAAAAGTTGTGACTTGGTGTGTGAGCCATTTGTGATACCTGGTTCAGTTGCTCAGTGCACCAAAACTGTTTAAATATCTATCATGCAGGTTTCCCCATGGAGGACAGCAGGATCCTGCCTGACCCACACCCAAGCGTGTCTTAGATACTGGGATTTTCCTTTTTCTTTCAATACATTATAGAGTAGAAGTGTTGCATATCATGAAGAAATAAAGAATTTGGGAATTTTATTCACGAACTTTTATTAAACTGAAATGCGAACACCATTGCAAAGAGATTTTACAATGACAAAAGATCAAAAAATTCATCAGAAAGCTACAAACTTCATAACAATATTGATCTTACAAGTGAAAACACTAACAGATTTTAGTAAAGCCAGCATTTTCAATATTAAGAACTTAAAAAATGTATTTGAAAGCATTTTCCTTTAGATACACTTAGAAACAATGAAGAATTCCTGAGCAACTACTTTTATACCAGTATTCTCCAAACAATGTACATACTACATATGAAATCTAATTCTTACAATTTCTTGTATTCTAGAAATTTACAAAAAAATTTGGATCTGGTTCATAGAATAATTGTGCTTAAAGTCATTCTGTTGCTACAGTAATGACACTGCAAAAACCTCTCATGTTCCACATTGCATACAAATTCTGAAACTGTAGTGGGAAAAAATGCCTAGCTTGTCTTGCAAATCGACCAATGAAATGGCTGGAAATAAGTTTGCTCTAAATATTGGGTCATCTCTTTCTCTGCTGAAAATATACTATTTATTCTGGATATTATTCAGAAGGAGCAATTTTTCTTTCTTTGAGAGACTGCTGACACAATTAAAGGCAAGGGAGTTCCAGAGACTTTTACTCTCAATTAACAGCACATCAGAATTTTGAACAAATACAGTTAGTTAATGACTGCTAACATGTTCTTTCTGGGCTGTACTTCTTCATAACAGTGCCCTCAGTATTGCTGTATCTTACACAATGACTAAAATATACACAAAACACAACAAAAATATTCCAGAAGCCAGGATAGTGCTGAGTATCTCTGAGAAATATAACACATATATAAGAACTGATGGTTGTATTATATCAGATGAACCGTTTTTGTAGTCAGAATTAAAAAAATTACTTTCCAAAATGAAAAATAAACAACACTAAGCAGCCTAGGAGATTTTTCTGAGTATAGCTGAGCAGTAGTTTCCTCTCCCTTTTCGAATGAAAGACCAAGGGATGAGAATTAAGAGTAGTCTACAGCATTATGAATATTGAAAATATGATATGATATCATTATAGTTCTGCCTGTAGAAAAATCTGCCTTTTTCTAGACATGTATAATTTTCCACTCTACTGAAGGAGTATTTTCTACAAGTGACTTGTACAATGATTTTCAGCATCCTCTAAAAATTCTACTCAGTGCTACAAGTCTCTAAAACTAACCGTTGCAGGAACTGAAATGAAATCTTTCAATTTTTATTGATGTCAAAATGAGGTGAAGGTACTCAGAAGCTCACAAAAATAGATCCAAAAGCAGCATTGTTAAAAAGACCAGTTAAATAATGTCAAGATCCAAGACAAGCAGCATCACCGAGTAGAAAAGGACAATAAACCTTCCAAAAAGAGGAATATATAAAAAAAGGACTTTTTAAAAATCTAACTGCTCTATGCATCAGCATCTTGCATATAAGATCAGCTTTTAGCATATCAGCATTCTAAGAGGCCACACAACTAATTCAGGTATTTTTCTTAAATACCAACAAATATAATAGTGCCTCCTAAAAATGTAACATATTGAAGAGATGTATTTTAAACCTAACTTGGTAATTTTCAGAATTTATTACCAAGATAGAGACTTTCCAACTGAGGAAAGTATTAACAGATACATTGTCACAGCTCCAAACTGAAACAATGCCCAGAAATGCCAAGAGACTGCTTAGTAATATCCCCAAAGTATTTTTTCTCTTGGAGCTTCTAGGTCATTGCACTATATATACTAAATAAAAACAAAACAATGCTTAAGAATGGTAGACATATGTGTGGGACAATGTGAATGGATAAATAAATCTCACCTGTGTGAAATCTCACCTGTGTGAAGAACAGAAGGTTGTTTATAAAAGCAGTGTGGTACAATTTATTTGTAAATCTCTCGATTTCTTCCCCTTAGGAATGTAGGAAATGCAATGTCAGATCAGATCCTGAGCCTGACTCTTCAAGTTTTGTTTTCACCTGGGGCCAGTGTCAGGTATGGGAAAGAAAAATCCCCTAACTGGTAGAAAATGAATGACCAGTTCTCATGTATAGGACTTCTGCTCATATGCAACAGCTGATGCATAGTAGCTGGTTTCAGCATTTTGCCAACTCTTCAGCATTTCATAAGGCTTTTCTGCTTTTGTGGACAATATCAGGTAGCTGTGCACATTCCCACTTTTGATATAAAAGTATTTTCTTCATTTTCCCCTTCACTAACTCATTTATCACTCCTCTCTGTTGCTAGTGCTCATTTTTTACTGTCTATTCTCACATTTGATTCTTTCTCTTCCATTTTCTTCCTCCTCTCTTCTCAGCTGTAGTCCAATTATTTTTTCCCTCATTATCTACCATGTGCCATCCCATAGTGACTGTACTCCTTTTCTGTTCTGTCACATGCTGCAACCTTGTCCCTCTTCCTGTCACTTAGTGGTGGACTTGGCAAGACTGGGTTTAACATTTGGACTCTATGACCATATGGGTCTTTCCCAACCTAAACTGTTCTATCCTTCTACGATACTTAAGGTCTTTATATCCCCATGGTGATGTATTTAGGCATCCATTTATCTTTATTTTTCTACTTGACATACAACATAAAAATGAAGAAAATCCCTGATTTATTTCAAAATGTTTTTCAAGGCTGGGCCACAAGATTATTCAAATTATAATAATTCAGTCCATCTTTCTATACAAACAGGAACTGAAGCCTGATTTTAAGTGTGATGGTTAGAGATAGTTGAGAGCAGGGCTTTCCATTTTTACTCAGTAAGAGACAGAATTGAAAGGTTGCTTCCTAGGAACTCAGTTGAAAACATAAATAGCAAGTATTGATAAACACGAAGTTCCAGAGCTGAGATCCAGAATGAGAGGGCCTCTGGAAAATCAGCTCAATCAGTCCTTGTGACCTAGGAATGCAAATAGTGGCAAAGCACTTTTCAGGTCAGGAATGGGACTGATGCTTGACTGCCAATGTGGGCACCAAGGATATTCTTACAAAATGGAATGTCCTTTTGCCTTTTTTTTTTTTTTTCATATTAAAACATTTAATTTTGCTACGCATCTTAAATATTTCATCCTCATACTACCACTGCAATACAAGTGATGATTCCATGACAAGCTGTTGGTTAACAAAAATAATTTGGATTTACAAATAAGATTTTAAAATTCTTGATAGAATGAGTCACAAATACACAAACAAAGCAAAATGCTTTTTCCTGCTTGACTTTTAAAGGGAGCAAAAAAAAAAAAAAATCTGAGGTAGCAATTATTTGAGAATGTGATGCCTGATCTCATGACACTTTTTTCACTTAATTTCTCTTTATGGCTTTGTACAAGATGTCTGATGTCTATCAACTGGCTTATATGACTTCAGTTTCCTTGCAGAACACCTTCAGATCTTTTGCAGTTACCATGAAGTTACAAAATACACTTACAGGCTTCATGATGTGAACCCCACATGTACAATGCTTCAGAGAGCACAAAAAAATTCTGCTTATTCATTTTGAACACCTGCTGCTACTACACTTTGGATACTTGAATGACATTTAAAGCAGCTGTCAATTTTTCAGCCATATAAACATAGACACACAGACAGATATACTACAGAATTCACTGGTTTGACACAAATCATCATTACATATATGTTTTACAGTTTATTCCATAAACACATATATCCTCTTAGTAATATGATATCAGGTTAATTCACTGCATTTTTATTAAATAACCTATGTAGTTACATAGTCTCATCAAGACCAAATTTTAAGTCCTCATCATATGTGATACTGAGCTGTGTGAGCATGTGCCAATTAATTAGTTTGTATTTCTTCTAAAGTCTGAAATATTACACAGAAATACTAAAATTGTACATCAAATATGTCTCTTCTAAAAACAAATCTAGTCAGAAACACTATGATAAGGAATATTTGCCAAAACTGAAGAAAAAATGGTTGTAAAATTAGTCTGAGTCAGAAGGAAAGGTAATTGAATAAGATATATATGTTTAATTTTAGGAATTTTGTAAAACTCCTCATTATGTAGTCTTTATGCTACCTTTTATGGCTTTTATGCTATTTCAAAGTAGTTCACACTATAAATGACACATGGATAACTTTGACATTGAAAAAACCAATTCAAATTCTTCAAATAATTCCAAGTGAGAAATATGACTAATGGTGCAAGAGCTAGAGGGCTGATCCCTGTTCTTGGGACAAATTCTGTTCATCCCTCTGGATATCAAAGGAGGTGTCAAGAGCCTGTTTTTCCCCACTGGTGTTTCATAATTTTACACTGATTGACTCTGTAGAACTGCTGCAAAAACTCATGTACCTCCTAATGAAAAGCATAAAAACCTGCAAGCAAAAATATTGTTGCAAACAGAAAAAATGAAGTATTTGAACATTAAAAGGACCAAACACTTAGCTGAAGGTTATTTTGATTTTACAGAACACTAGGTTTTTGTTTGTTTGTTTTTTTTAATGTACTTTCAGATGTTTAAGGTCACTTTCAGAAGCTCTGCCACTGGGAGCAACAAGGTGTTATTGAAAATATAAGTAAATCTAAGGGAAAATTGATCTATCTGCTCATTTATTCAGCTTCAAGAATTAAATATATTTATGACAATGCATTCAAATTGCATTTAGCTAGCAAATCCCTCAAAACTTCAAAGCAGCAAGCAAATGCTCCTTTTCCACTGTGGGTGACTTTCCCTTTTCAGAGAGCCATGATGATTTGGCATATTGAGACACTGATTAGCAAAAAGTGGGAGATGCTCAACACCACACAAAGTAATTTTGGCTACAGCTATTTTGCAGTTTCGGTATTCATTTATGACAAAGCAGAGAAACTCCTTGACCCTCTTTCTGTGTGGGTTATTAGAGGTACATATGCCTACAGTTAGGCAGGATGAATCATACACTTAAAATCTGCTAACTGTTGTGTTTGTTTGTTTCAGGTGAAAAGTAACTTCAGGTAAAAACTGGCTGTGTGAACAGCCAGTTGCTGTTGTACATCTGGGTAGTCACCCGTACTCTAACCTAAGGAATCTACTCTACAAGGAACATCCTTAGGCTCTAGGCTTGATGAGATACTACAGCTTCTGTGCATCACCAGACACATCCCAGAAGGCCTGAAGCAGCACTTCTTTATGCACATCATTAGGTGTAGGAAACAACACAGATAGAGCTATCTGTGTAAAGAAAGAAGAATGTATCTGATCATATTAGCTCTGTCCAATTCAGTCAGAAAACTGAAGGGTAAATAAAACACTGTCAGACAGTGTGTTATCAGCTTACACACTTCCACACACACGTTTCCTCGTATCCAAGAGTTTCTTTGCAGTACTTCTAGCTTCTCTAGAAATTTGTAAGGTCTACTACAAAGAGAGTATCTATGGTACAATTGTTCTGTTAACTGTAACTGAACAGATGTTTGGCTGATACCTAGAGCAGTCCCTTCATGTCTCCGTGTGTTAAACAAGAGCCTGAATTAGGAATCTAGGATACCTTCCCACACTTTCAGTGGAGCATCCAGATCAGTCCCTGAAAGTGGGCAGTTGCCTGTATAGAGGACAGGCTCTAATCTGATGCCACCCGAATGTTGCGGTTACAATATGTGACACAGAGATAATTAGTTGAATTCTAATGTCCTGCCTGTGCAAAGGCTGGGCAGTTCTGTCAATCTGTGCTTAAGCAGTTCCATGGCTTTGAAGGTAAAGGGTGAGAATTCGATTAGCTGAATTAGATGTGGCCTTCTGGGACCTTCAAAATCTGAAATTCTCTTTTGTCTGGCTCTGCAGCAGGTATCTGATACCACAGGAAGGCTCACTCAGTGCATAAAATCATAAAAATATGGAGAAAAATAAAGCTGTTCAGGAAGGAGACTAACAAAAGAGAGCCCATCTATCAAATACACTCTCCTTCAGAGGTGCAGGATCATTCCCTCACTTTAAGTTTCCAGTTCCCCCTGAAGCTAGAGGTGCTGGTTAAATCCATGGCTCACTTTTATTCAGTCATCATTTCTGGAGTAAATTAAACTTTTGTTTCAAGAAGGAAGGACTGCAGCAACTTTACAGCCACTACAGTATCATTTTGATTCTGTCTGCAGTTATGTGGGATATAATGGATCCTTACTGTTCCCACATGACCTGCCCAAGTACATGGACTCGTCTCCTCATTCCCACTGCTTTTTCTATGGGGGTCAGAATCAGACCTTGGAGGCTCGGTTCCAGAACTGATGTTCTTCAATTCATTATGAAAATTCTGACTTCACACTTTCCTTCCAGGCTCAGAGGAAAGTGTAGGATACAGAAGAACCCCATTTCATGTACAATTGACATCAGAGTACAAATTCAAAGGGACAGACCCTCAGCTCTCAAAACCCAAATTCTATTTTAATTATACAATTACAGGTAATAAAAAACCTGTGAAACAAAGAATTTACAGTTCAAATAGTACTATATCTGTAATGTATTAGAAATACAGTTTAAAAATGTCTCCATATTCTTAATTAGTATAAAGTTTAATTTTATGCTTTGTATAGAAATTATAGCTTTACTTGTTACTGCCTCAGCAGAAGGAAAGAGAAAAATTTCTAGGTAGCTAAATAGCATTGGGAAATTAAAAAATATTTTATTTTGCTCTTTTTTTGGTAATAGAAAAATAGCCTTTAAAAATAGATTGTTAAACATATGGGCTTTATTAAAGTAAAATTGTATATTATATACAGTAAGGCAGTATATCATATATTATCCTGCTTTCTTTTTCATTTTGGTTTGTCTGGACTAGGATATGAATTGGATGCAGTTTTCTGTCACATTGAAACAAAGTAAAAATATGTTTAAAAGAATTTGGCTTTTTACTGCAATTTGTAGAATATATTCTCTTTTATATATGATTTGTCATGTACAAGAGCTCCTTTTTCTCAAGGATTGAGAAAAAAGATAAAGAAAACTTAATCTAGTGTCAGACTACATTCAGAAGAAAACACATTGTAGGTAAGAATGCTGTTGTGCAATGATTTATCTAATGCAGGAACTGCTCAGGTTGCTATAGTTTGCTGACTGACCCATAACAATTTTCGTCTTTGTTGAATCTGGGGTATTTCCTCAGGTTTCATCAACCAACAGAAGTTTTGCAGAACTGAATAATTATTTTAAAGTGCATTTTTCATTACAAGATCCAATTCCTCATTTCACTGTGTTAGAAATGTGTGCTAATGATCCAGGATTTATGCCGACAGCTATTACCTCAACTCACAGATTATTTTATTACCTGTACAATGCACATAGGAGGCTAGGCTTTTTTAAAGAACTGTTTGCTATGTGATTTTGTTTTACTGTGTGTAACTACTTAGTATGTGCTGTACTAAAAAGTTATTTAAAGGAGGGCATAAAGGAAGATGGGTCCATGTAGTCTGATCCACTGGTGTCTCTTCTGGAGTCACTTGGAGCTGTTGTGCTGTAGCTCGTATTCTTCTCAGCTTCACTTTGCTGAGAGTTCTGAGACGTTTCTGCTACAGGTTCTTGAGATACAGGTGTGTTCTGGGTGCGCTGATCTGGCAATAGCACTAAAATGTGATGGTCCACAACTGTTGAGACCTTAGTATATTCTTTGCTGGTTCCTGGAACAGTGCATTTTTTGGTCTTTCCACTATTTTCTTTATGTTTCAGTAATAGCGTTGGTTCCACATCTTGTCTGACTTTATGAACTTCTACATAGTCCATTAGTTTAGGATTCAGGAAAGGTGACTTGTCATTCTGTTGGTTTTGTCTGACCTGCACTGTGGTTTGGTCAGTTTTGGAATACTCCATCTCATTTATCTTTTCCACCTCATCATACACAGTTTCAGCAATAGGATATAGTGACTGACGGTTTTCTTCATTTCCCACCAAAACTGGTGGAGTGTTCACATTTGTGGTGTTCAGTGTTATCTTGAATGCCTCTGCAGTGCTGTGGTAGGCAAACATAGCAGCCTGATTACTGGGTAACTGAGCTGCCAGCCATGTGCACGACTTTATCCCCTCACTGTTACAAGGCAGTGTTTTCTGTTCTGAGGCTGTACACTGAGTTTCCCAGCTCCCTTTTCCTCCTTTCTTTTCTTTAGCTCTTACATCTTGTGTTTGAAGAGAAGCTGGAAGGCCACGGGATTCCCTGCACTTCACAGGGAGGAGAGAAGGGCTATCACAGCTCCCTCGGCCTGAGTCACTGTCTGTTTCCTTTAGTATAATTTTTGCAATTTTACTGGGAGTGTCATGACTTGGCATGAGTTGCTGATCCTCACTGTCCTCTACCTCCAGATATTCTATCAGTAGTTCTTCGCAGTCTGATGTTGGAGGGAAACCATGGCAACCAAGAGCACTCAGTAATTCTTCAGATTTTCCTGTCTGAAGGTATAATGAAGATGATATAATCTTTCATTGTCAACCTTAAGGATTATCTGACTAGAACAATTGTGAACAATCGACATATTTGATATACAAATACTTCAATAATTACAATGCTAGACCTAAACCTGATTTCTACTGCTGCAGGAAATATTGAAAGAAGGGAAGAAAAACTTGAGTTTCCTCAGTGGGGAGACCATCATAAAATTCATGTTTCTAGTGTGGGAGGAGCAGGGAGCTTTAGGCAGGTATGGGTCTCCTGAGTTTAACAAGAAAGAAATGGAGGAGGATTGCAGAGCAGACATGTCCTGCCTCTTCAGCATGGCAAAAGACTACGGAGAGCATCTTCCATAAGAACTACTAGGAAGTTCACAGAGGCATTTCCTCATGTCCCAGGAAACAGGGCAGTCATAAACCTTTCTCTTAAACACCCTCCTGTTACAAGTGCAAAGCAAAACTGACTCACAAGCATCCTACACATGTTTAACTGGAAAGGGTTGCTTATTTCCAACACTGATTAATTGAAGCAGTTTGACACTTTACTGTGGTGATTGTGTTTGCTAATACACAAGTTGGAAAAACCATGAGTTTTGGTGAATTCTGTGGTACTCACCTCCAGCAGATGTGTATCTATGCCTTTTATTTTTGGTCCTGGAACTGGTGGCAGGATAAAAGCCATCATTCTAAAAAAAACCCAGAACAAACACACCAGGTGTAAATACAGACCCTATCTCACTATTGGTTCTTCCATTTCCTCAGAATGTGACTGAGATTTTAAACACTTCTCCCACATCTTACATGTCCTGGTTGGACCTCTGTCTCCTGTCTGCCTCTCAAGCTGGGTAATTCACAAATATACTTACAGCTCATAAAGTACTCATTAGATGTATTTATAAAAGACACCAGTAGTATAAAAGTTATTCAACTGGAAAAGTAAAATTACTAATGTCCTTTTAATTGTCATCTGTCCCTTAAACTCCAGTTCTCTAATGCCATTGTAAATTCATAATTGGCCAAGAAACAGTGAAGCACAGTTCAGGAGGGCTTAGTGGGGCTGTCTTGCATCTTTGACTGCCATCTGACTATTGCTAAACAGGATTTATGGTGAAGGACATGACTTTTCCAACCACAATATCTATCCCCTCAGCCAGTATTTTTGCAGGACTTGTACAAAAGCAATACTCTTTACAACACCATTTTCTTTCAAATTTGATTGAATAAGCCAGGATTCTAAGAAATAATTTGGGAAATTGATAGAGAGGCTGGCAGAAAGACAATCTCATAATAGAACCTTGTTTACTTTAGGAAATTATGACAAAACCCAAAGACATGTCTCCTACAGAACAGGGTTATTCCAAGTAATGTTTGATGGATATTACATGACTAACCAAGATTAGTCAGATCTAACGGAGACACATCTTTACCAATTGAGAATTTAGCCTGGTTTCCATAAGGAGAAGAATGCTGCTTTTTCAGTTGCAACTTAAATACCTATAACTAATAGTTTATAAGGCAAGTGCCATAGGAAATTGAATCAAGTATTAGAAGTCTATTTTTGGAAAGTTTTCTCTGATCTTGGACTCCATGCAATTGTGAGATTGGTGGCTTACCTGTACCCTTTCATGATCATTATCCAGCTCATGATTAAACATATAAGAGATGACAGGACACCAACGATGATCCACACAACCATATCTTTTACTCTAAAGTCTAAGAAAAAACATAATTATTTAGGGACACAGATCTAGCATATGCACAGTCAGCATGACAAAAAAACTCGCAAATTACTTTTATTTTAAAAATTGTCCTAAACTGCCAAATTTATTATCAAAATGATGCCTTCAACAACACAGATGGATCTCAACAATCCCTGTAATATTGAATAATTAATATAATTTTTACTAATGGTACTGCACAGGAAATAAACTATCTTGGAAAAATCATACAAAAATGCATGAAGATGAAAATTTTGTCACAGCCAATTATACAGATTGGGTTCAAATCCAGTTGTACCAAAACTGTAGTCATTTCATTATTAAATACAGATCATACAATTAATTAAATGCTGGGTAAAAAGACCTAGGATTACATATTTTTAAGGATTTTTAATGTAATGTAACACTTTTTATAGTGAAGTGCTTATTTCATATTAATTCCAGATAAAGAGTCATGGAGAGCTGTTACTGCCTGAAGGCAGTCGCTCTTTGTTGTGTGTGTCACGGTCTTAATGCAGTTGCCAGAGGTCTTTCAATTAAAAAATACAATAAAGACAACAAATGAGGAGACAGACAGAAAGGAAATGGTTTAAATAAGCAAAGAAATTATTCACCTTCTTAACTCTATCATAGGTAATGAAGGGGAAAGGTAACTGGGTATGGTGCAGGGATGATAAGGATTTGGTTACCTTAGCAATGATGTTTTTGTCTGTTCTAGGAAAACTGAGGGATCTGCATGGGTGCCACAAACAGCTAACAAAAAAATGTAACATGAACTTGCATGTAATAACAATTACTGAAAGGATGCCTGGCCACTCACCAGTTGGGATCTCAATATACATTTCTGGGCTCCACTCACTCCACAATCCATGGTGGTCAGGTTTGCAGTGAATCTGTACAATGTACCTCTTTCCAGGATTTAAACTAAACATTTTCCATTGTGTTTGCTGTCCAACAAAAATAGTCTGGAAAGAAAATAAGAGTCAAAGCCAAGGTTTTGGTAATCAAGATGCAAATATAGAATGAGTCTGGATATCTTTTCCTAATGACTGTTGAGCAGACATGGAATAAGGGTACATTAATTTTATTTCTGTCATTTACTTTCTGTTTTCTAGCGGGTGGGAACAAGATCTGGCTCTGGTATATAGTGCAAATTAAACTCCTGTAAAAGCACATCATGAATTTACGGCAAATAGGGGAGGAGCTGTGGTAATGGTAGGAACTGTGGCTGTGGTAGGTGACAAGAAGAGGAGGAGGCAAGAAACAGCATGGAGAAAGAAACTGCAGAGAGGAAGAGGGAATGTGGAGTGGTGGAAATGCACAGGGTAGTAAAAAGTAGGTCTTGCAATGGCAAGAGGGCCAGAGGGAAGTCCAGTGAGAGGGGGAAGGCAGTGAGAGGTGGTTTGGAAGTTCTGCAGACAAGAAGGGGATGCAGTCAAATACCACTAACTGGAGTCTTTAATTTGCCACTCAGTTATTTAAGTTGTAGATCCTGGCCATAGAAAATTATTATTATTTTGTGGCCTCTACAATTACCACCTAATGGTTGCTTAAATAAATTTAAATTATTTTATGTAATGTCACTGAGCTTTCTGTTATCTAAGAAGTGCTTGTGGTTAAGAACAAATTACCATGAAAGAAACCTGACTAAATGAGAATGAACAATTTAAACTACAATACCAATATGATTAATAAATAATGACCACAATTAAAAACAAGTACTGTAACACCTGCTATTGTACGGGAGCATCTGAGATAACAGTGTTCTCAGCAGGAAATCATAGGTCACACAAGCACTTTTGAAAAATTATGAACTCTATTTAGAGCTTCATTTTGCTCAGGCATAGGACCTAGCTGACAAAATCTATCTGGTCAGAAAATACTATGCAGCAAAAATTTGTGAAATCCTTACCTCCCATTCCTCTCCTTCTTCAGGCTTTAGTCGCAATTCATACTCAAGGGTAAGCCATCCAGATCTGACATCAGCCAGTGGGGGTGGAGACCATGTCAGGACCAGATATGGTTTTCTCTTTATTGACTTTTTTAATTCCAGAGTTATATTCACAGGAGGATCTGGCTGAACTGTTGAAATAAAAGAACTGTCAATAAGAATCTAAGTGACTTCTTTTCCTTGCATCTTAGGAAGAAATATAAAATGATGTGAGTGAAGAGTTGCCATCTCCATTGTGTCTTCTAATTTAGAACTGCCACTGGAATATAGAAATCAAGAGTTCTCAGATAAAGTAAGTATGGATTTATGAGTTTCAAAACCTTCCTGAATAGTAATGAGTATGTTAAATTCATGTTGAGATTTGCCTTAATAATTTATCATCAAAAATATGTTTTCTTACATTACCACTTTTTGTTACTTTCCCCCACAACTATATTTCAAAGTTAACATCTTTAATGTTATGAAATTTGTGTTCTACTATAATCTTATCAAAGATTGGCATAAATATTTAGGAACACTGAAAACATGGATGGAGCTAATGAAATTTGTCCCCTCCATCTTTTGCATTTAGAAATGCATCTCATGCATTTAGACTGCATGATCCCTACACTCATATGCAAAGATATTTACAAGTAAACCAAAACAGCATATTAAATCTGTCTGTATATAAAAAAAAACACCCAAAAAAACTGAAATGAAGCACAGGTTTCTTCTACAGTCAGGCTTGCATCTTCCTCAGTTCAGACGTAGAGCTTCTGCATATTGTTTATATATTTTACCACTGTCTGATCAAAGATTCATCAGGTCATCACACTGAGGTAAAATATAAAGCCATTTCTCCAGCAGCCCTTTCCCAGTTGCCAGACTCCTGCCAGCCAGATCCTTGACAACAAAATGGTTAGCAAGGATAATGTTCCGTTCCCTTAGATAAAACCCTAATTACTTGTCCGCAGTCACTCTGTAGAAAAAGTCTGAGAAAGAGATTATCAGTACACTGCTATAAAAAGCACTAATGCAGTTTCTCTTGGGTCTGGAAACTACTTTTAGGTAATCAGATTTAAGTATTATTAGTTAAAAGATCAAATTGATTTCAGTTGCTTGTACAGTGGAAAAAAGATTTTAGCTGGATGATGTTTCTTAGGGTTTGACTACAAGAAATATGGAAAACCAATAAATATTTATCTGAACATAATTTTAAAGCTTTTAGCATTTTTGGCTTCTTTTGGAAATAAGATGGTAAAGAGATGAATATTGATTTGTTATTACACTAAGGAATATCTTATTTGTACAAGTTTTTGACTTGGATGTAATACTATATACGAGGAATTAAAAGTCTTGTGTCAAAACCCATGATTCTGAATTATTTTGTTCCACAGAAACTTCTTTTTAACTCTTACCTATGTAAGTCACATCCACATAATGAGGATCAGAGATATTACTTCCAATTTCATTAGTTGCCCTCACAGTAATATTGTATATGGTCCAGAAAGAGGTGTGTTTTTTATCGAAGTAGCACGAATTGGGGCCTGCAGTTTTGTAATCTGGACATTCATAAACTTTTTCTTCTCTGAAATGAAAGAATCCCAGTGATTAGGTTACACAGACTAAAACACCTGATTTTGGTTACTAGTACTTCAGCATTATTTAGGGCTGGATCTGATTTTTCACACCTGGCAACGTGAAGAAAATCAGAAAACTTCCAGACTAAAGAGTCATTGGGCAATTCCAGAGACTATACTATGCATTTTCCCCACATAATAAACACCACAAAGCCTGAAGAATGTAGGCTGTTGCAGATGCAGTTGTGGGCTAGTACAGCACAGCTCTTACTTATCTGAAAGCCACTGTCCACTGGACAACCCAGAGCCTTTACATGTTCTCGAGACTGAACAGAAGTGATTGCTGAAGTCTTCTAACCCATCTATTAAAAAGTATGTACTTCCAACGTTCATTCCACATTTACAGGAATTCTGTATGTTACACTAACATGCTTTCAGAATTTATTTAGTCTTTCATCTCTCGATCATTAAAAAAAAAAAAATCTACTTTGTACCTCCCCTTTACATCCATTCCAAAACATCCCAAAGTCAGAAGCGGGATAGGAGAGAAAATTGAGTATGTACTATTTGTTTTCATGCTCTTCTTAGATGTACAATAACAAAAGAAAGTTGTGGATGTAGACCTCTTACTCTGCCACATCTGGCTGGATCAGTATCTGTCTTTTTACCCTGAGAGTGGTCTCTCAGCTGACAGTTACAGACTTTAGCATCTATTTAGGTCACTGCAAGGTTGAGCAGTACTAGGTGAACTGAAAAGGACCATGAAAGGTACACAAGACCTAAGAAAATTTATTGACTCTTTCTTTAAAATGAGTGTTTAGCACTTTTTCTGAGTTCCAAGGAAAGAATACAACAGAAACCAGGAAGCATTCAAGGTCTATGAATACTAGTGCAAAACAAGCCTTATCAGAAGATAAAACTTTTCGTACCTGGCCCTTTTGGAAAGTTTTATTTCTAAGAGTGCATGGTTGAAGAGTTTTAGGACAGGGCAGTTGTATTGTTTACTAATATGCTGTTGATGAGCAATGAAAAGACAGAATTCACAGTAATTCACCTCCCATTATAAAGTGATCAAGATTTAATAATTCAGTCTTAGACTTGTTGCTGCTTTAGTGTGATGCCAGAACATGTTACTGGACAAAACCATGGACTGCAGAAAATGGCATCTCCTTTAGAAAATAAGAAACCAATGAGTATTGATTTTCCAGGTCCTTCCAACAAAACACTGAATAACTACGCAGCGCTTATTACCCCTCTTTACTGTAAAGCAATGTGTAGTTGGTCAAGAGTCCTCCATCCAAAGCAGGTTTCCACCAACAAGTAAATGTTTCTTTTTCAGGAGAACGGCACTTTATTATTGTAGGCTTTTCAGGAGGTAACCGTACTGTAAGAGATAAAGAAATTAACTAATTAGTAAGTTTAATCCATTAGGTCCACCTTGAATTCATAAAATAAATTCAAACAAAATATGGAAAATATGAAAAAAGAAAAAGTTTTGCTTCATAGCAGCACAGGAAAGGAGGGACCATTTGCTGCTTAGGTTAACAACTTGCTACTTTCACCTGGATTCAGAATGCTCTCTCACTGCAGCTGAATTGAATAATGGTTTTAGTTTTCTGCCTGTGGCTTTCTTCTGTCCGAAAATCTCATAAGGAATGTTGAAATACTGTCATAGCAGGCTCTATATAATTATTTAAATTGCAGTCTACAATCCAGTCTATTTTCTATAGTGTTCTGGTTTCAGCTGGGATAGAGATAATTTCTTCTCAGTAGCTAGTAGAGTGCTATGGTTTGGATACTGCATGAGAATAATTTTCAAAATATTTTGTCACTAAGTCATGTTTATCCTAAACCAAAGACCTTTTTGTGTCTCCTGCTCTGTCAGTCAAGAGGTACAAAACAGAAGAAAAAGGTTGGGAGTGAGTATAGCCAGGACAGGTGACCATATCAAAGGGACACTCCACTCCACAGAACATCATCTTCAGCATACAAATTTGGGAGTTACCCAAAACCACTGCCCATTAGCATTCAGAAATGTGATCTGGCATTGATCAGCAGTGGGTGAGCAAATATATTGTCCATAATTTTTGGTGGGTTTTTTCCCCTTTTTTATCATCATCATCATCTACAATTATTGTTATTATTATTACATTTTACTTTGTTTTAATTATTGAACTGTTCTTATCTCAACCCAAAGATTTTACCTTTGATTCTTCCCCTCATTCCACCCTGGTGACATATGAGTGAACAGCTGTGTGATGGTTTGTTGCCAGCTGGGCTTAAACCACTACACACAAAAACAAATTTTTTTTTTCGAAAGGTGTGTTTTAAGATGATTCTGTTTGTTTGAAAGGTATGCTGTCATTTTCTTTTGCTTTTAGATAGAAAAATGAAGAATGTAAATGTTTGTCTATTTGTTTGTGTTCTTGACAGTAATTTTCTTCTGAAGTACTCAAAATATACAAAGAAGCAGCTCTCATATTTCACTGTAATGTTTTTATGCTCAGTACTCAGCCTACTTGCATGATTGCTCCTGAGCAAGTTTTTATAGTTTCAAGAACAGCACTTAAGAGCTGGGCAGACAAAAATGCTTAAATTTTGAATAGGCTGATGCTCATCAAAACCCTGAAGTGACCGAAACTTTTGCAGTTATGTATTTGTGGCAAAAATATGGTCATCAATAATATATATTTTCTACGATGTACAGCAGAGACATTGATTTTCCAAATTTCTAATTGCCCAAGGCATATCTGAAAATGGGCTATTTAAAAAGTATTTTTCTATTAACAGTACTTCAACAACCTCCATGTCAAATGATGAATAATACAGCTAGTAACTGAAGAAGAAGTTTTGAGACAACTTGGCTAAAGGGTCCGGCAACAAGATATGATGTCATACATATTTAATGTGTCTGCTCAAATCCAGTAAAACACAGATAGTGACTTCCATGTGATAGTATCTGTAAGTGTCATTCTCTGCTAGACACATCAGTGCATTCAGTCCAGACCCTTATACCTCACAGATATTTATAGCTATAGATAAAATCAGGATGATTTTTAAATAAAGGGACAGAGACAACAAATTATTTAGGCATGCCTGTATCAGAACTGACTTCCTAGAAAATCCCACCTTGTTTATCATGGCCAGTTTTAGCAGAGGATCCTGACCAGATCAACAAGATAAACAAAGCAATTACACAGAAAGTATGGTAACATGCACTGAGCACTACAAAGTATCCATGTGAGAGGCCAGGTTTAACAATCTGAAAGCAATTTACAGGGCAGCAATCATCCACTCACCTTTAGGGATCTGAATGGTTTTTTCTAAGCTCCACTCGCTCCATTCTCCGAGGTCTAACATGCAACGCACCTGAACAATGTACTTCACCCCAGCTTGCAGGCTGGTCACCTCGTAGTGTGTCTGCATTCCTACAGATAATATCTGGAAAAGAAAATGGACCGGGGAAAAAAATGAAAGAATTGGACCACTTAACAAATAAACCATAAAGGAATAGCCACATGAGTCACTGACTTCTGAAAGTCAGGGATTTAAGCTGGGTATTTATAAGGTATTAATTACAAAGAAGCAAAAGCAGTGATTGAGCAGAAGAAAAGAAAATCACTGCTGATTCTGATATTCAAGAACATCTTGAACTGTTGACTTCCTAGTACCCCATGAGATCCACAGTGCAAGGAGTATTACAAGTAGTCCAGCCCACATATAAACCCCCCATTGAAATTCTTCTCAGTGGCTTTAAGCAACTTTCTCAGACACTTCTAATTTCTCCTCAGAACTATTGGTAAATGCGTAGCATTCTCCATCATTAAGGCATCAACAAGCTACATGGCATTGAGAACATGTGAATATAACTTTAAGAATGACATTTTGTGCTGAAAACTCAATGATAGCAGTACTGAAGCTGATTCTTAGAAACATGGCAACAGGTAGGGAATGCCAATGGAAATGGTCAAATGTGAGTAGGCCACAACAGAATTTCTGAGGGGCAGGTTGCCTCCAACTGATCATGTTGAATAGGATGATGATAAGTGGGTTTTGTTGTACATAACATTAGGATGATTATGTAAATATGTTGAATTTCACAGTCTCTACAGACCACACCAATATTTTTCTTTCTTTAATCAGATTTGGTTACATTAATATTTCTAGTCTTACACAAAGTAACATTTTTATAGGATTAAACTGAGACAGGAGAATTCACTGCATAGAGAATTTATAAAATAAATACATTTTTCCTTTACCTCCCATTCTTCCTTTTCCTCAGGCTTTAGTCGTAGCTCATAGTGATATACATGTGAATTAAAGCTGGCATCAGCTAATGGGGGTGGAGACCATTTTGCCCAAAGGTATGACGTGTTAGCAGATGTGTTTGTTTCCAGAGAGAGGTTCACAGGAGCATCTGGCTGAACTGTATAAATGAATGAAAAGTGTGCCATTTAATTTTCTCTCAGAAAAGATACCTCCTTTATGGTTTTGTATGTCATCATATTAATTTCAGATAATTCAGCACTGTAAAAGAGTATTAAAGAAGCCTTTTATTTTTCCTTTCTCCTTAATGAGTTTAACTAGCTCCTGATTTCTACCAGTATCAGCAAATCTTAAACTTTACTCTGAATTTGTCAAGCTAAGGAAATACAAATCATAATTTCATAAGGCCACTCTTGCAAAATTAAAATGACATCAATTTCATAGCTACAAAAACTAAGTATAATTAAAATGGTATATTATATGTGTGCAGAAAATAGAATTGAGTCAACTAATATAAAATACAACCAAAAGCCTGCATAATGCTCAGGCAGTTATATTTACCCTTCAAATACTTCAATGCCAGCAGTCAGAAAGATTTTTACGTTTGAAATATTAGGCAGCTTAGCCTAATTTGAAAATTTTATAATGTACATTGAGTCTAATTAAAATACTGCAGACAACTAGAAACTGAAGCAATTTTTTCAGCTGATGTTAAAATTTTTACATATCTGTACATTAAATTCCTACAATCAAGTATGTAATTATTTAATTTATAATTTAAATGCAGTTTTCACACACATTTAACATGCATATTTTAGATTATCTATAAATAGCACTCCTCAATAGCAAGTTTCACATCATGAGGAAAGAAATCTTTCACCACTAGCTGTTCTGGGATTAAAAACTGTACACATCTCCAACTAGTTTGATTTCCATTTCATTCTTTGATTTTACCTATGGAAGTTACATCCACATGCTGAGGATCTGAGCTGTTACTTCCAATCTCATTTGTTGCTGTTACAGTGATGATATATGTTGTCCAGGGATTAGTGTGGTTTTTATTGAAGTAGCAGGAATTTGGACCTGATGTTAGGTAGTCTGGACATTCATAGATTTTTTCTTCACTGAAACAAAATGATTAAAAAATTTAGGAAATTAAGCAAAGCAGATAATATTCTAGTAATGGACTAGGTTCAGCAGAGAAATCTGAAATATTTGTATATATGTATAAAAAATATAAAATCTCACATTATTATTTTTACAGCAATACAAAAATAAATTTAAATTATTTCTTTATTAATGTAAAACAGATACATGATTTATAATTTATTATTTTGTATATATCTACAATCCCATCTCTTGGAAACATTGGTACACATCAAATGCCATTACCATAAATGCTTCATTGATATTTTTACTGTAGTTGTTTTGATTAATGTTTTCACCCCCTTTTTTATACATAGGAATAAATCAACAAAAAATAGAAACAGAAATTTCCGGAGACAGAACAAAGACATTTTAACAATCTTTATAAGCAAGTAAGAGGGAAATGAAAAATGTTGACTTCAATTAGATAAGTTGCTAAATATCTTTGCATAACTACCCCTGGAAATTAAACTTATGGGCCCTGTGGCAGAGAACTCTGTTATTGATCAGTTTGTTTTCAGCAAGATCAGAGAATCATTTAGGTTGGAAAAGACCTGTAAGATTTTCAAGTAAAGCTTTGACCACATTGTCATGCACACCCTAGCACCAAGTGCCATGTCCAGGTGTTTCTTGAACACCTCCAGCAACGGTGACTCCACTGCCTCCCTGGACAGCCCATTCCGATGCTTATCCATCCTTTCCGCAAAGAAATTCTTCCTGAGGTCCAACCTGAACCTCCTCTAGTGCAGTTTGAGGACATTTCCTCTTGTCCTATCACTATGCTGTGAGAGAAGAGACTGACCCACATGTGCGTACAGCCTCCTTTCAGGGAGTTTTAAAGTGATAAGCTGCCCCCTGAGCCTCCTTTTGTCCAGGATGAACACCCTAAGCTCCCTCAGCTGTTCCAGACCGGACTTGTGCTCTGTTGCCCTTCTCCAGTCATGCTCCAGCACCTCAGTGTCTTTCTTGCAGTGAGAGGCCCAGAACTGACCACAGGATTTGAGGTGTTGCCTCAGCAGTGCTAAGTACAGGGGGAAATCCCTGTCTTGGTCCTGCTGGCCACATTATTGCTGACACAGACTGGGTGCCATTTGCCTTCCTGGCCACCTGGGTACACACTTCCCATGTTCATCCCCAAGTCCTTCTCTGCTGACTCACATTCCAGCCACTCTGCCCCAGCCTGGAGCTGCACGAGGTTGTTGTGACCAAGGGCAGGACCTGGCACTTGGCCTGGTTGCACCTCACACCATCAGCCTCAGCTCATGAATGCATCAATGCAGATCCCTCTGCAGAGAGTTCCTGGCCTCCAGCAGATCAACACTCCTGCCCAGCTTGGTGTAATGTGCAAACTGGATGAGGGTGCTCTCAATTCCCTCATCCAGATCATCAATAAAGATGATAAACAGGACTGACCCCAGCACTGATCCCTTAAGGACACCACCAGTGACCAGCTGCAGCTGGATGTAACTCCATTCACCACCACTCCCTAGGCCCAGCCATCAGCCAGTTCTTAACACAGCAAAGAGTGCTCCTGGCCAAGCTATGGGCTGCCAGCTTTTCCAAAAGAATGCTGTGGGAGACACTATCAAAGGCTTTGCTGAAGTTCAAGCAGACTACTTCCACAGCCTCTCCTGACTGGGTCACCTGTTCATAAAAGGAGATCAAGCAGGACCTGCCTTTCCTAAATCCACGGCAGCTGGGCCTGACACCTTGGTTGTCCTGTATGTGCTGTGTGGTTGCACTCAAGGCAACCTATTCCATGACCTTCCTGATATCAAGTTACTGGCTTTTTAAAATGATCATCATCACAACTATCTCGAAAAAAAAAAAAAGTTACTCCACTGTCGATTACTTATCGCCTTTATATTGGTCTTTGGCTTCTTTAGGAGAGGTTTTGTTTGGTGCACAAAGCTGGCCTGAGTGATGTACTCACAGACTACCCCAGGTGTGAAGAACTACACAAACCCAAAGCATCAGTTGATGAGGTGCAAGAATGAACTTTAATTCCACTATTATGCTCTATGTATCCTCAATAATAAGGTTTCTTATCATTTATTCTTCTTATTCCAGGCAGTTTTCTCACAGTTCACAAAGAAAAGATGGGAGAAAGGGGACTGTACCTAAGAGACAATGAGCCTAGAAAGGCAATTGTGGCACAAGTCTAAAGTGCTTGGCAGAGTCTGGGTTCAGCATATTGAATGAAATGGATAAGCACTCCTATCCTTCCCTAAGCAGAACAGCTCTGGGCAGTTACAGGTATGAATTAAAATGTTCACTAAACCTTTTGATCAAGACTGAAATAAAATAAAAGTTCTCAAATCATCATTGTATCTGTGGTAACTTCATTAAAGACTGCATCTTTTTCTGCTCAGTGATTTGGAATATTTAATTGTAGCAGGAATATCTGGGGCTTTATCTTATCTATTCTGAATCTCACTGGATTTATTAAAAAAAAAAAAAATTGTCTCTGAGCCTCCCTGCTTATTTGTCCCTGTTCAAAGATTAATTGTTTTCAGGAAGAAAGTACAGTTAAACAAAGATGGACAGGTTAAGTAAAGTTTCCAAACATATACTTTATTCCTGAACAGGATGAGGGTATTGAGAATTTACCAAAATATTAACTTTTGAGATGTGATACCCATGTCTGATTTCACTGCATTTTGGGGAACCATTGACCACAAAACCAATAGCAGAAAAAATTACTGTAGTCCAGATGGGGGTTTTGGTGTACATGGTAAGGGACAAGCTCCTTGGCAGGGCCCCAAGGGCCCCACCAGCCCTCACTGCCCCTGCCCAGCCCCTCAATGCACTACCTGGGCCCCAGGTCCCCAGTTCAGCTGGTCTCCAGCTCCACAGAGCCCTGCCTTTCCCAGCCACAGCCCCCCAAACCATGAGATAACGTCCTGGCCCAGTGTGGCCTCAGTCTGTCCCTGTCCCCAAGGAGGTGACCAATGCCCAGGGCTGGGCTGCCCCCTCCTGCCCTGCTCCATGGTGGGGTGATTGGAGACCTGCTGCCCTGTAGTGCCCTCATGCTCCAGTGCTCAGAGGAGACCCTGATCAGCTGAAAGCTGTGGGCTTCCTGAAAAGATGGGCAAACATGCCATTCCCAGCACATCTTCAGACAAGTGGGATTTTTGGTAGATGAGTTTCAGGAGGGACAGGCTGAAGATTTGGGGCTGTCAGTGGTCATGTTTCCCTTCAACAAAGGAAGCCATGATTCTTATGCAGCCCTTGCTGTCTATTTGAGGCTAAAATGGATTCATAAAAACAATATTACAAATTAATGTTGTCATTCTCTCAGTCTGTCATAGCCATCACTTGACCACTTACAGAGTACATATGCACCACTTGTTACCTGTCCTTGCTGTAGAACAGGGTGTAATTGTTAGGAAGTCCTCCATCTGAACCAGGCTTCCACCAACATGAAAAGGTTTCCTTTTCCAGAGAACGACATCTTATTATCTGAGGTTTTCCAGGGTGCGATTGACCTAGGGAAGTGCAAAAATCCAACTAGTTAAGTTAGAAGTGGGCAATACTTTTGGATGTTATTGTTGAATGATAAGTCAACAAAGCAATTCTTTTTTGAAGACAATAAAATTACATTAAACTGTAGACTAAATTGGGCAAATAACTCTGCCTGGGAAAAGGATCAATATTCTCAGAAAAGTAAACACATTTTACCTCAAACTTCTAAAATAGCTAGTAGAATGATTTGGCTTTTTAACATGAACATTTCTTTTTCATCTAAATTCAAAATGGGATATTTATGTCCTAATTAAACAATGAAGGTCAGACATAAATATATGACCTTTAAGTTTTGTCCCCATAAACATTACATTTTCTTATCTTCAGATAATTTTAAGATTATATTTCACCTTCATTTTTGCAACTAAAATTCCATTCTTTGTGCATTTTTGGGGTAAATTATAGGTCAGACAAGTATAAAAAGATGGAGATCAATGGGCTACATGCAATTTTTTGGGTATTACGGTCAAGACTTTCATAATGTATTCATTACTTTCATAATGTATTCATTAATCATTCAAATATTACCTGTTAATCCAAACACATTCAGGAATATTTCATGTTAAGACTACTTCTCATTAACTTATACCAAGAACACAGACCATACATTTACGTTCATTTTAAAACAACAAGCATGTGACCTTTTACCTAAGAGTATCTTTATTTCATTAAAGTTGCACGTAATTATCTCAAATAGTTTAACTATTCATACTCTAACTCCCAAGAAGCTGACAGGCATAAAGTGAATATAGGTGTGGAGTAAGTGCCTTGCAGTATTACCACCAAGCAATCCTTAAATTAATAGTAGAAAAAGAAAAGACAACTCCAACCATTTTCAAAATCGCCATGCCAAATGTCAGAAGAAAGTAATTTAAACAGGTACATGCTCCAGTGGTGATCAGGATAGACTGAGTAAAGCCTCAGATTTTTCTAAAGAAAGTATCTTAAGGAAAAAAGTGTTTCAGGAAGTGTTGTACCTACCAGTCAGACCTACTGTAGTCAGAGCAAGCTGCAAAATAATTTGAATTGATGAAAGGAATCTCTGTTTCATGATGCCTGTCTCTCCTCAGGAGGAAGTATCAGATCAAGGGCTCACTGAAAAACACGTCATCATGCAACAGTCAGTAACAATGCTCAGCGTGTAATACTTATCACTTGGCCTGATCAAAGTCCTTTTTGAATTGCAGCTAATTGATTCTTGTTCTCTCTCAAAAAGGTGAGGCAACACCAGCAGTTCCGCTTCAGAAGCTGAAAACCTGAATGTCAGAGAAGCAGGTAGGTCTTCCCAGAAGTCTTTGAATGGTTAGCAGCGCTAGGATTACAATTTCTTAGCATTAACAAATCTTGCATATTTCTTTGGCATCTTGGGATGCTGGATTCTTAGAGTTCTAACTTCTAGATTAATCAACTAACCTAAGAAAGCAGCCTTTTAGCAATAAAAATATACTTTTATCCCTACTGGTGCAAAGAAGAGGTCAACATACTTGAATTCTGAAAGTCCTGAACACAGAAGGCAAATAGAAAAGGTCCAACAGTTATTTAGATGTTTATGACTTTTGAGCCAATCTCAAAACTTGTCAGTATTTGGGACTGTCAATATTGAATTCAGGAACATTTGAGGTGAAGAACGCTATTCTTTTGGTGCATTGAACCAATTGTTTTTACTGCATTTGATTTTGTACTAAATTTCAGTTGAAACACAGATCTGCAAGTGGTCACCAGCTGGGACCATGACCCAGCCCCTGCAGTGGGCTGACACCACTAGATGTCCTCAGAATTCAGGTTACAGCTCTGGGCGCTCTGGAGTCCCTGTTGCGGCTAAATCTGTTTGCTTAGCCTGAAGAAACGACATAACGACTTAAAGCAAACCTCCTGCTTCGCCCACCAGGACGCTCCCTGCTTGGAGATGACTGCAGTCAGCTATTGGATTCTTGGTAGCCAACCCCACTCTTCGAAACTAAAGAACAATTTACTGTCTAAACAGGGAGCTCCTTATCTCAGCTTTCCACTCCTACGCCTAGCACATTCTCAGGTAGTTGTATTCTTGCAACCCATTCCTTGTAGCACAGCATGGGAACAAGCTGTGTCCTTGGTGAGGAAAAATCCTTCGTGGTTTATCAGATGACTCAATTTTCAGTATGCAGTTCATTTTCTACATCAAGAAACTATAATACATCATCATACAAATGTTTTTCAATCGCAAAGCCAAGCGAAGTATCAGTTACTACAGCTAAATCTAAAACATGTTTACTGTGGACAATGTGGAAGAGAACAACAGTTGGGTACATTCCCATATGCCACTTCTGAACATCCAGGCATGTTTCAGGCATGTAACTGAGCTACAGGCTGGAAAATTGCATCTGGGTTAGTTTTAAATTCACTCAGAGTATTTTGTGCATTTACAGACAGTGAAGAAAGAACCACTTACATATAAATTCCAGTGTGGTGTAAACATATGCAGTCTTTGTTACTGTAAACAAATGACAGGCACAAACATTAGTGTTTAACTCCAGAAATTAGCCAAAAACTTGGGGCTACATAATGATGAACACAGATGACTGTGCTCATAAAAGGCACATTTTTCTCAGGTGAAGGTGAAAGAATGAAACTAAACCCAGTAACTATTTTGTGTACATATGATAGTGTTTACAATATTTTATTATTTCTAAACATAGTTGAAACATTTGCAAAATACTGTACTTTCAAGCTAAGACTCATATGGATAAAGAACTAGTACCATGATAACCCTTTTTTTACTTTTATCTATGTATCTTTCTGTCAAAAATTGACAGAAAGAGAAGCTAATTACACTGGCAAAAATGAATTTTTTTAATATAACAAAAGAGGCATAATCAAGAAGGATCTTTATTAGAACACTCTTCAAGGAAAATGGTATAGTTTTGTAAACTGAAGACCTAAGGAACCAAATTAGTAGAATGAGGAAGAAACTAATGCATTTAAAAAAAATTATTTTTCCTCTGGAGCTTTTGAAAATGAGATTATTGTAAACCACTTCTGTAATGTGGCTATGCAAAAGAACAAGAGGGATCTAGAGAAGGAATACGGACCTATCAGTGCCATAGACTAGGCTCTGTCTACAGTTCTGGTAACCTACACTTGGGAAAATAGAGTCAAACAGATTTTAAAACATAGCTGTGAACATGACACAGAGGCTGTCTCATTATGGCGATTTAAAGAATTGGCTTTGTAGTCCATGCAAGTGTGGTTGTCATCTGCAAACAAAGAAGGAGATAAGCATCAAAAGAGGGAAAATAAGAATATGTAAAATAAGAATGTTTCCACAACTGCTTGCTACTCAGTATTTGTGACTCAAATAGGGCTTAAAAGGATTCTGGAGAGAAGACTTGTTTTTTTGAAAATATTTGCTCAATAGAAAGGTAATACTTACTTTGTCATAACCGTATCTAAAATACATCTTCCCTATCTATGACATGGAAATGTTTCCAGAAATGGGTAATTAGCATTATTGGAGATGCTATGAGGTAATGTCTCTTTTTTTAGGACTGAATGCATTCTTTTATAGGGGATGCAGTGGACATTGATTTGTCACAATTTGGATTGGTCATCCAAAACCAAGTGTTGAGTAACTGATAATTAAAAGATCATATGCCTTCTTTGCAAAGTCTTGATTTAATTCAAACCAAGTTATTGCATACAGATACATTGACATTGTATCTGAATTTCTCCCTTTTAACCCAGCTGTTAGATAGTATTCAACAGCTGCACATCATATGCCAGAATACAATGCTCCTTGACAGAAATGGAAACTATTACTGGTGTTTTAGAATGCACAGAAGAGTTAGATATTCCTGTAAAAAAATTCAGGCCTGGAATTAATAATATAATGGAATTGTAGGTTTGAAAACTATGCTGACAATGCTACTAGATGAAGATGAAAGCTAAACACCAATACTTAAATCAGGCACTTTGAAGCTGACTTGGGAGAAACATGACATTGTCCGAACTGACTTTTAGTTCTTGCATTCTTTTCTTTCTTTCTTTCTTGGCTCTGCTGATGGATAAATTTCTTGCGACTGACAGAGAAGTCTTAACTAAGTTCTGCACAGATGGAAAAATTTTCTATCTGCAATGTTTTCAGGCTTGCAGGAACAGGAACAACTGTGTATCAGCCACTGGCAATGACATTATGTCCAACACAAGTTCTGCTTCTGTGGCTAAAGAAATCAAAAGCCAAAAGTACTTTACCAATCTCTACTGAAAAAGTTTGACATTTCCATTAGTCATGATGATAAACAATGTTCATCTTTCAGGCCTGGGGGAAGGCAGTTTAAGGAGCTCTCGAAAAAACCATAGTTCATTACCATTTGAAAGGCTGAACTACAGATGTATGAAACAAAATACAAAAAAGGAACTCAACAAAGCAAGAATGTTAGACCATCCAGAACATTCAGCTGTACTGTGGACATGGCAGGACTCTGAACTCCCACACAGAGATCAAAATGCCAACAGGGATGCATGTTCCTGTCCATGGCCTGAGCATCATGGCCAGATGTGTTTCTGACTAAAAGTGATGGTTGGATTATACTGCAAATTAAAAGCTGTAGATGGGCAGTGTGACCACAGCTCTGCTTTCCCTCTCTGAATAAGCCCTAATTGGATGTCTCTGAATCCCTCAGGCACTCAGTGCTGCCTTCATGGTGATGTACAGTCTCCAGAGAAGATAAGGAACTCAGTCATGCCTATGATCTGAATTTCTTGTGACTGATTCCAGCTGGCAACTTTAGGTGCACAGGTTCTGTGGCATACTTTGTGAGAAAGCCTAGTACCTGCTGCTGGCTATGAACCTAGATATTCAGTTAATTTATTGGGTCTAAGGACCTCATATTTCTGTGTTGTATAAAATGGGAGCAGAGGCAAAGACTTTTATATTTCACCTGAAAAGCCTATATATTACATATCTATTACACATTACATATTACATATTACTGACATTTCTCTCTTAAACAAGTCACCTCCTAACAACCCTTGGCAGGTCTTCCTTTGATTAGCAGTCAAGATGTGATGATGAACGAAACAAATTTCCTCACTCATGGAGATATGTTCCTTAGTCTGAAAGACCTGAGTCAACTTTGAAAAGGAAAATCACAAACACCCAGATTCTTGAAAATAGTTTAGATCCTTACATCTCCACCATACTATTCATGCTCTTAATTCCAATTGATTTTACAGAACTGAGCCTGAAATTTTCTTATGGACTCTCCCTAACTAAACTCATAAAAAAAACCAAAAAAACCCAAACCCCAAACCAAACAAAAAACAACAAAAAAAAACACCCCAAAATCCAACAACAACAAAAAAACCCCACCAAAAAAACCCCACAAGCCAGCAAAAATAAACCCCACCAAAAAAAAAGCCAAGAGAAGAAATTACCATTATCCCTACTTTACACATGAGGAACAAAAGTAAAGAATGCCCAACAGACTCACAGTAGAAGTGTAACAAAAGCTAAAACCTGATCATTTTCTACCAATTTTCTTTTCTTTCCGAAATATCACATCTACTGCCTTTGTTTTCCCACAAAAACAAAGCTAATGCTTTAGCTAAGTAGTGATTTTTCTCTACCAGTCTCACATCTCCTGAATATTCCACTTTCTTCCCTGGTGGTTTGTATGTTTAGCCATAATTTCAGGATTTATTTTTACAGCAGTCTCTTACAGAAAAGATCATAAGCTCTAGAGAGTAAAATTTTAGAGACTGGAAGCTAGAATTTACATTGGAACTTGAAATATTATGTACATTAATCTCTACCAACTACCAAGCCCAAGTACACAATCACTATCTTTTTTTATATATAGCATAGTCATAAAGTATAACATAAAATTTTCTACCAATGGGATTAATGTATGTGAGGAAGCTTTTTATTCCTCTCTTTCATGAATGTCAGATTTCTTGATAAGTTAAAAAACAAAAATTCCAAACATAATATATCCCTGAAAGTATCACTACTTTATTCCTAAAACATAAAGAGAAAAAAGGTCACTCTTTGTATTAGCTGTTGTAGATACTGTCACTCTAAGTAAATACACTTAAACATTGAGAGTGATAGAGACTGTGGTAAAATACAGTACATGCATTCCTTTATCTATTTCAAACAAAATTTTGTAGCAATGAGCTTCAGATGCAGTTTAAATTTACTGGTAGACTGTGCTAGGCTACTTGATTAAAGGTTAATCAACATCTGCACAGGCTAGGACACGATCGGATAAAAAACTGAGAGGGCTGGGGGAGAAACTCCTGCAGTCTCATCAGAGAAAACTGGGTGCAGGGAACAAACTACACCTGACTACCAAAGCACAGCCAGACCACTGCCCTCGTGTGTGGCCCACGAAACAAATCTCCTTCCCCCCTGACTCACTGACTGAAGGGGGCAGAACACTCATTAAGGGATGCAGTAGAAGAAAGGTTTTGGGGAGAAATGTTCAACGGAGGGACAAGAATGGGAAATAAGGGGAATAAACAATTCAGTTCAGTGTGAACTGGTGGCTTTTTAGACTGAAATGTGTGTCCGATCACTCTACCCTATAATCTCATTAAACCCTATTTTTATCTCCCGTCTGGGTGGACTGTTCCAAGTGGTACCTTTGGATGCCAGTCAACTCTGGATCAGCCAGTGAAGAAAGAGGATTGCAAATATCCAGGTTCGAATGCAGATCCCACACAGCTGGGAGAACAAGAGGATCTGGGACCTGCTATTAGGTCAACTGAACATCTGCTGGAGAGATCAATTTCTTTATGTACAAATGCACACGTATATATGCAGATCTACATGTTAGGGCGTTGCTGAGGTGCCTGGCCCCTCTTTGGGTTTTGTGTCCATGTACCCACCCACTGGGAGCAGCTGCTCAGCCTTGCTACAGGCAGAAACTGAGGGTGGGGACCCACAGCAGCCTCACATCTATGTGGCTGCCTGACTGAGCTGACTCTAGCACATAGACACACAATGTTTTACCAAAAAAACCCTACTTTGTTTAACTACCTGCTCTCTGCCATCCACTCCAAATACATTATTCTGTGAAGAAAGAATTTAGATGGGCAACTTAATTGCCAGAGCAATAAAAACTACTTATACATTAGGTAACTAAGTTTGAAAACACTAACTTCATCATTGTTTTTCTGACAAAATCTGTCTGTAAACAATTTGAAACAAAATAGAGTATTTTCTAACTAACAATAAGAATAGTCTGTATCTCCCAGAGACCAGGTGGGAAGACATATTACTTGGTTGCCAGGGTATTCTTCTTTTTCACTCCATTTCAAAAAAGCTAATGAGAGCAATAAATATACCATCAACTTATTTGGCAGCTAGACATTATGCCATTACAGAGGAACAGATTTAATAGAGGGCAATAAACAGGTTTTTTTTTTTAAATGTGCATATTTAAAAGGGCATCAATAATGTATAGCTAATCTGGCAGAAATAATGTTTGCAGTTACTCAACCACGGCATAAGGTGAAATGTAGTTTAAAGATCGAGCTCAATATATGATTCCTGCAGAATCTGAAGAAAGAAATCTGTTTGAGAGTGTGCATGTTGGGAACACTGTTTGACTCAAGACTGGCTGAATAGAATCTTCTACTACTTGGTACTACATCAAAACATACAATTCTATCCTTCCAGCAAATTTTATTCTTCTTTCATTACTTCCTCTGTCAGGAAATGATACTATGAACTAGTGGTGTGTGTCCCTACATCATGTGACAGACATAAAATGTGTTTTTTTATCTAAAAACCGAAGTTGCAACAGTGCCATAAGCACAGGCTTCATCATATCACTGACTGGAAAGGAGCATGATAGAGTAACTTTAACCTTCTACTGTAACCAGACCAATGACTCTCATCCAAGTATTTCTTCTACATCAAACAATCATTCAAATCATATTTATTGTGATAGTCCTGAGAAAAGAGTCTTGCTGTCTTAGGTACTGTACAAAGAAAGGTTCCTGCTCCTGAGAACTGAAAATATAAGTAGCCAATTAATAACACAGCATGGAAAAAAGGGATCTAAAAAGCAGACCAAAGATTATTTTATTGGTAAAATATTTTCAAAATAACCCATAAACTGGAAACTGCCTATGAAGGATCAGCTTTAGAAAATTCATTTCAGAATGTCACAAATTCTTTTTCAACCAAAGTTACTGAAAATTTTCAAAATTCCAAAATGAACAAATATCACCAAATAAGAGAACACTTTTTTGTTTTTATTTTCTGTAATCTAATAAAATACTTGTAGGTTTTCCAATTTTCCAATAAAATCATGTTATGATGAAAAACTTCTGATAATTTTTAATTATACACAGAATTTGAATTTCATGCCATGGCATGAAAATCTTGCTATTTTGACATTTCTGGGGGAAGATGCTGATGTAGAGGTGAGGAGGTTTATTGCAGAGAGACAAAAATTACGAAAACTTTAGAGAAAGCAAAGGAACAGGATTTTATAGTAAAGGAAACACAGTACTGGACATAAGTGTGAGAGGTTAGTGTGAATAAGACAATGAGGAATGACACAGAAGTGGAAAAGAAGAAATGATCTGTTGGACCCAGGCAGTAGAAGGTCAGATGGAGTTGTAGTTTTGACTGTATTCCATGGTTCCATAGGAGTTGCAAAGCTCTGTCCACTGGATTCCAACCCCCAATAACCTTTTCTTGATGAGCTCAGGCTGTGGGGTTGGATGGAGGAGAAGCATCTCCTGCATCCCAGTACCTGCAAGCATCAGTGGGGCAATGCTGAATAAAGCTGTGACCATAGCTCTAGAGCAGTTTCTTTGTTCCCTCGTAGTGGAACAGCCCATTTTGGCCGAGTCTGGGTCTCTCTCCAAAGCTTTACGACTGCAGTAAGACTCTAAAAGAAAGAACCTGGCTGCGGGGGAATGAATTTTCTTCTTCAATCACAAATATGGTTAGCAATTTACAGTATTAACAGTGGGAGCAGTGAATAACAATTGTTTTCTGCTTCAGTGTTCTCTTTTTCAGGAGGTCCTCAGTATGTGGTTGTAGAAGTAACTGTTTCTTTGTGGTTTTCTGAGACTTATTTTATACTTACACTTGAATTGTTTGAGTGACTGTAGAGTCATTCTATGAAAGCACGTAATTACCAAAGATTAGTACTCCAGCTGTACTGATAAAAACACTCAATGTCCTATAATTTGTGAGCATGAACATTTCTCAAACATATTCCCTAGCTTCAAACTTGTTGGTAAAAGAGCTTTGTGGTTGCATGCTAAAGGCCACCATTGATGCCATGTACAGATAAGTGGCACACTGGTCAGCTAAAGGAATGAAACAATGTTATCCTGGTAAATCTAAAACCAATTATTTGAGAGAAATTGCTGACTATAATGGGAACACAACAATAGTAAACCTTCAGCCTTCACTGTGCTGAACTACAATAATTATCTTTTGGCACTCTTAAAGCATTATACCCCCTTTAATATTGAAAATATGTGGATATGCAGAGAGGTATCTTTACCATTGGTGGCATTTTATGGATCTACTCAGGTACCTAACTCCTAAGTAGACTTGTGTCTAACACATTTCATAAACAGATTTTTATCTACAGGAGTTTAGATAGGTGGCATTTGTCTCTAATGTCAGTAGAAAGCACACAATGTCCTCATGAGGAGAGTCTTTATGAAGAAAGTCAAATGTTCAAGCTACTGTGAACTCCTCTAAATGCTAAACCAGTAATAGTACCAATACCACTCTATCACAACCTTGTTAAGATCTTCATAGATTATCATCTTCCAGGAAAGAAAAAAAAAAGTTTAGCAGTGGAAGAATACTGACTTTCCTACAAGGTGCAATATGCATTCTGAGGGAATTGGATTCACCCTTTGATCAGGAGTACAAATTTCCCTTACAATTTCGTCACTATGAATATATAAACTGAGTGAAGCACAGCACTAACCTGCTCTACTCCCCGTCTTCAACTCAGGTTGCTAAGCTTTGGAGAGTCTCAGCTATGGAGAATTGTGGTTTAGATTTTTCCTTTGTTCTGAAGTATAAGGAAATGACTCTGCAGTTGAGACTGTGAGAGTTTTGTGTACTTGTTTACGGAATAAAGACTAACACTGCAATCTCTGGAGGTTAAAGGTACATTCATTAATTCATTCATTAACCCATTCATTCATTAACTCATTTGCTCAGCTCCTTAGGAACTGCAATGACAGCACTGTTTCCTATTGATGAATGGTAATATTTGCATCTCTAACCACAAATTAATATGTGTCAAGAACCTATTTGAAGAAATTAATTTTGCAAAGAAAAAGAAAGCTTCATGGTGCAACAAATGCAAAAAATAGCTTCACAAATAGATCAGCTAACTATGGGATATTAGGTTTCAGACTATGGGTAGTGTTTGGTTTCAGACAAAAAAATGTTTCTCTCTTACCCCTGCTGTATCAAAAACTGTGCCCAACTAAATTAGCACGAATGTAGCAGTTTCCGCTGCTCCTCTTTGGTGTTTGCACACTTATTGGTTAAATAATGAAGAAATAGCTACTTAACCATTTGGAGAAGAAAATGTTTCAAAGATTAAAAAATATATTCTACACTCGACCAAAATCTATTTTAACACTTTTCTCCAGTACAGTCTGCTATTTGGTGAAAAAAGGAATAAAATGAAGAAATTTTGGCTAGACCATTTATCAGTGCATCAGGCTACACTTGTTCTTTCAGCAAATATTCTTGATTCACTGCACATTTCATAGCTTATAATGGCTGTGAAATTTCTTATTTGCACAAAGTCTCAGATTGGACCTATGGTGTGTACAGTAACTACCAAGTTTTATAGGCCTTATTACACTGTGCAATGACTTAACCTTGGAGCACTGGAGTCAACACTGGTATCCTCTGTTTTTGAAATGACATGCTTCTTCAAGATTATAAATCCACATTCAACTTTGGGGGGCAAAGGGGAAGGTGGGAAGGGAGTATTGGAGTAATCCTTTCAGAGCTAATTGCAACCAATACTGTCTGATTTTTACCTAAAAGAAACTGAAACCAAAATGAAAAAGTTTCAATAAGTGCAGGTAGACAAAGATTAACTTTTTTGATGCCCAAGCATCTGAAATGTTGTCTGCATCTTTTAATCTTACAAAGACTATCTCAAAAAATCATAATGCCCCCCCAAATTTGAAGTCTGACATAGCGATGACATTTATTTTAGAAATATTTAATATCTACAAAGAATCAAAGAAAAGGCATAAGCATCAGAAACATTCATGTTTGCCCTCTGTAGTAATGACTTAATGGTACATTGCAGCAAACCAGGAAATTTTAGTAAGAACTGATATAATTTTAAGCATTGTAATTTAGATCACTAGAAATCTATTGTCAGCCTCTGTAACTACCATCAACCCATTTTGTTTCATATCCCAACACAATCAACTTTAATTTTTAACTTTTTTGTAGGCACCCAGTAACCCAATCATATTTCAAATGGTAAAAACATTCATTTTGTGTGTAATCCACTGTATTTCTTCCACAATCCCTGGAATAAAAACCTTATGCTGACATTTATGAAATGGCAGGAGGAAAAATGCTGTAACTGTGGGTATTACTTTAGGTAATAACAGCAAGGCTTTAAAATCCTTGCTTGCATAAAGGCTGACCTTTTCTGTTGATAAAAAAGTAATTTCTATTGAAAGTTGGATCCACTCTTTAGTCATAATTGTTACCTGCATCTTTTCAAGTTATTTTTTTAGTGATGCCTTTCTGTTCATATATCTGAATCTGCTAAACTTCATGCCATAGGTCACAGCATATTTTAAATAATTTAAAGGGAAAAATCACTGAAGACTAACACAGTCATATTTTAAATTCCTCTTTTAACTTCATTTTTGATTTGCCCCATTATGTTGAATATTTGCTCTAACTGTTAAAACCCTGGCACCAGACTTTCAGGTAAAATTCAGATTTTTAAAATTTTTTTGGGCTGTGGTAGAAATCTTGAGCCAAAACTGTTCAGGTTTCTATCTTCCTTAAGGTCTGCTTCCACTTGAAATCTGGGCCTTCCTGAAGATGGTTACACCTCTGACAAGGCTGTCAATAAACCAGCCTTGGGTGACAAACACCAGCACACAGAACAAAACAGGTGTGAAGCAGCTCAGAGAACAGCTCTGGTCATTGAGTCCAACATGTGATGGATCTTATCAACCAGACCATGGTGCTGAGTGCCATGTCCAGTCATTTCTTGAGGAACTTCAGCACCTCCCTGAACAGCTTGTTCCAATGTTTGACAGCTCTTTCCCTGAAGATATTCTTCCTGATGTCCATCCTGGACCTCCACTGGCACAACTTGAGACAATTTCACCTTGTCCTGCCCCTTGCTGCCTGGGAGAAGACATTGACCCCACCTGGCTACACTCACCCTTCAGGGAGTTGCAGAGAGTGGTAAGACCCTCCTTGAGCTTCCTTTTCTCCAGGATAAACACACCCAGGCACTCCTCACAGGATTTACTCTTGAGACCCTTCGCTGACTCAGTTGCTCTTCTCTGGACTTGAGCTCACAGAAAATACTAAGGCTCTAAGAACCAGCCACAAAGTGCGTTGAAGAGGCAATTTTCCTTGTGTCCTACAGAGTTTTTCCCAGGTGCAGCTGAGAGAGAGTAGGGAATTCACTTTGTTGCTGTCTGGATGAAAAACAGGTTTTGAGGTTAGCTCAAGATGGTCTTTCAAGACACAAATAGCATCAGAACTTTAAGAGGGCAAATCTGTTGCAGACAGTATGATTGGATAATTGAGTCATTTTGAACTCTTTAGATGTAAACATACATTTTAAAAATAAGTAGACCAAGTTAGTAATGGAATTCCATTGGTTGTAAACACCATTTTTCTGCTTTTTAAACTCAGCTTTCTTAAAGCTGATTTTTACTTCATTTTCAGAGTCCCATCTACATTTAAACATTTGCATAGCTATGTTCTATATAGTATGTTGATTGGTACAAAAACTATTAACTGTTCAACAATACAGATCAATTTTCCTTCACAGATAAATACTGCTGAGTAACAAATACAATGAGAATATTTTCAGTTCAATAGCCATCTCTGTGGTGTTCTTAAACTGCTTCAGAAGCCTACAGCCTACCTCAGTTCTCAACTCTGGACCTCAGTGTGAACTCCTCTGGATGCACAGACACCCCAAACCACACGGATTGAGAGGCATACAGACACACAGATCTGAACCCCATGTATGGATATGTTGCTGCCCTTAAAGGAAGCTTTAAGTGCATTTAGAATGATATGTTACCCTATCCAGATTAGAGATAGACCCCAGCTTTGGAAGGTTACATGAACATGGCAACATTTAGCCACTGCTCACAGCCCACTTAGCTTTTGATATGAAAAAGAAATCAAAGGTACAGTACTCTTAATGGAGATTTCTGTAACTTTCCTCCTCCAGAGATAAAAAAGAACAGTGGTTCTGCAAGTTATTGATGCACCCTACATTTCAAAATCTGCTCCACTATTTCACTTTCCCATTCTTACTGATCAGCTCTTTAATCACAAAAACAAAATTCATTCGTTGAAACATGAAACAGTTGCTTGAAAACACTGATGTATGCATAGGTGCATATGAAAGAAAAAGGTCATGGACTGTTTTTTAGGTCTCAAAACTTCTAATCTGAGCAAGAGTTCTTACATTTTTAACCTGCATATACTTAGAAGATTTTCACAATTATGTGTATACAAGAGTACAGACACAGAAAAATCTCCAAGTCATCAAGCACACCGTAACAACCACACTGCTATATAAAGTATGACCCTTTATTCTTCAGGAATCTGAAAGATTAGTAGCAGGCTCTCAGTGTCTGTTTTGCTATGGAATTAAATACACTAGTATACACTTTAACATGAAATCAGTTTTATGCCACTGAATTAATGCAGTTTTGCCACTTATTGCGTTAAATATATACAATCAATTCTTTGCTAGAAACTAAAAGGGATGAGAAATAATTTGTTCTTTTGGTACCATGACAGGGCAAATACTAGAGATTATGGGGTAAATGCGTTAAATGAAGATGTAAACCATCAGCAGAATGCACTGCTGCACCAATAATAACAACAACTATGTTAAAAACCAGAGTACATATACAGACAGCAAATGTTAAAATGAGATGCAATTCTCCATGCTGTCTGCAAGTGAAACTGGTAGGAACCTTCACTGGTTCAAAACCTTTGTAACTGGAATCTCAGTTTAGATGTGCTGCTGCTGCATAAGACCTGGCATTATTTGTAGTTTCCAATGAGGAAGTTTGAGTTTTGGACCACAAAACTCCACAGAAAAAGAGGGAAAAAAGTTGCGAGCAGACCATCATGGTGGACACCAAGTCTTCCAGATACCATCCTAGAGTTAGAGAAGACAGAAAGCATGTGTATATTCTGCTGATGAAGAGGGATAATTAGAACTCAGCTCCAGGGTTTTATCCCATCCCTTCCAGTAGCTGAGTCTCTGACATCTTGTTCATCTGCAAAACGGGTGAGCATCTCACTGAGATGAGTGTTTTTTAATCACACTTATAGTTTCAAGTTGATTGAAATTACTATTTCCAAGATACCTTGAGGACTTTAGATTGAAGGGATTATTCATGAGATGAATTATTGGTAATAGTGATTTTATTGTAAACACCTAAAAAAAAAAATCCAAGTGGCAGAAATTGCAGCAAACATTTCAAGGAATCACATAATGGGTGATGTTAGACCTTTGGAGAATGTCTAATCCCCTGCAATGCTCAAAGCAGGGTCAGCTAGAGCAGTTTGATCAGCATCATGTCCAATTGGGCTTTGAATATCTCCAAGTACAGAAATTCCACAACCTCTTTGGACAGACCTTGCCCCTGTTTGACTGCCTTCACAGTAGATAAGTTTCTCTTATGTTTATTCCCTGTACTGCTGTTCATGCTGTTTCTTGTCCTTTCCCTGGATGCTACTGGGAAAAGGCTGGCTTAATCTACTTCAATTCCTCATTCATCCATTGATGAAGTTCCCCTGAAAGTTCTGTTTTCCTGCTAGAGCGATTCCATCTCTTTATTATCTTAGACATCCTTTTCTGGACTTACTGTGGTATGGCCATGTTTTTTTCTACTAGGGACCTTCAGCTAGAACTCCAGGTGCTTTAGTCTGAGGCTGTCTAACCCTTCAGGACAACACATGAAAAATAAAGCTGAATTAAACAACTAATTCCACTGAGTGAGAAAGAGAGAGGTAACGAGGCTAGCTCTGAGAAGAACCTTGCTTTAGAGCTCTGCAGTGCTCATTTTCCACTGGTGTATATGTATAAGAACTGGCACGGAGGATCAGAAAATTCTGGTTCTAATCCTGAATCTCCTATTTTATTTTATATGATCTTTTTCCATGAGTCAAAATCTGATTCCTTTTTTAGAGGGAATCTGCTCATAACAAAGGCATCAGCAAATGACTGAATTCCTTTACAAACCACTTTATTTTTGACTTTACAGCCAAACCATTAAATAAGTCTTATAAATTCTCAACCTGGGAACAAACTGTCATTCTTCAGAAAGTTCATCTGTTTGTGTTTGGCTAACTGCATGGAAAATAAAAGCTTTGTCATTTCTTGGTATTTTGTCCTCTCTCTCCAGTAGCATTCAGGTTGGTAATCCCTAACGACAACTCCATACTTGGCATTTCTATTTGAGTGTCATTTTCACTGATTGCAATGAAACTATATCCCGGAACATCCTAATGATAATAAATTTACAAAAATCCTAGATTGATGGCACACAGCTTATTGCTGGTCTTTGTCCTTTATGGCATCTACAAAATATGCAGGTCTGTTTTTCCTGCAGCTTAAGTTACACAATTACGTTTGACACTAAAACTCAGCAAAGTCCCCTACTTTTATGATCGAAAAAGTACTAGGTTAGGACATCTGGGTGGGGCACCTGACTGTGGCAGGTTGGCCCTGGCTGGATGCCACGTGCCCACCAAAGCTGCTCAGTCAGTCCCCTGCTCAGCTGGTCAGGGGAGAGGAAATACAAGGAAAGGCTCCTGGGTTCAGATAAGCCAGGAAGAAATCACTTGCCAATTACTGCTATAGGTGAAATAGACTCGACTTAGGGAAATGAGTTTTATATATTACCAATCAATTCAGAGTAAGACAATGAGAAATAAAAGTAAAGCTTAAAGCACTTTACCCCAGCCCCTCCCTTCTACTCAGGTTCAGCTTCACTCTCAATTTCTCTATTTCCCTCCCCCACCAGGGTAGGCAAATGGGGAGTGGGAATTGTGGTCAGCTCATCACAGAGGAAAGACTCCTCACATTCTTCCCCTCCCGTGGGGTCTCTCCCATGGAAGACAGTCCTCCACGAACTTCTCCTCCTCAACATGGCTCTTTCCCATGGGCTGCAGTTCTTCATGAACTGTTCCAGCATGGGTCCCTTCCACAGGGTGCAGTCCCTCAGGAACAGGCTGCCTCACTGTGGGCCCCCAGTGGGATCACAAGTCCTGCCAGCAAACCTGCTCCAGTGTGGGCTGCTCTCTCCACAGGCCACAGGTCCTGCCAGGAGCCTGCTCCAGCACGGGCTTCCCATGGGATCACAGCCTCCTTTGGCCATCTCCCTGCTCTGCTGTGGGCTCCTCCAGGGGCTGCAGGTGGATCTCTGCTCCCCCCTAGACCTCCAGGGGCTGCAGGAGCACAGCTGCCTCACTGTGGGCTGTACCTTGGGCTGCAGGGGAGTCTCTGCTCTGGCAGCTGGAGCAGCTCCTGCCCCTCCTCCTTCACTGACCTTGTGTCTGCAGAGCTGTTCCTCTCACACACTCTCACTCCTCTTTCCTTCTGCAAGAGTGCAGCAGTTTTCATCCCAGAAGTGCTGCCACTGTTGCTGGTGGGCTCAGCTTTAGCCAGCAGTGGGTCCATCTTGTATCTATCCAGTGTTAGCTCTGTTGGATGGGGGAGAAGCTTCTGGCAGCTTCTCACAGAAGCCACCCCTGTCATCCCCTGCTACAAAACCCTTCTCACACAAAACCAAGGATTGTGAATTGAGGAAATGGGCTCTCTGCCAGCTCTACACCAAGGCAGCATAGAGGAAGAAAATACTCATCCTGGTCGTTGTAATGATTAATGTACTATCCCTCTTCT
This sequence comes from Alaudala cheleensis, assembly GCA_013398995.1. Taxonomy (NCBI): domain Eukaryota; kingdom Metazoa; phylum Chordata; class Aves; order Passeriformes; family Alaudidae; genus Alaudala; species Alaudala cheleensis. The sequence goes on from VWYE01003294.1 coordinate 69,204, forward strand.
CAAGCCAGGAGATGAGGTTTGAATCACAGACAGCTGGTATGAAACAAAATTGTTTTGAAATAATTCCTTCCTACACAGTGGTATTAACCTTTGTTGATGGTGTCAGGGTATGATGAGTGGCTTGGGATGTTGCTTATCCCTTACACCCTCAGCTGCACTGAATACTTCTTGGCCAGTGATAATACTTTGTGCCCTTGAATGTAGTAAGTCTGTAATTTTATGAGAACAAAAGCTCACTTAGTAACAGTTTTGGAATACTGACACAACAGAAGTTAAGTTCTGAAACATGTCAATAACACATGATTAAAGCTGAGACCAGCCTGGAAGAAAAAAACATGTTTTTCCATGCAATGGAAATAAAAAAGCTTGATTTTCTAAGAAGTTATTTCACCTTGCCACTTTAACACCAGCTTCCTCCTTCCTGACATCCTCTATTATACTTTTTTCTAGTAAGTCTATAACAGTGTTTCTATTCACTCTGATCATGCAGTTCTCTTTTTGTGGGTTGGCCCCTGAGGAAAGAGGGCACCAGCTTTAAAAAAACATGTGTACTACAAATTATTGTCTCACTTGGGTAAGAGTGGACTTGTTTGGTCATTTGCCTAGAAACCAGGAGGCATAAGTTAAATTATCATCTTATTTTAGGAAAATCAGTCCCAAATTTCTTATGGCATGTAGTAATCTGGTCTAGAATTGTTCTCTAGTCCTCTTTTTTCCATTCTGGCTGAGAATGCAAGAGTTAAAGTGACAGAACAAAATATAAGCAGGACGGACTCTAACTATAGGTTCATCTTTAAGGAGCACGGGTGGAAAGCAATGAGGTTTGCTTGATCCTTGCTCAAATTTTCTCTTTACTTTAGTGGTAGCTTAATGTAAAATACATGAAGAGATCTGAGGGAAGGAAACAATACTTCAGAATATTAATGCAAAAGAATGTGCAAGATAGCCTGGATCTGAATGCAGATGTGAAAAATTAATTGCCTCTTAATTGGCAGGGTGGTTGAGACTGCTACAGAAGTTAAGGAAGAACATGAAAACCAAAGAGGTCTGCGTGACTGATCAGGAACTGTCTTCAAGCTTTGTCTAGCTTGCTCTGCTGGTGACAAATTCACAAGGAAATGTCAGAGACAGGCCAGTAGTTTTGTTTGGACAAAAGTCAGAAGGAAAGGTTTGAAGTTGCAGATTCTTTGGCAATCACTGCAGAGAAGACAGATAGAGCTGTCTTTTCAGTTGAATGCAGATTAGATTGTGGAGGGAGAATGAAAGAGGATCAAGTAAAGACCCCAGCAGAGAAAAAAGAAAGAGGACTGTAGAAGAATTGTGGAAGACAAAGGTAAAAGGAAAACTCTCCTGTTGTATGTGTCCCTACATGTGAGCATGCAGAAGGAAAGGGAGGCTGAGAAAGAAAAGACAGGGTAGGGGAAAAGGGACCAAATTACTTGCCTTTGCAATTTTTTTTTAGAGAGAAATAAAATACTTGGCAATTAATTGATATTTCACAAGTTGCATATTAAACATTGAAAGTCTGCATATAAGGACTTGAGGTGTTGTCATCCTGAAATTAGCCAACTATTTCTGTTTGTCAAATTAGACTTGCATAAGCATGTTTAACTTTCTTTTCAAAGAAATATCCTAAAAACATGTTACAAAAATGTTCTTGAGGAGCAATCAATAAATACTGTTTGTCTGAACACAGGTAAGAAAGCCAAAAAAGCTAGGTGACCTTAACTCTAGACTTACAACAGCTGTTTAATCTGGAATGTGGAAAACCACGTACACGTTTGTTTAGAACTCCATGAAATCCTGTGAACTTTTGCAGCTTAAATGTTTGAGTAAACAAACCTGCAAGGTTAAGAAGCGTGACAGCCGTGTATTCTCCTGCATGTGTTGAATTACACTAGGTTAGATATGAGAGGTAAATCTGATTGCCAAGACTGAAAAGATCAGCTAAGTACAAGCTACTTCTTACTGAGAGCCCTGCTAATGAAGGATTAAAAAAGCAGAGGTTACTGCGTGGGACATGCACACAGGAATCATTCCATTCAGGAAAAGCTGAACACAGCAAAAGACTGTGTCTGTATGGAAGCAGACTGTAAAAAATGAACTAAAAAAGGAATACAAAAGCAGCAGAAAGACCTAGAAGTGTCATCTGAATTTCATGGGACCTATCAAGGTTTAGCAGAACAACACAAACCCACAGAACTAAAGAATAATTCATGCTGGAGGACGTCTAATCCATCCTCTGCTGAAGGCACCCACGAGACCAGAACAAGTTTCTCTGGGTTTATCTATTCACAGCACGAAAATCTCAAAGGATGGGTACCACACTACATCTCTGAGGCAGCATGTTCCACTGCCTGACTGTCCTTAGGGTGAACAAGCAGTACCTGATACTCAGTGAGAACCTCTCTTATTTCAACATATGGCTGTTGTTTGTTGTCCTCCTACCATGCAGAGTCTGCTCTCATCCTTCCAGTGACTTCCCTGCAGGTACCGGAATACTGCCATCAAAATGGAGGCCTGTATTTTTCCTTTCTGTTTACAGCTCTACTGTCCCATTGTCACTGTCTGGCTGTAATCCAAACCCTTTCTTTTCTTGGGGAACTTTTCTGAATTTTAGGCTGTCTTTCTGATGCAGTAATTGCATATTAATTCTATGATGTTTATTGTCCATTCTCCATCTTGGAAGCAAATGAAAAGTGTGAAAGGAAGAGGAAAATTCCTTCAGTCACATTTGGCTAAGTGTGAACAATCTAGGAAAAAAAGAAAAAAGCACTTGACCTACATGAAAAAGGGTATGCCAGCACCAACCTAATATGAATGTTTATATTGCTATAAAAGGAAACAAAATTGAAATAGATCATGAAAATGAATTCTAATGAGCTACTGCTGTTTCTTCAAAAACAGTCTTAACATGATAATTTTGTTTAATTTTTCTGGAGTAAGTTTTAATAAATAAAAAATTTCATCAACTTCCATAGAACTGTCAGCTAGGACAGCAAACAGACTTAAACCCCTACCAAAATACTAAAAACAGTTTTGTGTGAGACAAGTACGAAGTCATATACTGATACAGAGTTATTCTCCTTGTTACACTGTGTATTTCGACTTCCCTCTGTTGGTATAGTCTGTGTATGGATGCGGTTAGAAATCCACTTTGTTGCAAATAAACTAGGTGGTCTCAGTCCAGAGGATAAAACAGACTCAGCAAAGACTGTGAGCCAGCCTGTGGGCTCTCACACACTCAGGACAAAAACTGATAATGAAACATCCTTTAAATCAGGGATTTTGTTATAGACTCAGGAAAGGATTGCACATTTTGACTGGTGTCATATTATGAGCCTTCCCTAGCCAGTTTGGGATGTACATTCCAAAAACTGCACAAGAACAAGTAGCAAAAAAATCCCTAACAACCTACTGCTAAATCAAAACCTATTCAAATTTTGTGTGCAGAAGAAATAGTTCAAGAACATTTTGTGCTTAGGGAAAAAGCAATTCTGAAGTCAACAAGACAAGAAAGAGCTTGGCCTGATGCAGCTGCCTGTCATTACACACGAAAAAGATTAGAATAGGTGGCAATGCATTTTTCTCTGTCATTTTCATGAGAGATGCATGTTCCCAGCTCCCATCTGTTAATGTCACTGTCTCCTGTTAGAGGAGATACCACATGGCCTCCTGGGCTGTTAGAAAAAGACTGTTCAATAACATCACTGACAACAACTGTTCAGGTTTACAGCTATTGAAATGAATGCAGTTATATCAATAACAAATTATCAGTTTATTGTTCTTAGCCCCTAAGGCTGGAGATTCCTCCCCAAGGCCCTGGGTGCACATCCACAATTCTCTTCATGGTGGCAGTGGCAAAAGGCTGATGTTACTTCCTCAAGGATGGATACAATTAAGGTTGATGTGTAGAGAAAAGACACCTTGCCCTTACTCAGCAACAGAAAATAAAATAGGGTTTTGAAATTCTCATATGCTTTCCCACTTTTTTTTTTCCCTTTTTGGTTTTGATTATGCAAGGCATAAGCCTTGAAGTTCCACTGATGTTGTTTTTGCAAGGGGATGCAATGCCCTCTTCATCACACTACATGAATATACAAGTACCTTGTGAATACTTGGGAAAAACTAAACAAGTTCCACTCTGACTCAGAATGTATTCTAGATAATGGGCAAAGTAGTATCTTTATTTTAAATAAAACTATGCTGTTTATATGCAATAATTCTGGAAACAGGCTTAGAAAATTTCTAATATTATAATGCAACAGAGCTCCAGTAGTACCTTGAGTAATTAAATTGATTTGAAGATAAAAAAATTAATCTCCCTATTTTTGTGTATAAACAACTAAAATGAAGACCTGAAAGCAAATTCTTAGGAGTGTCCCCTTCATGACAATAAATAGACCAATAAGATCTCTTGGGATTCCTTTCTTGAGGTATCTACCTTTCCTATTTTTGAATGTCAGTAACTATGTATTTATTCCTTCCATTCTCTGGTTACATTTTCCTATGCTATATTTTCTGAAAAGGCACTTATTGCATCAGCTGGTCTAATTTTTCAGATGCTTCCCCTTACTCAGATAAATAAGGAGGAACTTTTAATACAAGTAAATGGAGAAATTCCCCATTTCTTGTAGTAAATAGCTGATTTCAACTCCATGGAGGCAATTCCAATAAAAAAATTAATTAGTTAATACAGCTTACAATTTTCCCTGACAAATTTCAGAAAAGCTTCATAACTTCTCCCACACCTCACCAACTGTACACAAATTACCATTATTTCCATCTTCTATGATGGCAAATATTTCACAGTGAGTGAAATACGTTGAATACAGCTGAAAATAAAACTCAGAAGGTTATTTCACTATCAAAGCTTTTATGACTATATGTATTTTTTCCTGTTTAAAAAAAGAAAGGTGAAGTAAAAACATAACCTTTCCTTAAAAAAACTTTTTTACCAACTTTTGCAGTCTGTTTCTAGGATGATGTATAGTTAGGTTTTTAAGGATTAGAGTGAACTCGTGCAAACTGTCTTTGCAGGGCATACTATTCTTAAATGAGCTGCTAACAAAAATAATTTGTGTAACATTGCATTTTTACATTTTATTTTTCAGACTTCATGTTGAGATGCATTCCTATAGCTAACACCTTACAAGCTGAGAAGGATCAAGCAGAAAATCACAAACTAAGAAGGAGTTTGGAAGAAGTTGCAGAAGAAATAACTCTTGATGAAAGTATTCTTGGAAGCTAACAATGATGACAGTGAGTGTTTCACAAAAACCTCTACAAAAGAATTAAACCTAAATATCACAAAATTCAGATCATAAATTTAAGCCTTTGTTGCCTGTCCCAGCAAGATGAAGTATTAGCTTGTCCCTTATATTTTTTTTTTCTATGCTGTGGAAAGAAGTGAAAGACAAAGTTTATGTTGACCTAGAAGTATTTGATGGAAAGAACAGCAACAATGATCTTGACACAGGATAGCACCAAAGAGCCTCAGGTTATGGATGGGGTTTGTAAGTAACTGCAGCAGGGCTGAACAGCCCTCAAGGGTGAGGACAAGGTGCTTAAATGCTCTTCAAAGAAATTAAGGGCCTGAGTGCACTGACTGCAGGAGAAGAGGGGGAAGCAGGAAAAGAAGCTTAGTTTAAGCAGATTCTATGCAGGAGCTGTTTTCAGTAGCTGGATTTTTCTGTAAGGAAAAGGAGTCTTAATATTTTTAACCATTACTGTGTGCATAAAATATAAAATCCCAGGTGTCATTTTTGCAGCTAGAGAGGAGGCACTGCTGAATTTGAAACTTTGACAGCTTTATGCTTTGCTGTGTCCACATGCCCTAGATAAAAGTAAGTGCTATTTACTTAAACCATAAGCTGACTACTGACCACACTCAGAGTTCCATTAATGATTTACACATCCAGGAAAGGAAGCCCTCATATATATGTACATCAGCACTGAAAAGCAAATTTTTAATAAATTCTGTGGCCATGGGGTAATAAAGAAAGTATTTTCTTTCACTCTGTGACTCTACAGAAGCACCAAAACCCTGCTCAGCCACAAAACATTCGTCTGCCTGGTCTCACCAATCTGAGCTGCTTTATAGGAAAGCAAGCAGCCCTGCTCCATCACAGGACAACGTGCAACAAAGAGGTAAGAATGGCAAGAAACCACCAGCTTGTCTTGGTTATCCCAATGCCCTATTGGCTAAAAGAGACCATCTAGACAAACACAATTCTGGAAGCAAAACAGCAGATCAAATTAAGGAAGCCATGGGGGAAAAGAGCAAGAAAAATCATGTAGAAGGGAGATGTAGATAAAAAAGTATACTTGACACTAAGAACTGAGGTTGATTGTAGCCTAAAAAATGACATGAAAAAGTAAATCTCAGCATCAGGGAATTCTGTGCTGTAGATGCAAACTTCAGTCCTTCGCACAACAGAAAAGAAGACTGCTGCCTAAAGCACCGAGCTGAAACGTGTTCAGCCTAAAAAATTACATGTAGCGGTAATAATTGGTGTGGGTTTTACATTTTCAAAAGATATTAATATCATAAAATATATGAAAGGTTTTTAGGTTTTATGCAACCAGTAGGGGATTAGGTCACAAATGCATTGATCCATTCAGCTTAATCAATTTTTTCTCAAAAATCACTGAAGATTATGCAGAGAAATACTGTCTCAGTGCAAGAACTCCTTCAGCTCTGATGTTTGCCAAACAGGTGACCATGAAACTACATAAAATACTGATGAACAAACAAACTTGATATTTCATAACACATTTCATTTTTGTAGCCAACATATTTCATTTTTGTAACCATGACATGTGAAATTTCAAGCATTCTTCTTTCCTATGGAGAGCCAGCATACACAAGATATGAACAAAAAACATGGGCAAGCTGCTAAGAGAAAAAAGGTTACTTTTAAATAAAGTTGGCATCATTGGAGACAAAGTACTCAAGTCACTGGATGCCTCCTCACCTTCCTAAAAGCCTTGGAAGTACCAGGATCCTGTTAACCATGGTTTTATTTAAACAGGACTATAAATAAGGGATGAACTAGGACTCACACAATATGTGTGTACTGATATGTACATACATATGATATATATGATTCTAGACACTCCAGGTCATTTAAAAATTTATCCTCTTCTATTCTGCTTGAATATGCTGATACTCTTATTAATGACACTACCAGCAAAAATATGGATCTTATCTAAAATACTTATTATTAAGATTGCTGTGATGCAAGATCAGGATATCTGATCTTAGATGAAGATATATGTATCTATATACATATATAGAGAGATAGGTAACTGAGCTTCAATTAAAATAACAATGGCTTCCTATAATAACTACTTCATCATATATAATGATGAAACAAAGAGCTTCTGTTGCCTGATAAAGCATATTTACAAAGTCCTGAAGAGGAAGATATATTAATTAGGTTTGTTTCCACTTGTCCAAACTTTTTTTCGACTTTAGATCCCAAATATTGATTTTATTCCCCTGTGTTACAGGTTGTACATGTAGGAGGAAAAGCTGCAGCAAAGGCAGGGGACAGAGGCTCAGCAGGTGCATACAGGCAAAGACTAAGTCCCTCCTGCAGCTCCTGCTGCAAATGCTGTCCAAAGAGAAGAGGCATCCAGCTTGTGAGGCAGCTGGGGTTGCCAAAGAGACTGGTACCTGAGAGGGAGATTTGTGCTCTGTTACTGCTACACTTTTACATAGGGCTGGACTTGATGATGCTGGAGGGCTTTTCCAACCTCAGGGATTCTGTGATTCTATGATACAGCTCCCACTGTTAGATCTACAAATCTGAAGGACACAATAAGAAATTACTTTGGGTCAGGAGTGCTCCCAAACAATGAACGTATTTTGTAACTGGGAAAAGAGGAACTATGCTGTTGGTATGAACTAGCCATGTTTTTAGCATGCTAAATAGAGCCAGTCTTTCTAGACATTCCAGGTCATTATTTAAAAAGTCATCCTCTTCTATTCTGCTTGATTTAACTGATACCTAATAATGAGACTACCAGGAAAAATATGGATCTTATCTAAACTACCTATAATTAAGATTGATGTGATGCAATATTAGTGTATCTGATATTAGATGAATATTTGAAGGAGAAAAAATTTAATTTTGATAAAGCTTGGCTTAAATACACATCTTTAAAGTGTCTTAAAGTTTGTATAAATATTTTTTTGAGAGAGAGCAACAGCTATTTATTAATAGTACATTTAAACAGTGAATAACAGTTATTTCCTGGTTCTATTAAAACCAGAAATTCTCTTTCTAACCCACTCTCCTTTAAATTAAGCTAGATATTACAACCCCATGTGACAAAAGAAGCACTGGATTTGAAGTACTCTTACACAAGAAGAGTGGGTGCACCAACTGGAGCTCAGACACACTCTAATAATGACGCTGCAAGAAGCCCAAGTAGACTGTAAGACTACGTGTATAATCTGAAAAGTGTCTGCAGCAACTATTGTTGAATGAAAATGAAAAATGAAAAATGGCAACCCTAAATGAATAGGGAAAAAAATTACCAGGAATATATACAGTGAACACATATATTCAATTTCTTCAGAAACTCTATTAGATGCACATTTACTCCTTCTGTGACATTGCCAGAATCCACTCTTAATACTGAATACCAAATTCAGTACTAAAATTTTCCATGAATCCTGAAGAAGATCTCCATCTTTGAATCATAACATAAAATTAATTCCAAAACAAAAGACATTGGTGCTTTCATTTTTTCCCTTGTATAGTGCAAAGCCTTGATTCATTTCTTTTTTAGTTCAATCTTTCAGTGTCTGTGAATAAAAGCCCATGATTTTTCCATTGAAAGAAGGATACAGAAATTACTCTGGTGGTTGCCAACTACAGGCAATTAAGTCAACTAAACTTTGTAGTTTTCTCATAAAGAATCAGCAATACTGAGCTTTGTTTTTAATCAATCCCTTAACACTACTAAGTCACAGAGAAAAAAATTAATATGCATTCTTCTTTTGTAAATTACTGCACTTTCTCTAATCATTATCGCTAAGCATGGCCATAATAAAAATATGGCAAGCAGTCATTTAAGTTAAATATTGAGTTTTTTACCTTCTATATCAACCCCATGGATACAGTAATCTCTTCTGTTCTGCATTGTCCATATTCACTATATGCAGACAAATCTCACTGAATTTAGCATCAGCAGAAGATACACATCTGACTTCTACTACAGAGTAGTCTTCTGCTTCATTGGGCAAAATATAAAAACCACACAGAAGTCAAATTAACAGTTTTCAATGAAACAGAATGCCTGAAAACCTCAAACAATTAAAGAAAGCCAAAATTAGAGTTTGATATAAGATCAAGAGACCCTGATCTCACTGCCACTTATGCCAACATTAATTAGAATTATTCTAGCATAAGAAGTAGCAACACATATTCAAACAAGAGTAAAAATGTGATGTAAGAAAATGCCTCACAAATTATGAAAAAAACCATGTGAAAACTGCACACATAATAACACATTCACTATCATCCTTGAAAACAAAACTGTTAAGTATTTGCTAATTAGAGTGGCATCTCAAGCAAGATTTTAAGCTAAGCAAGTTCTTTTCAAATCATCAACCTCTTTCTCATTCTGAAGAATGGTAACTCACAAAAGTTAACTGTGGAGCAATTATTTGTGTAATGGTTTACCAAGGGAACAGCAGCTTCAATACTTTTCTTTCAAGATTGGCCACACTTTGAATAATTGCCATAGCTGTGTTGCATTTACTTGACAAATAAACAGAACAATTCCTGCCAGTTCAAATCATCAGTACTTGGTTTCCACATACTCATTCAATGTTAGGGTTCCTATTTCTTTATTTGTGTTTACAAATATTTTACATCACAACACCTGTGGTCTAGGATCAAATTGCACCTCAAATTCAATTCCATTTTTCTGTAATGGTATAGCTGTCTTCTACTGTAGCCTTGTGGATGTGTAAACACACTGTAGCCATTGGTGACAACATGCAGCACGCTGTCCTGACTTTGCAAGTCTGCAGTACTGAGGCTTCTCGGGCTTACTTTGAATTTTTCTGGGTCTACCTTCATGTTTTGCAGGGCTTGTTTAGGTGAAGAATTTATTTTTGAATTTATTTAAGATTTTGTTTATATTTTTCTATTTTTATATAGAATAGTAATACGCAGTTAGTCTGATATGATGAAATATTTAATAATGGCACAATGACCCAACCTAGTAGAATACAAGCCTGGTCTGATGTGTGAATAAGGACAGAGGGTACAAAGCAAAGTCAGACATGAAAAGGAATTATAAGAAATGGGTGGCAAACTGACCCAATCCAAGGTCTGTAAACTACTTACCTGTTAATGCATCCCCACAATAAGCTGAGCAAAATGAAAACAACAAAGAACAGTATCTGAAATATAAAAAACCCCAAAAGTAAACTAAATCATCAGACCAATGAGTAAATAGCCAGGTGCAGAAGATTAGCAAACATAGAAAAATGGCTCAAAGTTTATCCTAGGAAAGGAAATTAAGAAAGCAATAACCTATTCCTCCTAGTGGAAAACAGCAAGTGACCACAACATTTATATTTCACTCCTCTGAAAGATCTGAAGTACTCATTTGTCTGCTGCATTGCTCCCCTTTCACCTCTGCCTGAGGCAGACCTGATCATTCCATCATACTGTACACAAGAACAGAAAGCCATGGCAAACACAGTGACATCATATAACTAAATATTTCAGATAGGACAGAGATACACAGGTCATCACAAAGAACTTCTGGTTTGTGGGCTTTATTTACCTGCCTTTGAAGCATGGGGTTTTTCCATTGCATGTATATAGAATTGCCAAATGTACTTGCATGAGAAGAGGAGGCGAGAGATGTTTGTAATATTTACATATGGAGCTCAGAATACAGATTCAGTTCTAAACTTATTCAATGTAATGTTTTCTTATGTGCACATTCTTCTGCTGGAATTGCTTATAGTCAGTGATCTGTTTCAGCATTAATTCCTAATATTCTTCATAATGTGTAAGCCAGCCTTTAGCTACAAGACATTTGTTGGTCTGGACTACTGACTAATGCATAGTTTAGTGTGATGTTGCTACAGCAATTGAAAATAGGAAATTATATGTCATATATCATTTACACATTACTTAGAACATACAGCTTTCTAAAAGCCATTAACCAGACGGAGGTGCTGTGATGGAGAAGAGAAGGATATTTTAAGGCATTCTAAAATATTTTCCATTGTTCTGGAGGACTAGGGAAGTAAATCAAAGAAATAAACAGCACAAATAAGAGAGCCTTCACCTCTAACATGACACCAGCATTTCTCAGGGTCCAGTTGCCAGAAGAACACATTTCTAGATCAGGGACAAACATTAGACTTTCTAATTCAGTGTTTGTGGACCACATCATGGTGTGAAGATATTTTTGTAGACCACGTGTTGCCCATAGGAAAACAGCTACTCTCTGAACGAAAGCTTGAGAGAATTTCAAAATGGGGTCTTGGTCTTCTTCCAGTGGACTTCCTTAGCAAACACATGAGTGTTCATTAAAGTAGTCTTGGTCCTCCAAGACAAGTTAATTACCTCTCATCCTCCCTGCAAAGATACGAACTAGTATGAAAATGAAACCAGTATGTGTTTGTGTGGTGTTAGTGGTGGTGATGGATAAATTTAGCAGACAAATTGGGACAATTCAAATTGGCAAATTTCATGATTTAGTGAAGTTATTTATGCACTGAGTTTGAGAGTGATCTTGAAAACATGCAGTAATGTCACAGCGAATAGAAAGTACCCATGATCGGGTTAAAATTCTAGATTTACCAAATGGGTGCACATTTTGGATACAAAAGTAAACAAAACATCTGGGAATGAGTCTGGGGATATTTTCCAGACCACAGCAGGAAGATTAATGATCTAAGTCTGTGAGGCTAAAATGGAAGCTTACTGAGGGACTGGATAAGGTTTTGATTTAAGAAAAAAGGAGAAGAAAGAAAAGCAGTAAAACAATCTATAGAGTGGATAGGCCAGCTGCTCATTGTCAAAAAGGGTGTAATTCTTTGCTTATGTATAAACACTAGAGAGTTTCATAATTATGTAAAAAGGGAACATTTTGTACTGCCAGCAAGAGAAGAAATTCTGTAAGCAATGGAGGATGCCCAGTCTTTTTCTGCATCTGAAGTACCAGAGGGTTTCTGGCATTTATATTTAGAAGAGAGGCAAGTTTCTGCACGTTCAACACACTCCCTGAGAGCACCAAGTAGTAAAACCTCTTGAGTGCCCAGTGCTTACTATATTTTCCACAGCATCTCCCTGCACAAAGGAGAGAGAACATGCTGCAATATGTCATTTTGGGGCTAGTGACAAAAACAACATTAATCCAGCTGGACTCCAGCACCTGCCTAATTTTATTTAAGACATCTGTGCAGATAGGTCCAAGTTTTGAAAATGCCACCTATTATGCAGATATCAGTGTCTACAGTCCATAAATGGACTGCTAAAAGTGCAAAACTAAAGGAAAGAGACTGATCCAGTGCAACTGGATGAGGAGTGGAGAGGAAGAACTCTACTTAAATGTCCTTGAGCCTATAACTGTGCATGAATTCATCACGGTAATGTGATGGAGAAAAACACAAGAAGGTCTGTAAATACCTTCCCAGAAGGCAGAGGCAAAGCTCCTATTCACTCAGCTCCTAGTACCCTTTTACTGTGTTTCAAATAAATCTTCCACAGACATCAACTCATCTAGGTTTGTAATTCAAAAACAGAGAGGTACAATTACCAGCTAAATCCATCCAGCTGGGACACTCCTTCTTCCTTCTGGCAAGGCATATTAATGCTATTGAGCTTATTGGCTCCTACCCATCCTTTGCCTCACAGAAAGAAATCCCCTTACCTCTGGAATGATCAGTCTGACAAACTTTAGCCAACCATGAAAAGCAGAGCTGCAGGAAGTCTGTTTCATTATCACCTAATGCAAAGGACAAAGATTCAAGAGAGTGAGATTGATCATAGCTCTGGAAGAAAGGCACCCTTAGGGATGCCACAAAGATGGGGCACCCTCCTGAGTCAGTGGTTCCGGAGCACCTGATCTGTGCTAGCACCATGCCTAGTCATGCTCTTACAGTGAAATCTCCTCTGCAAGGCTTCCTGAATGTGTTTTGAGTCACTATGGAAAAACACGTGTGCTAGCAAGCAGACACATGCAAGGCTGTCAGAGATGCTCTGGCCAAGTGGAGGAGGCTGATTAGAACTACAAGGACTGGCAGCTTTGCCCCATGCTTTCTCCAAAGAATTATTTCAGATGGAGGCCATGGACCGTGTCCTATCATGCCATCTTTTCTTGTAAGGCATTCCACACTGCAACCATAAACTCTTCACTCAAACACTTCTCCCATCATTCTGCCTGGGAAAGGGAGCCCTGGCTTTGAGTCAGTGCTTCACAAGCTGCATTAAAGGCAGGCCAGCAGGGTCCTTTAGAAGACAGGGCAGCACCAATTGCTTATGCTAGAAAAAGCAGAGGAAGAAGCAGCGCAGTAGAACTGGACCACATAGCTTAAGGACTGAAAGGGGGAAATATGGTTGTCATTCTTGGGTCTCTAATGACTTGCCAGCTATTATAGAAGCTGCTCATTTGGTCTCGATAGAAAAAATCACTAATAGGAAAAGTCTGGGCAGCAATAAAAAAAAAAAAAAGAGAAAGAAAAAGAAAAAGAAAAAAAAAACGAAAAAGAAAGAAAGAAAAAGCAGCAGCAAAAAAGCCCTGCTGCCACAAGCTATTGGAGTAAAATCTCATTCAGATGCAGCCAAATGTTCTTTGTGCCCCATTAGACTGCATCTTTGGCAGAGAATTTTCTTTCATACAGAAATGAAGGCTATCTAAGCATTATTGTCAAATCCAAGGAAGCCCCCTTGCTTATCATAAAAAGACTGAAATCAAACCAATGAAAAATCCATTTTTAAAAATGAGATGGGTGATCTTGGCTGGTCGCCAAACAACCAGACATTCTCTCTTATGCCCCAATTCAACAAGTCAGAAGGGAAAATTAAAAAACTGGTATGTTGAGAAAAAGAGGGGGAAATCACCCACCACCAAAATAGATTAAATATGGGTAATTTAATTTGATTTATTGCCAATTTAATAGATTTGGATGATGAAAAGAAACAAAGACAAAATTAAAATAATACCTTCTTTCTCATATCTTTTTTCCCCAGCCTCAACCTCACTTTTTCACTCATGGAGTCCTTTACTCCCCCCTCTCTAAGCTGGATGAGGGGGAATTGGGGAATGGCGAATTGTGGTCAATACACTTAGTTCATCTCTGTTACTCCTTCCTGTGCTTTTCCCCTGTACTGTTCCCCTGCTCCAGCACAGGTTCTTCCCTAGGGCTGCAGTCCCTCAAGGACTGCTCCAGCATGGATCCTTCAGGAAAAGCCAACCTGTGCCAGCGTAGGTCTCTCCTCTGGCTGCTGTGTGGGTATCTGCCCCAACATGGTCTCTCCCACAAGATGCAAAAGAACACCTGCTCTGATGCCCAGAGCACCTCCTCCCTCCTCTCACATGCTGGTGCTCACACTGCTGTTTTCTCACGGTGTTTTTCCATTACTCCTCACGCTGCCATGCAATGTTTTACCCTCTCTTAAATATGCTTGGTGGTGTTCTACAATGTAGAACTGTGGAGCTTGCTGTGTTTGGCACAGAGCAGTCCCTGACTTATCCTCACACAGGCCACCTCTGATGCTGACACTGACACCTGCATCCAGTACATCCTCTATATTTGGGGATGTGAAGGCAGTAAAGTCTGTTCTGGCTGTCTGGCTCTATCTCTTTTCTGTCTGAAGCTATGAAAATATGGGGAGGAGGATGAAAAAAAATTTGCAAGGGGCGAAGAGAGCAGATTTAGAGTCTCAAGACCAGGTAAAAGACAAGGCAAGAACAGTCATGGTGCTGCAAAACTTAAGCATGATAGTTTCCTCATAGACATCTGATTTTGTAACCAAAGTTAGTCTTAGGCTTGGCAACAGCTTAGATGAGGGCCAGGAGACACAAACAGTCAGGGCTATTGTACTTTACTGTCCTTTCACAGACTGCAAAGCATTTAGCTGATTTCCAGTATTTTTTCCAGGCTTTCATCAAGTTGATTTTATGGGTAATATCAGTAGGCCTTAAACAATCTGACAGTGCAACCTGGTAACTGGTACAAAGCTGTTATCAGAATATGGAGGCATTCCATAGGAGAGCAGAGCTGAGCACAGGCAATAAGAATCAAGGTCAGAACATTCATTTCTTGACTGTGAAGTTCTGTATGAGACTAAGTTAGCATCACAACCTACAGGAAGACATTGAAGTCCTGAAATATGTAAATCTCACTGCTTCATGGAGTATATAACAAAGCTGAACACTGACTGTTGATAGTAGCTGGTAAGCTACCAGAGTCTGATGCAATGTTGTCAGGACTTCTCCAGAGAACAACTATAGTTATATATTTCTTAAAAAAATCTCTGGTGCAGCAGGTAATGCTGCCTCTGCGGAAGAAGGAGTGGTGTTTGGACAGCAATCATCACAGAAATGCAGAGTTAGTGGATGAACTTGAGCATGATTGCTGCAGGAAAAGTTACAGGATCAGAGTTTGCCAATGGTAAAATAGCTCCAAACCTTTAATGAGTACCTTGTGGTCAAATGATGCCTCTTGTCTTCTCCGTCAGTAACACCCAGAAACATCTCTAAAAAGGCAGAATGGCTAATTCAGCTAATTCAGAGTGCATGGAAAAAGGTCCAGAAGGACTCTTCATATTCCCAAATTAATACTCCATTACTAATACTCCAACACCTGAAAAATGATGTGGTCTATCTGCAGATGCTATTAAAGTCACAAAAACAGTGTGCTCAAGTATTGGAGGAGACTGAATTCAAGAAAATGTTCTTTCCTTTTATTAAGTCTTTCCACGGCTTTTCATGGCTTCAGCTTCTCCTCTTAAGCACTGGGACAGCATCTGAATGGTCTGAAAGCAATGGTTCTTGGATTACCTCACCCTAAAAAGCCCATTTACACACACCCTTTCTCTAAGCCCCATCATTCCCTGAGAGCAAGTGAGGGCATCATCTTCTCCAAGATAACTCTTCAGGACCTGAGACTGTTCCAATGAGAATACCACCTGACAAGTACATGTCCTGTTTCCTTAATCCAAAAAATTTTTTCTTTAGTGTTTTTTTTTTCCTTATTTAATTCCAAGACCCGACAAGTGTGTCCTTCTGGCAGAATCTTTGAAGTGCATCATTATGGAGAAAGCACATCCCTCAAATGCTTTGTTGAAAGATGTTAAGACACTGGATTGTCTTCAGTTTTAATTCTCACAGGTCCTTTAAAGCTTGATGAATGCCCACAGTAAATTCACAAAATCCAATCTGAAATAATTGTACTTCACAGACATAAGTATATGCAGTCTTCATAAAGTCATTACATTCTTCACAGATCATTGTTCAG
This sequence comes from Alaudala cheleensis, assembly GCA_013398995.1. Classification (NCBI taxonomy): domain Eukaryota; kingdom Metazoa; phylum Chordata; class Aves; order Passeriformes; family Alaudidae; genus Alaudala; species Alaudala cheleensis. The sequence continues at coordinate 85,711 of VWYE01003294.1, forward strand.
CAGTCCTCTATGCATCACCCTGTTTTCCTGACCCAATGAAATTTAAAACTGGAAAAACTCATACTTACATGCAGAAAAGAGGAACAGCTGCAGACATGGCTCCTGCTCATAAATTATCCTGTTCCAGCCCTCTGCCATGGGCAGGGACACCTTCCACTAGACCAGATTACTGAAAGCCCCATCCAAACTGACCTTGTACACTGCCAGGGATGGGGCATCTACAGCTTCTCTGGGCAACCTGTGTCAAGGGTTTCACCATCCCCACAGTAAAGAATTTCTTCCCACATGCAATCTAAAGCAACCCTCTCTCAGTTTGAAGCCATTTTTACCTATTGTGTCACTACAAACCCCTGTGAAAAGTCCCTCTCCAGTTTTCTTATAGCCCCTTTAACTGAGAGATGCTTTTAGGTCACTCTAGTGCCTTCTTTTGTTCCAGCTGAAAAACTGCAACACTTTCAGCTTGTCTTCATAAGAGTGGTTCTTCGTCCCCCTAAACATCTTGTGTCTCTCCTCTGGGCTCACTCCAACAGGTCCCTGTCCTTCCTGTGCTGGGACCCCAGAGCTGGATGCAGAGCTCCAGGTGGGGGTTTCACCAGAGCAGAGNCGTGTCCCTCTCATCAACAATGATGTTAAACAGTGAAGGTCCCAACACTGAACCCTGAGGGACACCACTTACCACTGATCTCTGTCTGGATATTGATCCTGCCAGTTCCTTATCCACTGAATGGTCCATACACCAAATCAAGGTCTTTCCAGGTCTGAGACAAGGATGTGGGGAACAGTGTCAAATGCTTTACACAAGTCCAGGTAGAGGATATTGTGCCAGTCACTCTTCCCTTATGCACCAGCATTATAACCCCATTGCAGAAGGCCACCAAATTTGTCAGGTGTGATTTGCCCTTACTGAAGCCTTGCTGGCTGTCACAAATCCCCTCCGTATTTTCCACGTACTTTAACATAACTTCCAGGAGGATCAGCTCCATGATCTTGCCGTACACTAAGGTGAGACTGGCCAGCCTGTAGTTTTCAGGCTCTTCCCTTTTCTCCCTGCTTTGGGTTATGCTCCTCTTTTTTCACAGTCAGTGGGAACTTTACTGAACTGCCACTGCTTCTCAAATATGGTGGTTAATGGCTTAGACACTTCATCTGTCAGTTCCCTCAGGACCCACACACGTGTCTCATCCAGCCCCATGGACCTGTTCACCCTCAAGTTCCTTAGATGTCCTTGAGCCTGATTTTCTCCTACAGCAGATGTTTCTTCATTCTCCCTGTCCCTGCCTTTGCCTTTTGAAACCTGGGTGGTGTTGCTGGAACACTTGCTCATGACTCAGGCGAAAAACAAGGGTGGTGAGTACCATGATAAGGTCATGTCAAATCTGATTGTCAATTTACAGGAACAATTTGGAGGCAGCGATCAATAGATATTTGCAACTGGTTTAGAGAAGATATTTAAAGATTATGAAAGATGCTTTGACCCTAACTGACAAAAGCGAAATCAAAGACTTTGTATTTCAAAGTGAAAACTTATTTCATCACTGTAGAATGGTGTGAGTTGAGTTAGACAATGAGAGATGATGATCAAAACCCTTTGATTCTTACTTATATGAGGGGGAAGAGGAACAAAGAGAAAATTGAAGAAAAACACTTAGAGGTTAGTATACCTCCATTTAGAGGTATTCCTGTGGAAATAGAGGCAGACATCTTCACCACATTCAGGAGGTCTTCTAAATTTTGTCTTACAGGAATCTTACAAAATCCAGAATAAAAAGTTACCTTTGCCTATATATTCAAATCTCATGCACAGGGACAGTGAATTTGAAGAGGTATATTTTCATCCTTAGAAGCATTACAAAAAAGTGGGACTGTTTTAAATTTCATTTAAAATGTCTGATGGACTTAAAGCAGCCACTAGTCTCACTGTTCTACCCCTAGCAGTTGACATAATCTTAAACTGGATCTGAGTGAAAAGGAAATGGTTTTGATACATACATTACTTATTAAATAAGATTTAATAACAGACACATAGTGTACAAATTTTTAGAAAATTAAATATCCTCCTAAATATGTCTTCCTTAGATATATTTTAATTTTATTCCTTTTTTAGGTGTTTTCTGATTGTAGTGAAAAATGATTGATCAACCTATACATGTAGACTGAAAAGAATGACTCAGGTATGACCTTTTTTGTTCTCCCATCACTATCTAGCCTTGGCTGACTTGCAAGATACTGGAACAGATTGTTCCAGATCGCTCTGGAATCAATCACACTGACTCAGGATGGCAGGCAGCATGAAGGAAGAATTACATCAGGGATATTCTCTAAGACTAGGTCAGGACTGCTGATGGAGAGATGCATAATTATTTACTAAGTGATGACAGTGGAATTTTAAAACTGTGCCCTTTTTTAATGTGGACCAAATATAGTTTTAATACGTTAAAGGCAGAATAAATATTAGAAAATCTTCTGTAAAAATTAGGTCAACAGAGAGCTCTGATCACCCAAAGACATTTCTAAAGACCAAGTATATTATTTCAATTTACTTAAGAGATTAATTCCACTATGCTATGATGACAAGTACATTCTTTTGAAAGGCCAGAACATTTAAATGTAAGCTGGTTTTAGATCCCATTTTTCTTTAAATATCATTATGAATTATTCATCATTCATTAACCATGTCATAGTCATGTCTTTTACTAATTGAGTGGGAGATAAAACCAGAACTTTTCAAACCTATGTGTTTATGAGAGACTGAAATGGTCAATGGCTTAAACATTGGTAAAATAATTGAAGGATTTTTGCCCACTATTGCAAACTGCAAAGAAGGAGCTCATCTGACCACTGAAGCCCACTCTTCCCCAAATACATCTACTAACTGGAATTTGGACTTGAGATAAGATAAAGGGGTTATACTATTGTCCAATCAGCCTAGGTCTGAGGAAAAGAATGTGTCTACAAATTATTCTGGAAGAGAGACTGGGATTCTGATGGCTGCTGATGTGCAGTAACCACCCTGGTGCAGAGGGCAGCACAGCCCAGCTCAGGCTACAGCTGGGTGTTGAGTGAGACACAGAAAGGAAAACCCCTGAGGTTGGCCCTGTCTCTTTGTCTTTACTCAAAGGAACTCAGCTGTGATAATCCCTGCCAGAAAGTGCAGCCTGAAGGTATTAATCTCTGGTGATGGGTCATGATGGACTCAACTGTACTGACACCATAGGCATGGTAACACCTTAGAAGGTGTCAAAGACTCCAGAGACATTACCTCATTCAGTGTGAAACTCCTCACCCAGAGAAGGTACCTGGGCATTCTTACCTGAACCTAAGCCAATATAAACCCATTAGATTTTGAGTTCTGTGGATTTCTCTTGGGATTACTCCCACCACCCAACAAATCCAGTCTGCAATCATCATTTTGATAAGATTGTGGCCGACAGATATGGAAATTCCAACAACCAAGACTTGTCACAAGGCCTTCAGGTGGTGAGATCTTCTACTCTCATTGTTTCCTTTTCTTTCTTTTCCATGTATGTTTCTTAAGTGATATTTTAATTTTTTATGTTATCATATTATTATAGGTAATAATAACCAAAAGGCTACATTCCTACTTTCAATTGCAACCAAACTGTTCTAAATAAACCCTACATGTATAAGTTTACAAACACCAATCATTCCCTCTAATCTGCCCCAAGGGATCTGTTCACAAGAACCTGTGTTACTCCCCTGTGTGGAGGTGGGTCATCACAGTTTTCTCTTGTTTTATATGTGTGGGGTTTTTTAAAGGCTTTATGAATCTAAAGGAGAACCACAGTCCTTATGAACTCCCATAAATACTGTGGTGTTTGTTTATGGCTGGTTAATGAATACATGAAAGGGAGATCCTGGATCCTATGGTCTAGGTTTCCCACTCTTGAATGATGATGCACAGCAGAGAACAAGACTGCCTACCATGAATGCACAGCACAGCTCATCTGTGGGAACTTTCTAGTAATTGTGTATGGAAGCAGCTACCATGAAAGATGCTGTGGGTAAATTCAACTGTAGGTGACTATCCTCCTCCACCATCCTCTTGTTTCTGGAGAAAGCAAACATTGTTTAGAGTTACTGTACTTCTCTACACTATGGAGAATAGAAAAGTCAGACACTGTAGGTACTAGAGAATAAAATGTACTGCAGACTCTGTCCCCCGACCCATCAAAACTTCTCTTACTACACTGCAGTTCAAGCTCTGAGCTAATAATATGTTCTTTGAAAGCTTCCAGAGTTCTGAGCACACCCTTTCTACCTTCCTAGCTGGGGTGTTGGGTGCCTCAGCTCAGGCTCAGTTTCAGTAATGGGCTAAGACCCCAGCTGTGAGAACAGCCTTTCCAGAAACTCTGCTGAGAAGTGTCCAGGGATGGGCTCTCCCATTTCTCTCTACAGTGTTAATAAATGGAGGTCTCATTTTGCCCCCACCTGAGCTGTACTGCAGCCATGCCTGTGCTGAGCCAGCTATCCCACTGGATAATCTGGACCCTGACCCTTCAACCTGAACTCTTCTTGGCTTGATCCCTGACATGCCTCATTTCTATGGATTGTCTGTCTATCTGGACTCATTACTGAACCCAGCTACTGCCACTAGGCTTATTTGGGCACTGTGGTCTGTGCCCTGACACAAATTATGAACATACATATCTCTGACACCATGACAAACTTTATTTGACAAGTTCCTTGCTGGGTAGCATATTCTGTGTTTGAGATTACAGCTGGGCCATCTTGACTATGTGGAAGAGTGGATAAATGAAGTGGGAATTTCACTTCCCTCACACGCCTAGCTCCTGGACATGTGCTCCTTCTTCTCCGTGTGCCAGCTGAGATCCACACAGACAAACTACCTTGGCAAAGCACTTCTGTCAGACTAACAACTTAAATCAGCCTCATAAGTGGTACACTGAGCACTAAAGATGTAAAAGTGGTAGTGCACACAGGTAGGTAGGAATAAAGAAGTGGAGGGAGGAGTGGGTGGACAGGAGCTCCCCTTTTACAGAACCATTTGCTAGCAGCACTCAGTCACAGCCACTCAAACCCAGGCAGTTACATGACTGATCACTCTAAATTCAAACTGTGCATTTCTCTGAGGGTTTATGAATGGAGACAGCAGAAACTACAGAAAAAGTAGCTCAGCTTCTTGAATAGAATACATAAATGCATTTATTCTCACCAGGCTGCCTACTTAAATAAACCACTAGCTTTGGCAGTTTAGTAAAGCAAAAGAAAAGTCTACACAGAGAAGCAAGGGAAACCAAACAGATTAATTCACTACTTCCCATCAGAAGACTATGTCCAGCTACATTCTAGGAAGCAGGTCCTCACTATGCATAGAGGTTACTCTGGAAGATAAATGCCCCAATAATTATTGTTCCCTCCTTTTCTCCTTTGCCTTAGTTTTATTTCCAAGCAGACAACATGCAATAGAATATCTCCTTGGTTAGCTTGGTTCAGCTGTAATGTCTATGTCTGCTCCCAGGCTCTGGCCATACCCAGAGTACTGGCCCGTGGAGGGGGAATGTTGGAGCCACAGCCTCGATGCTGTGCAAGGTTGCCTGGTGACAGTCAAACCACCGCTGTGCTACCAGCACCTTCCTAGCTACCAATACACAGCACAGCACTCTGAGGGCTGCTGTGGGGAAAGTCACCCAACCCAACACTTCCTGAACTTGCCAATGCTAAAGAAATGTCACACTGCACTCTGCAGAAGCCAGGCAAGCTGCCTGTCCCACTAGACTATAGGATATTGCTATGTTGGATGATTAATGGTTATACAGTTTTCTTTATTGGAAAAACTATTACACAAGGCATCCAAAAGTTCTGTGGGAAGCAAACCCCAGAAGTGTTTAGGTAAACACTACTCTCCCTTGAGTGCACACTGCAAGTTTCCAGAGTTTTGGACATGATCAGAATGTTACTAGATACCTGATTTTTTAAAAATTTGGGGTAAGAAACTAAGAGAATGATGTGAAAAGCCTACCTCGATTGTACAAATCTGGGCTATAGAAACAGATAACATTTCTTCTCCATAACCCTCTATTTTGGCAGTTAGACAAGCACATTCTCTAAGCAAAGCTCCTAAAACATTTAGCAGGGGTCAACACATGGAAGAAAAGAAATAGTGCAGAGAAAGGAAAGTGCAAATTCGCAGCAATTTCCCCACTTATCAGTGTGGTAACCTGCACTGACCTGAGCAAGAGGTCAGTAAACAGGGCTTTAGAAACTCAATAACAGTTATCACTAACATGGGTGATGGTGACATCATGAAGAGGCATTTGAAAGGTGTTATTATTCCCCTGTGCCTTTCCCGTTTAATCACTTTTTATCCCAAAGACTTTGCTCTTACTTACACATGTTGGTAAATGCAGTCAAGAAAGCATCAGGAACACTGGCCAGACCTGTCCTGCAGGTGTTGCCCAGCCACTGCAGCAGCAGGCAGTGCTCGAGGGCATCACAGCCACCCCAGCTGCCGTAAAGTATTTTCTTCCCACAACAGGCAGCACCTTAGTTTCACAAATCCATAGTTCAGCCTTTCATATTCTTCCCTGATACACCAAGGGCTCTAAAATGAGAAAATCTAATACTCCTGCATACAAGAATCAGCTCTTACCACTGCCTAGACCTGCAATGAAAGTGTGTGCTAAGGCAACCAAAATAATAGCTGAACCACACAATTCCAAAGAGCTGACACTGACATCACAGTTCAGTCTTCAAAAAAATTATCTTTGAGTTAAGATAGATCTGCAATATCTGTGATTTGTCAGATCCACAGACTACTCTATAGATCCACCCTCACAACAACTGGCACACTGGGAGGAGACAACAACTGGGAGGAGTTGCTGGACAAACCCACCCGAATCAGCCAAATCACCTGCTATTATGAATAATCATCCTGTATAAGCCTCTTAATTAGCTACTCAAGATTATTTTTAAAGTAGCTACTTTGGCTCTGACTGTGTTGTTATTGGAAAGTGGTCAGATCTCTAACTGCTTTAACGGAAAAGAATAATCTTCCAATTCCTTCCTAAAATTTATTCTCTGTTTTACATTTGCTTGTTAAGGATTCCAATCAAAGTATTAGATTTTAATTTCTTCTCAGTCCTTAGTGTTACAGCCTCCACCTGGCATTCTTTCTGCACTCTACAACATGTTATGGAGGGATACCATACCCCTTCACAGACAGCAGACAACTGGATGGATGGGGCTTTGACACCCCTGCTCATGGTACAGGGGATTGAAGCTTGCTGATCTTAAAAGGTCCTTTCTCACACCAACCATTCTATTATTTTATTCTTGCATTTTTTTCTAGGCCAAAAAGATTATTTTTGCGATATCTTCTTGTATGAAAAGCTACTAAAATAGTAAGCTAGAAGCTTTCTTTGCACCTGATCAAATTTTAATCCATGTTCCTTGAATGGAACGAGTAGAACTTCACAAATCACTTTGGCATCTTCACTAGAACTTCGAATAGAATCATTAACACTCCTCTAATTCCACTAGAAGTAATTCAGCTACATCAGGCCAACAGTCCTAGACTTGTGCTTGTGAAAGTAATTTGTCAGTGTTTCCAACTAATGGGCTGCTGGCTGAAACAGTAATTTTTGTTGTTAATCCAATCTCAGTCATTGATTTAAGCAAGTATTAAAGATTCAGACCCAACACTCATCCTGAGGAATTTCAGAGCTGCCCTGTCCTACACAAGAGCTTCCCTTTCATAGCTAGTGTTGTTATGTAGTGAGGTATAGTCCCACAAATTATTTTCTAAATCTCACTTCTCAATCTTGTAGTTTCCTATCTCTAAAGAAAAGGTGTTTTATTGAAGTTGGATAAGACTTACTGCACTTGTACATAGACAGGTAGCTGTCAGTCTAGCTCAAATAGCTTCAACATTTAGTTCTGCTCAGAGCTGCTTTGAAGTTCCCCATATATTCTAAATTACTCTAGCCAGTACAAAGCTCTCTGCATAATTTTCTCCCAACATCTCCTTTAATACAGTTTTTATACACAGCATTCTTGAGTCATCTTGTAATATCTGAGAACAGACTTTATCATTACATGCTCTGTTTTCCTATACCAATTCCACACAATTACGTGATGGAGATACCCCATTACCCAGCATTAGTAGATGACTTGGGAGCTCATTAAATCATCTGTGGAAAGAACTCCTGTGCAAAAACCTTGAAAAACACAAACTCCAAGTGATTTATAACTGTGCAAACCAATGCTGGAGAAAATTTAAACATCTACTGAAATCTGTATGCATTTATGAAATGAAAAACAATGTTGAAACCCGACTCAGTGTGTTGCTGTGTGTTAGCAATTTGCGTCACTGTTCTATGATCTGTAGGCGGTATATTTTGTATTAGCAGCCTGGATTTCTGTCACTGTGGCTAAAACACTCTTGGTTTTGTGGTTCCCAGATCTGGTATTGTCTTTAAAAAAGCTGGCTTTAGCCCAGATGTTTATCAATTCATCATTTCAGCTCCATTGAAAATCTTCTACAATTTTAAAAGCAAATGTTTGGTGTTTTTTAAAAAAGTCTGAAATACTTGCTTTCTCACGTGTGGTTTCAACTTACATACTCGGGTTTGTTTCTTCTGTTCAAGGGACAAAATTCTCAGAAAGTCCACAAAGTTATACACATTTACATCAAAATGAAAATGTCAAGCAAACATACGTTGCTTTTTTGATAACAGATTATTGTACAAAAATAGGTTTTTGTCTGGTGGTACTATTTTACAAAGAAACACAAAGTTTTCAGATGGCCTGTCAGGCTTTGCTTGTTCAACTTCATTGCATAAAACTGAGGAAAATACATAAAAAGATATTGCTTACATATATAGATTTAGTACTGTGCTTACATGAAAGAAAAAAAAAAAACCAATAAAATAACAAAATAACACACCCAGTTCAAAACCATTGGGAGTTTTACTATATTGAATGAAATTTAGTAGCGAATAATTTTTAAGTGGACTTGATCCTAAATCTGCTTCTTAACAAAGTCTGAAGTGCTTTTGCAGGAGTTTCCACTTAAGTATTTCCTTTCAACTCTGTATTTTTGTTCATTAAACACAAAACAGAGTGGACACTTACTAACATCTAGGTTGTTTATTCCAATACTTAAATAATGTACCTGCCTCACAGTTCAACTTTAAACATTGGAAATTAATTTTCTTGGGATAATGCTGTATTTAAAACTCAGTTGTAAGATTATATAAATTTTAGGTAACAGTATAATACAAAAATATTTTGTAATTCTAGGCTAATATGAATTTTATGTCAGCAGTACTTTGCCCACAGCTTAAGCTTCTAAAGGGGTACTCACAGTAGGGCTCTATCCAACATCCACATACCCTAGTTCTTATTATGTAAACAAATCCCAAGTTATTGGCAGTCACAGAGTTCAAGGACAAAAGGAAAAAATCAGAACATGCAGTACCATTTGCACATTTGAGGCTAATACATTTCATGCACTTAATCAAGTAACTCAAGATAATCTGTTTCATCCAGAAAAAGGGCAGAAGTAACTGATTTTACCACGGTCTGTTCTCAGGCAGTCTCCACTGATTTCAGAAACCTTCTTTGACTCCAAATCTCCTGGCTGAAGTGCAGTGTTTTGGCTTTCCCCCTGTCAATCAGCACAAAGAACATGCCATGTCAGTTGTCAACCCATGTCCTGCTTCTCCCTGTGGATGCCTACCAGACAACCCTTGTCATCATCCCTGATAACTCATCTGGGGGGAGAATCATGCTCAGCATTGAAAGGGTGTTGCTATCCTGGAAGCTGCTCTTTGTCTCAGCAGTTCTGAGTCAGCAATAGTCTCCTCTCTGTCAACATTATTTTCATTACTCACCACTTGCTACCTACTGGTTTGTACCTAAGCAGGGTTTATGTCCTGTACAGAGAGCTCTAAGCCATGGTGTGACCCAAACTGTATATGGTTACCTCCTTCCCACTTTCATTTACCTCCGTGACAATTGTTGGCCAGTTCACTTTGTGTGATTTTGTTTTCTCTTTCATCTTCAAGATTTAACCAGGCAGAAGCAAATGCAGTCAGTGTTGTTCTCTCCAGAGATCTTTTGAGAACACTTCTAAGAAACCCTATAGTCTTCGGAGATTAAGTGTGTATTTTTCTGAACTTAAAATCATTAATGTAACTCCTGTAACCTATTCTGATCCACCAAAGCCTGATTCTGCCAAGTTTAAAAAAAAAAAAAAAAAAGTTGGCTTGTCTATGTTCTTACGCTGAACTCAAAAGAACTACACCTACATCTAATGCTACTGCCTGCTAGATCATGTCCAATTTTTGTGGGAGCTGAGAGGATTACAGATTGTGATACAGAAACAACAATGTATATATTTGAAACCACCCAAGGACATGGACAAGATTAAACTTTACTAGTACTGAGCCCCCATAAAATCTTGTGAAAAGCCATTTTGTTGCTAAAAAAGACTTAAATATACTTAAATTAAGAAGAAAACCAGTTATTTCTTATAAAAATATCCAGTGGAAAATTTTAAGAACACCTAAAAATCTTCAGGATAGAATGATTTTTCATTTTATTTTTCTCTATAATAACAAGATCAGCCCTCAGAGCTAGCCTATAAGATTCACCATGATATATCTTTTTACAAGGAACAATGCAGTTGTTCAAATATACATTTTTCTCATCAAATTTATTTTTGAATTCTGGTCATTTGTAAGTGTCAGGGTGTTTTAAGCTTTAGATTATGTAAGTTAATAGTTTTCTAGCAGAAAGCATACTTGTAAATTGGTATTATTTTGGAATCCCCTCCAGGGGATCTCTGTGTTCAGCTTTGGACTTTTGAACAAACTGCACTTTCCCTGCAGCTGCAATCTTCATTTTTTGCTGGCATGGTGTTTTATTGTATCGTGTAGCTTTCCTTTGGCATTCTTCAACTAGCTGTACAAAGATACAGCCTCTGCTTGACTGAAAATTAACGCAGAGAAACACAGTCTGTGTATTTTTAACTCTGGCCTTCTATTTTAGGCAACACAGAAGAGAGCATCAGTGCAAGTCATGCCACTTGACTTCAGCCGACGCATTACAGGGTAAGATACCTGCTTTGTAAAATGCCCCAGAATGTTTGCATTACCACATTCTCTAAAGGAAAAAAACCAAAACAAACCAAAACCAAACAAACCAAAAAACACACGACCAACTTCTTGAGGCGAATCCCTTTAGTACAGCTGAGGAAGGCAACAGGGAAACCAAAGGGAGAGGGGCAGGCACATCACCTGCCCCACACGGAACAGGCGGTGGCTGCTGCCCCACACTGTGTCCTTGTCCCAGCCACTGCCAAGCGCTCATGCGGGCTTTGGGCCCCCAGACAAAGCCAGGACTAACCCTGATGCTGCTCTGCCACTGAGCAGGACAGCGCTGCCCCGTCAGAGCCCGGCCTGCCAGCCAGGAGGCGTGGGGCTGGCTCTCAGGGCACCTGGGAAGCAGCATCCCACCAAGCTGAACATGGGAGGCTTCCCAGTGGGAAAGCAGCAGAACTGAGGACACCAGAGAGAGATTTTAATCCACCAGCTTTATAAAGCCTGATGAAACTGTTCTTAGCATGACACTGATTTGCCAAAATGTTTCTTGCTTCAGCTTAACCCACACTAGTGCCAATAGTAGGAAGATGTGAACTGCAAGGAAAAGTAAATAACTAACTCATTAAAATTATGCAGCTGAAATAAAGAAATTAATAAATGACAACAGAGTCCTTAATTTGGTGATTTAATATCTTTTAATTTTTCCCATGAGACAGCTAATAGGGTAATTAATGAGTTGCCAGCCATCAGTCATGGGACACTGACTGCTCCACATTCAAGAGCCTTATTAAATAATATAGGTGCTTATTTCATTCTGGCAGCAGAACAGGCTTGGGATTATTAGTTAGGAAAGAGATCAGACATTTTGAGCAAAGGAGAGGCAATCATTCTAGTTATACCAGTCTGAAGCTATTCTCATAAAACTCAATATAATATTAACTTCTTCCTTATTTGGATTAGAACATAGGAAAACACCTAAAGCGTGATATGAGGTATAAACCAAAATAGGGCACAGGATTTCAACACACAAGAATTACTGCAGCTCTAAAACAACAGGGGGTCAGCATAGCAACTGGACATCCACCTTCAAAAGACATTTCTCTCTACAGATAGTGATTGTTAGAATAAGCTTCAGCCTACTCATAAATTACAGATGTCAACCCATGGGGAAAAAAGTTAATATTTTGTAGAAGGGGGTAATTTTCTTCTAGTCTTTTTTGGTGACGCTGAATAGTTAAGTCAGTTTATATGATACAGCTCTTTGAATAATGTCAGCAGTCCTGAGCAGTGAACTCCAGGTATTTCTACTTCTCTTAGCATCTTTTCCATAAATCTGCAACGAGTCAGTTCAAGGAACTGAAACTAATAACTTTTCTTTTTGTAGAACTAATTATTTTTGTTGGGTTTTTATCTCCTTGAACAAATCCGATGAATATCAGTCAAAAGACAAGGGAGGAAGTGGAATGGTTTGAACTCTTATGCAATAACACTTAAACCCAATCTGTTTAAAGCACTTTGTTTCAGGCAAACACTAACAATAATCCCTGTGAAGCTTTGGTTTGGCTATAAGGATGGAGCTAAGAGGTAAAATGTCAAAGTCATAGTTTTTTACTGCCTGCTATCAAAGTATGATTAAAACATGTCTGTTCAAATAGAAAATGAATTGTTTATATCCATTAAGGCTCTCCCTTCATAGTCAGTGACTTGTTGAACCTAGTAAGCAGCAGTCTCCTGACAGCAGTGAGCTGAAAAGCAAAACAAGAGTGGAAATATGGTAAAGATATATTTTCAGGTACTCATGACTCTTGGTTATTACTTGCAACAATAATCCCTAGTGCCTCTTTGAATGAAAATAGTTGTAAATCCTAGTACAACTGTGATGACATGACCAGACTTCCATGGACTTGCTAGGCAAGAGTTGTAAAAAGGGTCCATCACAAAACCAAAGAGGTTCTAAACCTGGCTGACATTTGGCTCAGTAAATAGCCATGCACTCCTCCATGAGTCGGGAAAACTCAGATGCTATTTGAGGGAAGCATAGAGAGATTTTGCAGGGAGGATTAAAATCAGCTACAGACATAAAGAGCAACTTTTCTCAAGCAGCAGTAAGGATCCCCATGCAATGGGATGGCAAGATCAAAGTTGGAGAAGAAAAAAATTTGGGAACATGCCGTTGATTCTTAAGCTGTGGCTACTAAGGCTACTAACTGGTCTTCCCATAGTCAGAAAAAGAAAGTTTTATGGTCAGGTGGAAAAAATTATCTGAGGGGACAAGACCTACAGACACAGTAAAAATTATCTTCTATTTGTGGAACCTAGACCATGCACTCTAGACTGTCTGTCTTCAGATGCATAGTCCACATAAAGTCATGATTCCTCATATGTAGAAAGTGAAAATTTCATGTTTGTGTTAAGCACTATCCACAATCAGAACCAAGGCAGCAGCTCCCCAGCAACAGGGTAACAGTCCTCAACTCAGACATTGTTTACACAAGGAGTGTAGGTTACAGTGACCTCTCTTCCAAATGGTAGGGGTTTAATTCTGCAACACAATGATGAACACCAACACAGCTGCTTAGCTGAGCCTGCACTGCAGGGACAGTAAAAGAGATGAAAAAGAGTTACTTTCCTCCACCTTCTTGAGCATTCCAGAGTTCTAGTCTGAACTTGTAAATCAATTTTTACATGAGTCATGAAACAGCAAGCAGGTGTTCACCATTCCTTCGCTTCCAGGGTCTGCTCAGCAGTGACAGAGAAGATCAATGGAGCTGGAGAAGGGTGTGGAGCACAAGGCTTATCAAAATCAGCTGTGGGAGCTGGGGGTGTTCAACCTGGAGGAGAGGAGGCCCAGTAGAGACCTTATGGCTCTCTACAGCTCCCTGAAAGGAGGGTGTATCCAGGTAGGGGTCGGCATCTTCAACCGGGCAACTGGTGACAGATCAAGAGGACATAGTCCAAAGTTGTTCCAGATGAGGTTTAGGTTGAATGTTACAAAGAAATTCTTCACAGAAGTGTGATTAGATATTAGAATGGACTGCCCAGGAATGACAGTGGTCCCTGCAGGTGTTTGAGGAAAGACTAAAAGTGACACTCAGTGCCAAGGTCTGGTTGACACTGTGGTGTTGGGTCATAGGCTGGACTCTGTCACAGGATGAGAGGGAGCTTCAGACAAGCCCTGCCTTAGCCTCAGATTTCTGGCAACTTGCTTACACTTAAGAAATCACTCTGGCACACAAGTTCTAGGAGTGGTAAATCAGGTCTATTTATAAATAAATTATTTATTAAACAGACCATGGATAACAGACAAAAGATCTTAATCAGTTACTTACTGCAATGCATAAAATTAAAAAGAACTACTCATAGATTACAGCATAACATTAAAAGAGTGCACAATAATAAGGTTGCACCTGTATTAAAGCTAGAAAAAGAAATAGTATTGATGAGGGGCCAAATGTAACTTACCACCAAAATGTCAGTTATGTACACAGATTCCTTCACTCAGCCTCCAGAGGAGTAACTGTGAAGTGGGTGTCCCCGCTCAGGCGAGAAACTCTACACACTTCCAGGGAATGCGTAGAATATTTCTGCTTTGTGGAAGTTTTGGTGTAGTTTTATAGTTTGTAATGTGAGGCATCTGTCAGTCAGAAATCCAGCTTATCTTCCAGATCACTCTCTCCACTGGCAGCTGGGAGATGCCAGATCACTGTTAACTCCATGGTGCCAGAATACCACACCACACTACAAGACAGCTTGTCCTGTTTTAGTTATCTGACCAGTTAACAAACAAGAGAGAAGCTCTTGTTGTGGGGGCAAGATGCCCTGCTACAGACTCAATGATCTCACTGATTCTGTGATTGGTGTATTTTGGTGTACACTGTCAATCTGTATACTGTGAAGGACCATGTTTCAAGACTTTGGCACTGGACCACTCAGAGTTGTATTTTGGGATACTGTGAAATGGAACTCATACCTGAGTTCTGACAGCTGTTAACAGATGTAGAGAAGTGAGATCCTTTGGCAGGGCTGCAGCTTGAAGCAGAGCTTTCACTGCTCTTTTATAGATTCAGCTTTGAAGAAGGAAAACAACGATCATTAAAAGTTTGATTGATTTAGGAAAGAACATTTTCCCAAATATACAAACAGCATAACAGTAGATTATATAAAATACAGGATCAAGACCTTCTGCTTCTTGATTCAGATCAAGAACCTGAATGCAAGTCTTCTTTTCCTCAACTACAGAACTCCTGGCTTTGCTGAAATAGTTGTCCCCACCTTTTTATAAGAAAATCCATCTTGTTCTGATGCTGTCTTAGTTAATATTCTATATCATACATGAACACTTCAGTGGGAGGTCCTCTGGAATATCCCAACCTTGCTTCTTTGAAAATAATCTAGGTAAGTTGCTTCATCAGAGTTTTGCCTTCAACAGTTCTGTATTGCCCTGACAAAATACTTTTGCACTGTCCCTTCATTTCACAAAAAGAAAAATGAAAACACTCTTCATTATGTGTTAGCAATCTTCTAAGATCCTTCTGGTGGTGCCTTGTTGCTTTCATCCTTCAGACTTGGACGACCCAATTTTCATCAGCCATAAAAATCTCTGAGCTATGTCCATTTCTATGTCCCAGGCTTTCTGGACTGATTTCCTCTGTAGCAATTTCTCAAACCCACATGAATGTAATTTTAAAAAATATGGTTTTTGTATTTCCTTCCCTGTTCCTCCCAAATGTTCACAGCAATGCTTGTCCTACTTTCATAATACACTATGATTTTAATGCATCTCCAGCCCCCATCTCTAGCTTATCTCACTCCTAACAACCTTACACAGGAATCCAGCCCTTCTTCAGATTCAAAGAGTCATTACAGTTAATTTTCTACAATACAGCAGCAAAACAACCTGTCCTTCCTAAATTAAATAAGTTTTCCTCCTTACACTACTCCTTGCCTGTCACAGAATGCGCTGCAGAAATGAATTAGAAATTAGACACAGCTAATTATGTATGTCCACTCTTTGTTTACCTCTCGTTACAGAACCTGCCTCATGGTCTCCAGACAGAATAGGCATTATTAGATTAAAAAGTCCAGGGACCCATCTGATTATCTCTCAAACCCTATCCAATGCCATTAGTACTGAGTTGTGGATAAGCCTCAACTTCTGTATCTCAATTTAGCTTGTTCAACTATTCTTCCTTGAAGAGTTATTACACATTAAATGAACCAGACAGCAAAAGGCTGAACATAGTACAGCAGCTGAAACATTCATCTGTAATACTGGACAGCCAGGATCCTTGCTACTGTTAACACCATATTATTTATGAAGAGTAAAACTACTGACAGAATAAATGAAACTATTTCATTTTTATTAATATTAGGTATTAACCCCTGTTAACAGCTTGGTGATGTAAAGTGAAATGTTCCCAGAGTAGCTATTCAGAGCTCTTTTAAATTGGAAAAAAAATTATATAACAGTACTTTTACTCTAGTGACAATCAACTGAAACATAGATTATTAAAGATACAGTTTAAATTTGAAAGAAAGCAAGAACCTGGAGTTGAATCTCTAAAAATCTATGGGAATGAATGCCCTAGTCTCTCAACTACTTTGGCTAAAATTTCTGGTTAAAAATTATGTTAAGAACCACAAGGACGAGACAAAGAAACACAGAAGTTTGTTTTAAAAAGAAAAGAGTCCAGTCTTAGAATAATTTAAAATAATTAAAATAATTTAAATAGGCTACTATGTTTTTTTAAAAAGTGAAAATAACTTGTAACTGAGTTCAGAATTTGTTTATCAAACCAGACATTAAACACACTAATTCAATATCTGCATTATCCCTTTCATGCTTTTTATGGGGTCAGGTGATGCTTTCAAAAGACCTGAGAGTCATAAAACACCATCTGCTTCAAAAGCACCTCTTTATCTCATCATCTTCACTCCTGGGTTACACTGTTGCTGTGAAATAATACTCAGATTTCTTGTGTCTGAAACACAAAATATTTCTGGCCTGTCTACCTGTCAGTATCAGTGCCGTTCACATATGAACCAGCTAGTTCTGGATCAATTAGCTTAAGCATTTTAAATCAGTATTACTGCATTAATACAACTCTCCACAGGGGCTAATAGATGCTGGTTTTTAGTGTTGTGTAATGTAGCTTACAGTTTTACAGTTAATGAAAGACTCTTTTCCACATTTTCTTCCAAAAACTGTTGTGTGACATCACTCCTGTACTGTAAATAGTTTCCCACTTCCATCTGCCATCTGCTCTAAACTGCTCTGGTTTGCAAAGTTTTTTGTCTTACGCTTCTTTAGCATAAAACCTTTTTGTAATTTCTTCTGGACTATGGCTACTAGTAGCAGTGGCACATAGAGATTATACTGTTAATACATTCTTACTAGTTAGACAGAGTCTAAAAGAGTGTCTAAGAAGTTCATTTTAATAAAAACCTTTCATAACAGATTGGACATCATGAGACCCCTGAGTTCAAGGGATACACCTTACTAGTCAGCTGAGCCAACTACCTCCTTCTCAGCACTTGGAAGGAAGAGGCCCAAGGCCCACCAAAGGCCCCACAAATATGGTATGGATAACAACCATTCTAGACTTAAATATTGTTTGTGACTACAGTGACAAGAACATATTAAAATCATAAACTAGAGGTTATCATGGTTGATTCCTAGTACAGATACTGTACTAACACACACACACAAAAATTACCTGTACCAGTCACTGCCACAAGTTTCCAACAAACTTCAGACAAGCCAAGGTAATTTGAATGATGCCAGATAATTCTGAAATATGGTTTTATTGGGTTTGTGTGGCAAGGGTTTGGTAGCAGAGGGGGCTACAGGGGGTGCTCTGTGAGCAGCTGCCAGGAACTTTCCCCATGTCCAACACAACCAAGGACAGATGGATCCAGGATGGACCCACTCCTGGCCACAGCTGAGTGCCGGGATCAGCGACAGCAGTAGCACCTCTGGGAAAATGTATTTATAAAGAGGGAACAAAAAAGGCAGCATCTCCAGCTAGAGAGAGGAATGAGAATGTGTGAGAGCAACAGCTCTGCAGGTACTGAGGTCAGTGAAGGAGGTGAATGGTGCAGGCGCTGTCCCTGCAGCCCCTGGAGGAGCCCTGACAGAGCAGGGAGATGCCCAAAAGAAACTGTGACTCCATGGGAAGCCTGTGCTGGAGCAGGACCTGTGGCCCATGGAGAGAGCAGCCCACACTGGAGCAGGTTTGTTGGCAGGACTTGTGACCCCACTGGGGGTCCACAGTGAGGCAGCCTGTTGCTGAGGGACTGCACCCTGTGGAGGGCCCAGACTGGAGCAATGAAGAGCTGCACCCCATGGGAAGTATTCACACTGGAGAAGTACATGGAGCAGTGTCTCCCATGGGAGGGACACCTTGCTGGTGCAGGCAAGCAGCAGGAAGAAAGAGCAGCAGAGAAAATGTGTGATGAGCTGACCACAACCCCCATCCCTTGTTCCCCTGTATTGCTTGGGGGAAGGCAGAGAAATAAAGAGTGGAGTTGAGCCTAAGAAGCAGAAAATAATAGGGAATTTTTTTCTTTTAGATTTGTTTTCTCATTATTGTTCTCATTTCTCTACTCTTGTGTTATTAAGCAAAAAATTAATTTACCTGAACTGCCCATGGTGGTAGTTGATGAATTATTCTTTCCCTGTTCTTATCTTGACCCATGAGCCTGCTTTTATTTTCTCTCCCCTGCCCAGCTGAGGAGAAGAGTGACAGCGTGGTTAGGTAGGCACCTGGCAGCCAGCCAAGGTCAACCCACCACATCACTGATAGCACAGGGAATTGCAGTTTTACAGTTCCATTTCCACACAGCATGCTAATTAGATATCATTATTACTGTACAGTTTATACGATGACCAGAGTTTCTAGATCTAATTACTTTGCTGGGTACAGTATAAACATCAAAGATGTATTTCCCTTTCCAAAGAATGCAAAATCTAACAATTCCATGCATAAAAGCTTCTCAGCAATTCACACTAGAGGAGGTTTCAGGAGGTCATCTAGACCCCAAGAGCGACAAGGAGGGATCAACAAGGTCGATACAATTTCTTAGATTTGGTTTATCTATCCAACTAGGGGAATTTTGAAGCCTCCTTAGGCAATGTAGACTACTTATGTAGTACTTACATTAATAAAATGTCCTTAATATCTATTCTATATCTTTCCTGCTACAACTTAATCCAACTATTTCTTTTGCAGCCTAAAAGCAACAGAACAACAGACTACTCCTGTCTCTCTGCTGAGCTCAGAGATACTACTTTGAACACTTTAAATATATCTTCTCTTATTTAGATGTAGCAGTCTTGATTGATTTTCTAATATACCACATCTCCAGACCTCTAAATCTTCTTACTCTGCTGCAGACTCCCTGTCTATCTTTTTTGAAGCACTGTGCCTCTGAAATAGAAAGTATTTTAGCTGAGGCCTTGAAAATATTGAAGGGAATAAGAGAAACACTTTGCACAACTCAAACCATACTCCCATTTGTAAATCCTGGCATGGTATTTACTTTTTGCACAGCAGGATGATGTGATTGACTCCTGTTCTTCTTTTATAGTGTTAAACCCCTCATTTATACCTGTTAAGATCTGATTATTAAAATTATTGGAGAGGTCCCTCTGCTCAAATTAAGGTGCAAATGAGACTATATTCTGAAGTCAACAGTACAGCTTTCATTAAATAGTAAATGTGAGGGGGAGAGAGAGAGAGTTGTGGGGGTAAAAGAGGAGGAGGAGAAAGAAAGTAACTGAGAAACAGATTAGGTAGAAAAAAATATGACCGCTCTTGGTCCTCTTCTTTTGGTCTTCTCAGTAGTTGCAGTCTTGTCAAGGTGATGGTTGCAGACTATATCCATCAAGTGGTGGAGGGAAAGAACCCCAAAAAACACCAGGTCCATGGATTTTACATTATGATGAGGCTATGTGGAAACTCCCCCTGTACCTCCCTTGAATGATGTAACACTGGATCACAGGACATTTAATAAGTCTTTGATATTTCTAAAATGTTGAAGCTGTCTCTTATCATTGTAGTTGAATCAATTATGGCTCCTTATAGCCCACCAGCCAAGATACCTTCATCCTATATGTGAGTGTCATGGTACTTTGGAGGGGAGTTTTCACAGCTGAGTCATTAGGTAAGGAAGGACATTGGCATGATAAGAAAGACTTATGCCCCCTCTCAAGATTTGTCTTTTATCAGCCTCTTGCATTATCTGGAAACCCAGCTTGTAGCCCCAAGCATGCACACCTTTCTGCACTCTGTGCATCACTAGGAAAGTACTCAGCCAATTGTTCAAGCAGTTAGCACCAACAGTCCAGCACCTGCATGGTTTGAGCCATTAACCACTAGTAATCCAGTCTCTCATGACAGTAACTACCTTCCTGAGCCCTTGCTACCTCAGTCCCACATTTGTGCAGTTATGTACCTGTTTCAGAGCACCACCTTGGTCTTATTTCTATTAAGCAAGTTTTTATTTATCAGAATTATATATACATATAATATATATACACACAGCAATTATAATGTAAAAATAACTTTTTTCTCTTCTTCCTCTCCAATAAGCTAAAGTCCTTCTCCTTTCACCATAAATTACAACACTGGTATAAAGCAGTTTATAATCAAGTGATCAACACAGAGAGGGTACAGCTAAAAAAAGATCTGTTAAGAATCTGCACAGAAGACACTAATTCCTAACAGGCTAAAGAAACCTCTGACCATGTCTTCTGCTGTCTAAAGAAAACCTTTTGCCTCCCTTTTCCCCTGCCTTTTTTTAGATTCTGTGGTCAGGACAGTTTCACACAAGGTAGCACATGGCAGGTGCTTTCTTCTACTGCAAGTCCAGCTCCTTATGTATACATACAGTACACATAAATACATACAGTAAAGTGTGCATAAATATTTATAAATGCATGGACTTTATAAATTAATTTATACATGCAAAAGTTCATATTTTGCTTAATATGAGGTATCAATAATAAAGTTTAAATATTAATAGGAAGAAAAAATAAGTGAGAAGAAAAATCAGACACACAACCACCCACTAATATTACTGATGAAACCCCAACCAGATTATTACACAGTGTTCCTTGGTCAGTCTTTGAATTCTGTGCTGAGCTGCAAGATACAGACAGTGTTGCCGACTAAACTGGAAAACCAGAAAAAAAATTCAACTTAACAGGAACATGTACAGGGCAGTAAGAAGAGTTTACAATGGGTTCTCCCCAAAAAGAGAAAATCCATTGCTTAAATGATAGATGTGATGAAATTTCTGAAACAAACCCCAATTACCCAGTGTGACAATGACAAGGGCAGGGGATTACACTTACCCAAAAGCCTCCCCTGAACATGGTGCAGCAGTAAACATGGCTCCTGTTAGGACAAAAGATGAACTCCTGAAGGCAGCTTAGATATCACCTGTACCTTACACAGCAGACTGGATTTACAAATTCAGGATGTCTCCTAATCTATCATCCATGGCTGAAAGTGCTCAACACATAATTCATCAGATTCATGCTTCAACTATATTGCAGCAAAGGTCCAGCACAGTTGTTCAGACCTACACAATTTTTTCTCACTCTAGTCCAGGAGGCAAATTTTGTTACAGCTGACATCTCAAGGAACAAGCTCTTTGGGATGCCTGCTTGCATTGGGGCAACTTCAGACAAATCCAGGATGGGTTTAGTACATTATTTGGAGCAGTCATGAACAAAAAGCAGCCTTGTTAAAATATATCTCCTTTTCTAGTAGTAGAATGGGCCATCTTCCTCTGTATTTCTTGTTTTTTCCCTAGCGTTCAGTAGAGTTCACTATTCTTCTACTTCTTCTGATGGTTGGAATACAGAGCAGTACCCAACCCTTTCCTTTTAAGGGTTTGAGAAAGGACAGCCCTTCAGGATAGTGACACGTCTCTCAGCAACTCTAGAGACCTCCTGCTTTGCCAGACTTCAGCTTAGCCACAACTGCTTGGGAGATATATCTGATCACATCTCTGGCCATGTTCTCAGCCATGTTTTTAACATGCAGCTTAATAATTCCTAAACTCCTTGAGAATAATTATACAGCTTTTGAAAAGAGGCTGTAGAATACAGCTCCTAGTCCAGTTGGGATGTTTAATAATTCATGTACAAGGAGGGGTCCTTTTAATTATTTTGTTTCTCCCTTTACTACTTATTCTTTACTATATGGTGGCTTTGTTAAAACATCAGGACCTTCCAGCTCATCAGATAAAATTCACAATCTCCTTTCCACAGTGAAGTAAGATGCGCTTGCTTTCATTTGTATTTAAGTCAGGCTTCCTCTATCAAATCAATATTGGTTTACTGGCACATAATGCAGTTTGTACTGTGTTGATGCAATGAGCTCACTGCTATTACCATTTTCCACAACTCACCACAAGAATGGGACTAATAAATCTCAAACCAGCTGGTACTCAACAATGTTTTGTGTAGAGGTAGATGGAGATGAAAACCTTCCAGGCATGTCAATGAAAAGGGAAACTGTCACTGGCAACCCCAGGAGAAGTTTCCAAAAACCATGCTAGCTTCACAGCTGAATGAAAAATACAAGGATTTTTATCCATTTTAAGCTTCACTTTCCTAATTGCAGGACTCAAGACCAGATCCATGGCTGGTCAACAGTTAAAGCTCTTTTGTTGGAGCTAGGAAGTGTTTATACATTCCAGCAATATGCATATGAGTGAATAATGGACTTGCTGCAAAGAATAATGCCATGTCTTACCCAGCAGCACTATTAATATTATTCCAGCTGTCTGGGTATTGTATTTCTGCTAACCTCACCTCCCACTGGCCTGACAGCTTGCAGGGGTTTTGAATAGCTGTTTGGTAAAGTTTAAACTGGTGTTTCATGGGGATATTTTGGTGCAAGCTTTGTTGGGGAACATGATGTGAAAACTGTGGTCTACCATCCTTCTTTTTGTCCCATTCTGGCTCCAACTACTAAACATTATGGATTGGACAGGCTTTTATCCAGCTGTTAAATTTCTAGGGCAAGCGACACCCCTTTACAAATAGCTGTTTCTTCCCTCATCTTTATAGTGCTAGAAACTTTTAAATTTTGACTTCAGGAGTGTTCACTTTTTGAAGCTCATTGGAATAGAATGTTCCTTGATACCTTGGTGACTGTAGTCTATTAAGCAGTACATCTGACCCTTTCTCACGGTTTCAACTAATACCCGTGAACATCTGTTCATAACCACTGTCAAATCTTTCTTTTGTCCTAAACATCCTCATGGTCTTCCTTCCTGAGTGGAAATATATTTACTCTAATTTTACACCAATTACCAGACATGGTTTTCCAATTCCTTGCACAGCTTGGATGTTTCACACACATGTCTGACTCTGGCAGTAATGAAGGAGCTGTGGTTATAGTCTTTTATTATAAACTACAATAACACACCAATGTAGCAAATGGTATGTGTGTTCTCTAAAACATCCCCATGTCTTGGTTTTGAGCACCCTGTTTAAGCAATCTGTGACAGAGGCATGTACCTCATTACTAGTAACAAAGATGTGAAAATTATTTTAATTTAACAGCTTGTGTGAAGGCTGATTTAAGAACATCCATTCCCTCCTTGATCTGTAATTACTGAGGCAGGAAAAATGGTTTTAAAAGCTTCAGCTACTTGAGAACCCATTCTGCCTTTCAGACACACAGTCCAGGCACACTTGGATAATATGTCCACCGCCATTAAAACTAGCTTAATGCTATTATTATTGTGCTTAGAATAGCCCACAAATACCTGTTACTTCTAAAGGATTTTATCACAGATATATGTATATTGTGAGTCTTGATTTACATGACATGAGACCACCTGTTTTATGTTCAGATAACAGTATTGTTTGTTTCAGAAAAGGGTCTTAAATTCCCAAAGCTTCCCAGTTCTTCAGGAGCACAGAAAATGTCTTTTAACAGATGCTGCAGTCTATCAACATGCTGTTACTACATGCACACAGAAAAACAAACATTAGGCAATATTTAAGCCATGTTGAATAAAACTTTATTTATTAACTGATCACAGGGATGATGCTGACCTGTCTCCTATCATCACCATTTCCTTTCTTTCAAAGCTGGGATTTTTTTTTTTTTATCCTATAGTTCTAAGGAGGAATAAAAACAATTCACAGAAAAATTGTGTCTTTTTTGCATTCAGCCAGGATGATGTTGTCAGGAAGTGCTGTGAACTCCAATTCAATATAAGGATAAGGGAATACGTTGAACATAATCCCTGTCATGGTATTATAAGTGTATGTTAGCACACAAGAGTTACCTCACCTCCCCTTTACAGAAGCTTCTGTTTTCATAATCCCAGCCCAACCATCCTCTCTTGAAGGCACATGGTCTTTTTAGGAAAACATTTTGGGATGTATGTGTCCCTACAAACATGTTCTCATTAAGTTATTTTTTTCTTCTGGCCTTCAGCTTTAGTAAGGAATATTAACTATATTTTCTAGAATAGGAGAAAGCTGCAGGGCAGCCCCAAGGTGACTTGGTTGGTTTGAAGGTAGAAGAAAGGGGCCTCTTGATCAAATTCACAGGTCTGGTCTCTTGTCTGGATGATCTGAGGATGGGTGGCAGCCTCCTGGACAGCTTCACAGGCTCACCCCTCTGCCCAGTGCACATTCAGATCTTTTCATGTCCCCCCACTCCCTCTGAAATATTCCCACACCATTTAGTTGCAATTTCCTTTTATTTTGCTTTCTTTCTACTAACATTACATTTTCACTTAATTTCATTATCTTTTCCTAAACATTTTCATACACACTATAAATAAAATCCTGGTATAGTATAAAGAACATACATTTATATGCTTCATACACTTTCACCTGTGTCTTTGTAAAGACACAAAAATGCACACAGGTGTGCATGAAGGCCTTTGATGTACTTCTGTGGCAAAGAAAAAGGCAAGGTTTTCAGGAAGTAAAGGGGGTTCAGAGATCACATGGGGTATGACCACAACCATGACAAAATGGTGACTCCTGCGGAAAAGGCAGGACTTCCAAGGCCTCATGGATCTGATACATTTCTAGGCTAAGGGGGCTGTATGGCTGGAACGGGGGGAAGGGCTTCTAGTGATAGTGGTCATGAGACTTTTGAGGGTCAGGTCTTCCAGCAGGAGTTGGAGGGATGGAGCCTGCACCATCTGGCACCAAAGTAGTTCTTTAATTGAGACCAGTGACATCTCCCTTGACTGTAGCCTTATCTCATCCTCTCCTCATTTGTGGAAATCACAATAGAAATCTACACTGCTGCCACTCAAACAAGGAATGATGAGAGGTGCTAAACAAAATAACTAGGGAATGGTATATAATAATAATTAGGGAGTGAACTTACAGATGAATACTATTTTAACAGTAATAATACAACAGTAATAATTACAGGGAGTTTGGGGTAATTTGGCATTACTTAGGCTAAGAAGATATATGATGATTAGGATACAGAGATGATACAAGATATGTAAAGCAGAGCTTTTCCTGAAGATAAGATGAGAAGACATACCTTGAGTGACAAAACTATTTTTTGTCTTCCTTATATTAGGACAAAATAGTATGATCATACCTAGTTACCCTATTTAGATGAAAAATCCTATATATTGTTACTTGAAACAAAGGAGCTGCAAGAAGATTCCAAATTCAGATGCCCAGACTTTAACACTCAACCTGGTTACTTTGTTCACAGTTAAATAAGGTAGCTTAGTTAACACTTTCATCCAAATAAATAATTTCTATATTAATGTTAATATTTTAAAGGCTAATATTTATTCTTAAAAAACATACCTTCTATTTTTTCCCATTTTTATTCTGCATTCACAAAATCACGATCCACCTGCCTTTCATAAGGCAGGTAGAATTTTATAATCACTGAAGCGTATTGTTCTTTGTTTTCTCTTTGCATCATGATTAAGTAAAAGGAATCTTTTGAAAGAAAAAAAGAAAAGCCTACTCTTTTTGGATTGGCTTTCTTGAGCTCTCATGATTTACCAACTAATGTTTAGGGGTGAAGAAACAGCAACAGCAGTAATCCAGTTTTTGGATCAGGCTGAGAGCAGATGTAGATTTGGCAACAAGTCATCTTTGCTTTTCCAAAGACCATCTCCTCTTTCGTCCAAGAAAGAAGGGTCACACCATACAGCAGGATCCAAAAAGTGCTATTCATCAAACAGATGATCTGTTGTGAATTCTAAATCCTCCATTTTTATATCATGATTGCTCCTGATTGTTCTTGCTCCAGTTGGAGGTCTGAAAGCTTTCAGAAATTATCAGTGCCAAGTTTATTGACTGTTTTTATGAACCAGTATGTACTTGCTCACAGGGAATGTTATGTATCACATGTTCACCAGAAGTGGAAATGTGACAATTTAAAACCACTGTTAATATGGAATGACTTTGCCCTGAGGGAACAATGAATTTGGAAAGAGATTTGCCATGCCAAAAAACTCGGGTTACCTCAGGTTGTAAGGGGTTTGAAATTCAGGAGATTAGAGAATTTCTTAAGACAAGGAAAATTGAATGATATGAGATGTAAAAAATATGCTGAATGAGACCTTTCAGAGATAAATATGTGTAAATCTAGAGGGATTATAATGCTAATCTAATCTATATGCAATGGCAGTAGGACTCAACCTAAATGCAATTCTTAACAGTAGAGAGATTTTAATGTTCATTTTGGACATTCATTCTTTCTCATTTATAATTCACTAATCTAGAGTGCAGCAGGAAAACAGAACAACTCTGCCTGCTTGGTCATATGCTGCTGCTAGGTATGGGGTACATGCAGTAAAGGAAGGGTCAAGCAGAGCCAAAGCTGCACTTGGCAGGTACATGCTGCAAGCGTGGGAATTACCAGTGGCTCTACTGGAAGTGACAACATTTTAGGACTAAAAAGAGGTTGTAAATGTAGCCTGCTGTATATGAAGGTTTTTTAACACGTAAGTTTTTACAAGGATTAAATTTCATCTTAAATGGAACCATTGCCAATCTGTATCTAGTAGATCAAGCAAGGTCTCAGAGCAAGGTGTCTTCAGTGAGAACCAGGCAATATAAAAGTTAGGAAGACAAACTGAAACCTTCCTTTCTCATTACCTGGCTTGTAAAAAACCCCACAGCCTTGACTTCATAATGTTTAATTAAATTGAGCCACAGTGATGACTTAGGGTGAGAGTGAGGATTGCAGGATAGGTATAGCTACATCTGTAAAATTAAAATAACATGGGCTGGCTCTTTAAAAGGATTAAGATCAGCCTCAAGGTTATCAACTAAGTTTAGCCTAACATGCAGCCTAAGTACAGACTCACGTGACAGGAGATTTTTAATTCAGAGCTAGGCTAAGGAGAAATGTGATAGCAATCACAGATAAATAAGAGTGGAGACCAAACAAGGCATCCCCCCAAAGCTGTAGGAGAACAGTTGGAAAAAGTTCAGTGGGAAAGTCTTTCCAAGTTGTTAGAGCATTCGATTATTTATTTATGAGTACAACCAAAAACTTAGGGTATAGGCTGAGCTGCCCTTTGATCTTACCTTGTGAAGCAACCATGAAACCTTTCTGAAAGGCAGCTGTACTGAAGAAACAAATGGGAAACAAAAAGTGGTGCTGAAGGCACAGAAAACTAAGATTTTCTGGGAGGAATACAACTTTGAAAGAAGGGTATTACATAACAAGAGTTTGTGACAAAACTCTAAAAAGTCCTGCCTGAAGAATAAAGAAGTGTATTGATATGTACATGTGGGTACATAATATATATGGAAAACATAGAGTTTTTAAATTTGAGTCTCTGGAAATACCAGAATATTCATTTCAAACAAGACAAATGGGAAGTGGTAGTAGGAGCAAAAGCATTTCTAGTGTTCTTTGAGACTGTAATTAACTTGTGTCTGATTCTGGAGAAGAAAACCACCTGGGAGGATAGAGGTTTCAACTCAAATAGTGATACAGCTGAATGAAGTGGCTGAACTCCATTTGCTTCACTGCCGTAACGATTGTGTGGAAGTCAAACTTCCACAATCTCTAAATTAAGGCCAGAGCTTTCAGAAGCCCCATTTGCCACCCCATTTGTTTCTGATAGCTGAACACTTGCTGTGGGTGGCAATTGCAGATGGAGCCATGAACACTTGACACTTAAAAAAGGTATATTTTGCTGGGCAACAAAAAATGATGATAATACTATGTAAATAGCTGAAAAACTTTAAAGCCCATCTGAAAAATAAAGATGAAAATTCTGAGACTGAACTATCCTACTCAGATCAGTCCACTGGGATACCTAGCATCACACCTTTGACATAAAAATTTAGTCTGGCAGATTTCCAGATCAATTTTAGCAACAACAACAACAAAAAAANAACTGCATTTCTCCAGGTTTTGTTTCCCTCCACGGTCTGTATGCTCCAAGCCATGGTGGGGATTTACATCAGGCCTTGTGCAGGACTGTAACTAGGCTGCACTTTGTCACAGGAGACTGACGAGCATTCAGGCTGCAGGCTTGCTGTGGATGCTTGGAGCTGCGAAACGTGCACGTGGTAAATGGCTGCTTTCCCCACACAGGCGTTCAAGCATTACTTGTTGCTAAACTTGCTCGCTGCCTGGGCAATCCATCTGCCTGCCTTGGGAGAGTGCCTAGTGCAGCTCGTCAAAAGCAAGCCAACTCTCAAAAGAAGAAACAGACTGATAGCTGCAGCAGAGCATTTCTGCAGCAGAAATCTTACGCTGGTAACACGGACACAGAATCCACACAACTGTCTCGCAGACTGCTGCGCTCTCTAGAGGGAACTCATAGCAAGGGAAACTGTATTCCCAGGGTACTAATGAATTCCCAGGTGACTGCTGGAATAGTGAAAATATTACAGATGTTGACAGTACAGCGTTTCAGTAAAATGCAGGGAAAACTGGCTAAAGAGATGCTCTTTGGATCAAAACACATCCTTTTCTTTACTACTCGCCAGCTCATTTACCAGCCTTTATCTCCATTCTCTCTGAGATCCATTTCTCTTCAGCTTTTCACTGTCAGTCTATGCCAATACCAACACATTCTGAAGAGAATAACACAAAACGGAATCTGATAACTAGTGAATGTATGTGCAGACACAGGAGAGTGTAACACAGGAAGAATAAAATAATAGCCAGGGAACATCAGACAGTGGAAGATATGAAGGCAGTTATAGGAGTTCCAGGAGGATATTTTCATTAATGAATAACAAAAATAAGGTCTATTTAGTGAACATAAAGAATATAGATCAGTAATATAATGAGATTAGTACTACCAAGTAGATTAAAAATGCTTTGAAATAGTAAACACAGTCCAACTGTCACTTAGAAAACAGCATACAGAAGGAGTGGCATCTCTGTGTCCACAGCTTGTTTCTTATTTTCCAGTATTTTAAAAGAGAGATCACTGACTTACAAGTAAAAATCCTTTTTTTCTATCTCAGAATGTGAGCCACATGCTATTTACCATATCATATTAAGCTGAACTGAATTTACCTATTTCTGCAAGTTTTCAATTTCTGCAAACAGAACTACAGTCTACTCTGTCCTTCATACAACACCAAACCCTTTACAGTCAGGTAAACATACAGTAGGAACAGATTTAACTGCAGTACTTACTTTTGCCTGGTAATGAAATGTATGTTGACCCATGCCAGCTCATGAATGCTTCCTGAAAAAGGACTTGGAAATCCAGCGTTTCAAAGTGTTTCTCATATATTTAAAAAAGGAAAAAATCCAGAAAGAAAGAGGGGGAAAGACCCAAAAGAAAGATAAACAAAGAAAAAGCCTGTAAGCTTTAGAGCTCTGCCTGCAAAATATTCAGCCTGGCAGCTCTGGGAGAAATACAACTCTGTGTACTTGTACATGCTCACCCCATTAGAGGAGGAGTCAGTTTTGCAACACTTATGTTCCTTGCTTCAGGCAAAACAGTGATTCTCTTCAGTGCAAGCAATATTTGTAGCGTGATGGCTGTAAAGGTGAGAGGTGTACTCTGGAGTGTAGGAATGCAGCAGCAGAAAAAGAATAATTGGGAGCATCAGCTACATACTCTACAGGTTGTTATGATTCCTTTTGAATGCTTATTGCCCATGATTTTTTTTTCCCAAGGGAAACCTAACACCCTTTCAACATAAACTGCATCCATAATAGTTTGTGTGTACCAATAGTCCATGTTTTATATTTTAGAATAGCAGAAAAAAATTTTTTTACAACAGAGTGAAAGGTGTTGGCTTTACATCAAAAAGCTGATTAAACAGAAGAAAAAAAGTCTTTTTTTTGTAGTTTTGGCAGCTATTTCCTGTGACTTGAAAAGAATTTCACATTATGCAATAAAGCTGTGGATTTTACTAACATAACTATTCAGCAGTCATCTATCTCTACTTAACTAAAAACATTTTCATATTCTTACAAATGCTTTCACTGAATCATATTTCTATGTTCTCTGTATTCAAGCCAGTGAACTGAATATAAAATGAAATGTATGTATGTATAGTGGAGATTCTTTTAAAGAAGATGACTGAGCAAGAAGTCTCTTTTTCATAGTGAAAGATGATGTTACTAGATGTTGTTATTAGAGTCAAGTCTGTCCAATCAAGGTCAGCATTGCTCATATCTTGTGACCAAATGGACATTCTGAAGACTATTGGAAACAATCAGTAATCATAGCAACAGTGTCTTGTCAAACACTCGTGTTTCTTGAAAAATGTTTTCAGGTAAAGGAGTATCTATCCACATGGAAATTATAAACCTTCAGGTGTGCTCCTTGAGTGTGGCTTGGCTGTGCTGAGCACCAGCTGCTGCTCAGAAGATCAGTGTCAGACTGCACCTCTGCTTGCATTGCTCCCAATCATGTGTGCTGTGTTATCCATTTGACTTCATGGTCAGACAGCATAGGAAACTCTGTAGTGGAAGACAATCCTCTTTTTTCCTTTTTATTTGTAAACTTCTGAACAGGTTCACTCTGAGATCAAACAAGAGCTAGGAACAGAATGCATATCTGGTAGAAAAGACTCAGCCGATGGTATCCCTAAAATTTGTCACATGCCCATAGCATTCAGCCAGTTCTGAACAAATTCTATCAGTGACTCTCTCTCTGTTGAAAGGGATAAAGTTGCCACTGATAAATAGAAAATAGGTGCTTGAACAGATGCTATCATTTTAAAAATAAGAAAAGGAACACAAGGTAGAACTAATACATATTTAACCAGTCGTAGCAGGCTGTGCCCAGTTGTCTTATTTCTTCATCTGCTTGACTCTGCTAAACACAAGGAGATCAACAAGGAAGAGGGAATGAAAAAGCTAAGATTTGCCTAGGGATGAAACTTTCAAAATGAAGGTGAACCAAGAAGTACACACCAGCACCATCTTAGTTTCTGTAAGAGAAGTATTTATTGTTAAGGTCTGCATGTACAGTTTTGCCTATAATCAAAACTGTAATCCTTTGTAAGGCTTTGTAGCCCTAGAGTCTGGATGATGGGGAAAAGAGAACAAAAAGTAAATCACTAATGGATTAGTAGTGAAAGATGAGGAGTAATAGTGAAGAACTATCACTGGGATCTGTAAAAATGATAACTTCAGACATTTATACCTGCGCTATCCAGTTCACAGCCGGCTGACGTAATGCAGCCCTGGTAACTGTGGCAGCAGGCAGAGCAGTGTGAGATAGCTCTTGAATATTTCCCCATGATTTTGAGTTAGCTTTTTCAGCTTTTAACGAACAGTGTCCCTGTGGCTACACTACTAGCAATATTTAAGCCAGTCAGGCAAGTCAATACAAGCACACTCAGCCTCTGGTGGAACACTGCCAAGAAAAGGCAACTCTGATCCTAGGAGCTTTAGATTAAGGAGAATATTTTAAGGTAGTAATAAAATCTTATATGCAGAGAAGACAGGTCACCCACATTCAAAAAAGTTTTTTAAATTAGGACAGAAGAAAGATCACCAGGATGATGTAAAGGCTTTAAAGCCTATCTATCAAAAGGTGACTGACAGAATTTGGCTGGGTTAGTGTGGCAAAGTAAAGGCTGAGGCAGAAAATGGAACAGGCACTTACTTGTCCCTATAAAAGTAATGTATGTCTATAAATACAAAAGAGAGTAAGCACTGGAAAAGTGCAATAGCAACTTAGACTAATGAACAATGCTGGAGCGAAAACAACAGGTAGAAACAGAACACACATAAAAACAGACAGTAAACTAAAAAGATACTAACCACTGGAGCATGAAAAATTTAAGTAGACTTTCAGAAGGGTATAAAAAAGCACAACTACTTCTGGAATAGATCTTGGCCAGTCTCTGAGGATATTATCAGCTTGACTCATCCCATCTCATAAAACTGGTGTATCAACTTCAGAAATCTGGTTTAAGTCAGGATTTTAAATCACCCTCTCATCAACAGAGAAAGATTCTTCTGTGGCTGTTCTAGAAGCATAATAATTTCATTTCTAGAGACTGATTCACTGAGAAGAGTTTGTAGTCTTGGAATTTGTTAAAATACAAAATACTAAATTCTAAAAAACAGTCCTTAACACTAACAGGTCATGTATGGAAAGGAAGATTTAGAAAATTAAGAGTGCAATTTTCAATATAATGACATTTGCATCAGTATAACTGCAATAACCTGAAGTTAGTCTGCATAGAAGCTCCATCAGAGTTCTGACACTTAGGCAGAACAGGAAGCACGTAGGATTGGAAGAAAGGCAGGAAAGAAGATAAAAGTTGGACAAACCAGTCAAAGGAATCTTTAAGGTTTCAGGAAAGGGCTTCACAGGTAGGAAAAGTGTGAAAAGGAGCATGTCAGGTAGTGAGGGTCATTTACTTCAGAGGAGTACAGAGAGACAGAGAGAAGGCTGCAGTTTGTTTTAATCTCTACCACAGCCCTTATCTACCAAAAACCCCTAACCTTCTTGTTGAGGGGTTGTGGCAGTTTGCCCCTGCCATTCCTCACCCTCCCAGCAATTCAAGAAAGGAAAAAAAANGAACTACTCTAAGAAACAAAATAAGAAGCTGTGGAACTACAGAGGGAACAGTGTTTTTTATGCTGCTGTCTGCTTTCTCAATAATGACGTCTTCTGAAGAAGCAGCTGCCAAAATCATCTGATGTGTCTTTCTCTAAAGACAAAATGTACTTTCAGGACATCTGTTAAATAAGAGAAGACATGGCAGGTGCCATGGCTGCTCAATTCCTCTCACATGAGCAGTGTGCCTCTAAAGTCCTGGCCTTCTCACCACACAGAAAGCTCACCTGAGAAGTATAGCAAGGACCCAGAGCACCAGGATCTCCTTAGCACAATGGTGATCACCCTTTTGTCACAGGTGTAGTGCTATCCGAGAAAGGCCTAATAATGGTTCTTGTTTACCCAGAAGTGCTCCTAGGCCAGCAAGTCCAGGATACTCTGCATGCACTTCAAAAATACATTCCTTCTTTCTTCCTGAGTTTTGGTCATAGCCACAATGCACTGATGCTGGTTTATTTTCAAGTTCTGTCCTTAACATGTACCACATTTCCAATCATTACGTTTATGAATCTTCTCCACATATCCTTCATTCCTCTCACAGGAAAACACAACCGCTGTAGCAGCCAGGGCTGTGTGACACAGTATTGCTTCTCCAGCTCTCCACAGCGGTCTCCACTTAGGGCACTTTATTTTTGCACTCCTTTACTTGGGATGTGTGAGATTGCCATTTGCTTTAGAAATCCCCAGTCCTTTCACCCTCAGACTGGGTGGTGATCCTTGCATCAACATGCAGTGGATGCTCCCAGAGGGATCTCAGGCAGGTGACCTCCACGTGCATGGACCACACTGGCAAGTAGGCATAGCTCCAGGAGCTAGACAGCCATGACAAGCCTTAGGATCACAGGGTGGGACTGATGGTGACAATGTGGAGTAAAGGAAGGGAGACTGCTTAGTCCTGAAGGAGCCTGCACTTTCTGGGTGAGCCTGCCATGCGACTTTGGTACGCAGGACTTCTGCCAGGAGCAAGCACTTATCTTGAGTAACAGTTGTCCATCAGCTAGCGACAAATATTCCATCTACTACAACACTTGCTCAAGCCTGCAGCCAGTGCAACTTGTGATCTGAGTTGGTATAATAGAGAAAATGGGGCTCCTAGTTAGGTGAGGGACAATTCAAAGACCCAACTATCTCTAACAGTGCTGAAGAAAACTGAAAATTTTATAAGGTCTGAATGAATTAATGAACAAATGAATTAACCAAGTCTTTAGTTTTACAGAAGTTATTTCTGTATGTTTTTGGGGTGTTTTGTTGTTGTTGTTTTGTTTTGTTTTGAAATAAAATGAAATGATAAGCACATCTCTGGAATTTACCTAACTATAAGGAAAGTAGACGCCATCACTGATATATGTATATTCAAAATACTTTGATACATTTTCTTAGTACAGACTGTGTTAAATTTAATGTATGCTAATTCAGGCTTGTATCCCTTGCTCTATAAATGTCTTTAAATTCTTCTGTAAAAGGCTGGAATGTTCATTTGAGTTTCTACGTTAATACAGATAACTTATTTCTAGGCTGGGATCATTGTACGATGTGACAACTTTCTACTTTATTAAGCCATGCTTGAATACTTGACTACCCCTAAAGAAATTAATGAAATGTTCCTATTTCTGTTAATTACATATTTGTAACAAACCCATAGCTTTCATGGATGCCTTCATTGAGTGTCTCATTCTCTTGCAGCTGGCACATAGTTTAATTATGGTTATTATGAAAACAAAATTGGAACCTAGTGGAAGAAATGCAGATTGCATCCTTTACTTGTATTTAAATTTGTTATTTCTTACAGTTCTGTGCCAAAAGTTCTCACTGACCAGTTTAATAACACAGACAAGGAGAAAAATGATGAACTATATTTATTTTCTAGAAATATGTTTTCTTCTTGTAAAGACATTAATGAAAGAACCATAACATTCATCCTAAATGAAATTTTTTGCTTAAATGATAACCCAAACAATTTTTGTATCACAACAGCTTGGTTGATGTGATATATAAAATATATATATATA